>LVTN01000117.1:406171-463800 GCA_001649415.1 Musa itinerans | reverse complement strand
TCTTATGTTAATGCTTGAGAAATTGTTATAACTTGAAAACTCATGTCCTTGCTACATATATGTTTTTTTCCTGCCATTTTTTTGGTGTTTCTTGTGATTTATCATTCATGTTCATGTTTGTCTTTGGGGATCTCCAGGGTATTCCATTCATTTCTCTCTGTGTGTATATACATGGCCACAATTTTATGCTTATTAATCTTTTGCTTTGAGATTTTAATTCCTTTGCAATTTTTAAAATTTTTGGGAACTAGTGGAAAATAAATGGAAGTTCAACTATTTGATTCATATTCATATGGGTTTACTTTCAATTGGGATGTTTGAAGCATAGCATCTCTAGTTTATGCTTAAGGTGATGAATATTTTAGGAAGTTTTATAATTAGTTTTATTTGTTCATATATATTGTAAATGTACTTGTCTGTTCTGAATATAGAATTCAATTAAATTTCATTTATTTTTATTATTCTAAGGGTTGGTACTCAATATATGCATTGCACAAATTTTTCACTAGTGGTATGTAAATGTGTGTCTAAACACAGATCCATACCTGTATTTTACTTTTTCTATCTGCTGTAAGGTTTTTAAATCTATCAGACTGGTCAAATCAGGATCGAGTTGGCTCAGTCAAAGGTCTTAATTATCTGATCCAAGCCTAACTGGTAATCTACTGGACTTGCTAAAGACTGGTCTATTTTTAGTATGACTACTATCTTGAGCTTTGGTTTGAAAGTCTGATCCAGTTCAGCCCAGAGCTTTTGAGTTTCCTCACAACTCAGAAGACATAGTGGTATCTAGAAATTGGAAGTCCAGCCTAGAACTGTGTTATACAGTAATTTAAGAAAAAATATTATGCATATGCAGTTTCTTGATGTGAGAAAATACTCATTTTGAAATAAAAAGCCTTCTTCTTCAGTGGAAGGTCTATTATCATCAAGAGAAAACTTGATTGAAGTTCGTTCCCTATCAACCTCTTCATTTCCCCTGGGGAATATGGTTGTTGCTTCTTTTGTTGCAAATAAAATTAATGGAGTTTAGTTTAGATCCCTTTTAATGGTAGTTTGTTAGGTACTTCTCTCTCTTGGAGAGTAGAAGACCAGTTAGGAGGGAACACATTAACGTTTTATGTAATTTACCTTTGTTTGTAACCAAAGTTGACGGATAGTTCTAGCTGGAACTTTTTGACTTCATGAATAGGAACAAATTCTTGTGCTGTACCTGATGATATGTTCTAGAAACAAGGACCTCACATTATTTAAAAGTAAGTGGTGCAAGAAGTAGAATTTCCTTTATCCATCTGGTCTTTTGATCAAATGATTTTAACATGAAACAAATTATTGAAGAAAGTTAAAGCAAATTATTTTGTATCCTCTGGAGAATACAACTTTTGTTTTCTGTTTGAGGTGTTAATTCGCCTATTAAAATATCACCTGTTTTTACCCAAGATCTCAGTATCACAATTCCATTTTTGTCAAAATTGCAGAGTAAGTGAGCCTCTAGATGCAATATTTCCTCAGTGATTCTTTCAGGTCCTTGGCTTAAAACAAGTTATTTTGTATCCTCTGGAGTATACAATGATTTGTTTGATGTTTGAGACATTAATTTACCTATTAAGAATATCACCTGCTTTTCCCAAGATCCCAGTACCACAATTCCATTTCTGTCTAAATTGCGGAGTAAATAAGCCTCTAGATGTGGTATTTCTTTAATGATTCTTTCAGGTCCTTGGCTTGTCACATGAGTCCGAAATTCATATATCTGGACGTGAAAAGAAGTATCTGTATCATATTCTTTCTAATATCTGAATGTTTATCTTGGCAACTTCTTATTTTCTCTTTATGTTTTCAAGGTATAAGTTATAACTTGTGTTTATGTCGAAAAGACGATTCCATACTTTTAGTGCAGCTTGAGTGTTATTGCTGAAAGGTTACGATTACTTAGATATGTCACTCACCTCAAGCAAAAGTCATAAGAATCATGATGTTTGTTATTTTCCTGTTGAATATCTGCAATAAAATTGTTCTGTAGAATGAAAATCATGATTAAAGACCATGCACGGGCACATCAATTTTGTTGATTGTACATTAAAATGTTTACATTTAGGGGTTTCCACTTGAACATGTGGTGCAAATAATTATTTGTCCTCCTTACATTGCTTATCTGGTTGCAACCACAATCTTTTTGTGATTCTGATACATGGTTCAAATTTTTTCATGAATTAGTTGATTTGCATCATTGCATGTATATTTGCAATGAATTGAAATTATTTATGGCATATTTTAAAATGGTCAACTATTGTTATGTCTTTTCTTTCAGTACCAATGGGAACAGAACATGTAACAACAGATGTTAATGGTGCAACTGATGGAATACCTCCAGTTCCACCTTGTTTTTCATCTACACAGGTTTCTAAAGCTATTGATGGAATACCACCAGTTCCACCTGGTTTTTCATATGCACGCGTTTCTAAAGCTATTGATGGAATACCTCCAGTTCCACCTGGTTTTTCATCAGCATGTGTTTCTAAAGCTATTGATGGAATTCCTCCAGTTCCACCTGGTTTTTCATCTGTGCATGTTTCTAAAGCTATTGATCGAATCCCTCCAGTTCCACCTGGTTTTTCGTCTGCGCATGTTTCTAAAGCTATTGATGGAATACCTCCAGTTCCACCTGGTTTTTCATCTCTTACATCATTTACCTTAAAGAAGGTGCAGGATGGTGTGACGGCTTCTGCAAATGCTTCTTGCAGAGTACATTGCATGATATCAGGTGAGAAGTCTAGAAAGAATCTTCGATACAGACCCTGGGTAAACTACAGTGAATTTGATAACGGCTCAGGCAGAGAGTCTGACTATGAGGCTTTTGAGCAGGTAAGTAGTCATTTAAGAAGTTGTTTCATCGACAATAAATTAGGCGATGACTGAAACAATGAATCTAATTCACCATTTATTATTAGGACTAATTGATTGCAATTTTTGGTAGAAATCGGACCATAACCTTGTGGTTGGCCCCTGTTTCTGTTGAGAAGATTCTGGGTTCAAATTCTTGTGCAGGTGGTGCCCAATGATTTGGCCTAGTTGGTTCTTTAGGTGGGGGATTAACTCTTATTAGTGAAAGGGGCACTTTTGGAAGGGTAAACAATGTCCATGCATGATGCATTGTTAGTTATTTCATTTGTACTTGGTACCATGTTCGATGCCAGTTCTCATTCTTTTTATTGTTGTCACAAACTTATATACACCTTTACATTGGTTGCTTGTAATGCATAAGTATTTATTTCTCCTTGTAGGATATTCCTTCAACCCCTTGCCTACCAAAAGGGGTTATTCAAGGATGTACTGAATGTAAAACATGTCAGAAGGTAGTTCAACATCATCATGGCTCTGCTTGCTCTTTCTTATTGCTCTGGGAAGACTCGTTAATTATTATTAAGTTGAATGCTGAGTCTCATAACAGGTCATAGCAAGATGGCGTCCACAAGATGCGTGCAAGCCTGCCCTTGAAGAAGCTCCTGTATTCTATCCAAGTGAAGAGGTTCGTGTTGTCTATTAGAAGATTTTTAAAACCTAGGCTGATAATTTAGTCCTTTGAGCATACATCGTTTCAGTTGACTGCTTATTTTGGTTTTATGAACAGGAATTTAGAGACACCTTGGAATATATTTCAAGTGTTTGCCAAAGAGCCGAAAAGTATGGAATTTGTCGAATTGTTCCACCCTCTTCTTGGAGACCACATTGCCTTCTCAAAGAGAAGAATGTGTGGGAAAATTTAAAATTTACAACTCGTGTTCAGCCAGTGGACAAACTTCAAAATCGTGATTCTTTGAAGAAGATCAATGGAAACCATAACATTATGAGGACAAAAAGACAAAAACTTCAGGAATTGAGGGATAATAGTGATGAGAATATTACAAAAGTTAATCGACAAAGGTACCATAACAGTTCGGAGAGGTTTGGATTTGAAACTGGTCCAGATTTCACTCTGGAATCATTTCAAAAATATGCAGATGACTTCAAGGAGCAGTACTTTCACACAAATGCAGACTTTGATGTAATATCTGGTCAACAGGAACCATCAGTAGAGAATATTGAAGGTGAATATTGGCGGATAGTAGAGAAGCCAACTGAGGAGATTGAGGTGCTATTCTAGATTACACAAACTGTAACGGATCTAGTTGTGCATTAGTGTTTCTGTTGATTATAGTATTATGAGATGCATTTCATACTTAGCATAAAATTGCAAAAATATTTGGACTTGTCTCTTCTTCCA
Organism: Musa itinerans; assembly: GCA_001649415.1. Classification (NCBI taxonomy): domain Eukaryota; kingdom Viridiplantae; phylum Streptophyta; class Magnoliopsida; order Zingiberales; family Musaceae; genus Musa; species Musa itinerans. The sequence goes on along the minus strand of LVTN01000117.1, from coordinate 459,536 downwards.
ATACATGTGTTCTTTACAATGAGATGAAGTGTCTTACTGATAGAAAATTAGTACATATTAATTGACAAGAGTGCTGGTATCATGCTAGCTCAAGGAATAATAACTTGTATATATTTCTTGACTTTTGGATTTTGTTATTTTGACAGTTTAAGAATATTGCATTAATCAAAACTACTGATTTTATCTGCAAGATATGCCTTGATCTATTATGGTAAAGTTCCTTTTTTCAGGTACTCTACGGTGCTGATTTGGACACAGGCGTTTTTGGCAGTGGTTTTCCCAAAGCATCGTTCTCTTTACAAAATTCTGAAATTGATGATCAACATATAAATTCTGGTTGGAACCTAAACAACCTAGCTCGGCTTCCAGGCTCTATGCTATGTTTTGAAAGTGGAGAGATTCCCGGTGTTCTAGTGCCATGGTTGTATATAGGAATGTGTTTTTCCTCATTTTGTTGGGTAAGATTGTTGATCTTCAGTTATTATTACAAAAGTAATGTCTTTTGCATCTGGTGAATCTTTTCTTATCAAGGAACGGTTAGACCTTGTTACAATTTTCTGGTTTATATTATAGCTGGTACCTTTTTTTTCCTACAGCATGTTGAAGATCACCACTTATACTCATTGAATTACTTGCACTGGGGTTCTCCCAAAATTTGGTATGGGGTCCCAGGAAAATATGCGTCAAAGTTAGAAGATACTATGAAAAAGCATCTACCAGACCAATTCGAAGAACAACCAGACTTGCTTCACAATCTTGTAATAGCTTTTTGCCTTATCTTTTCTCTCTGCAAGAATGTTATCTTGGGAAGATGATGTTTTCTAGCTTATTTTCTGTCAGAAATTCAACTGGAAAATATTCAGCATGTCTGATATATACTTCATAGCTAGCTACAAGTTTATATCATTTTAAAATGACAACTTGCTGTCTGATCCTCTTTTCTAGGTAACCCAATTTTCACCCTCATTGTTAAGATTAGAAGGTGTACCTGTTTACCGGTGTGTTCAGAGGCCAGGAGAGTTTGTTCTCACTTTCCCTCGGGCTTATCACCCCGGTTTTAATTGTGGATTCAATTGTGCAGAAGCTGTAAATGTGGCTCCTCTTGATTGGTTACCTCATGGGCAGAATGCTGTGGAACTTTATCGTGAACAGGGACGAAAAATATCAATATCCCATGACAAGTTGTTGCTAGGAGCTGCAAGGGAAGCTGTTAGAGCCCACTGGAATTTACTATTCTTCAGGAAAACACCCTCAGTTAATGCAAGATGGAAAAAGTTTTGCTCATCAGATGGCATCCTTGCAAAGACACTTAAGGTGAACTTTATACTAGACATAATTATGCTGTTCTTCAGTGTCCTCGCAACTAATTTATTTGTTAATTAGGCACGCATTGAGATGGAATGCATGAGAAGAAAATACCTTTGCTCATCTCGGTCACAGAAAATGGATGCTGATTTTGATTCTAATAATGAAAGAGAATGTGTTCTGTGCCACTATGATTTGCATCTTTCTGCTGCTAGTTGTCTGTGTTCACCAGATAGGTTTGCTTGCCTGATTCATGCAAAAAATTTATGCTCGTGTGCTTGGAACATGCGGATATTTTTATTCCGTTATGATATCAGAGAATTGAATGTCCTATTGGATGCTTTGGGAGGGAAGCCGAGTGCAGTTCATAGATGGGGCAGTTTTGATCTTGGGCTAAGCTTGAGTTCATACATCTCAAGAGAGAAAACACATGAACCAAATCTTATAGGTATGACTGACAAAGAAGGAAGAGAGCAAAAGGATATTGAACCTTTTACAAAGGAGCCTAGCCTTGGTGTGGACAAAAATTTTGATTTGGGAAATCCAAATATGACCTCATCATCCTTTTTGGATCAGCAACTTTTATGGGAAGGTCCCCGGAACACCACTTTGCTGCAAAACAATTCTAAATCAATGAGTGAGGTAAAGCAATTCAGCTCCTCACTTTCTAAGATATCTGGGATAGAACTGATTGAATCTTCTGCTGAGAAGGTTGCTATCTTATTAAATGGTAATGAACATAAAGGTACAAACGGAATGGTATCGGATAAAATGAGGTCAGAGTCCCCAGAAAAGAACACTGACATGTTTTCAAGGCAGTCAGATTGTGATGATAAGACAACTTCCCATGCTCACAAGGATAAAATTCTTTTAGTGCCCCAGACTAATGTGTTGTTGGCAAACGAAAAAGATCTGTTGGCTGGCCCGGAAGTTTCTCGTAATAAGTTAAAGGTGATACTGGTTGATGATGATGACCAGGTAGAGGAAAACTGCAGAGAGGTTCTCTCCAATTTATGTGGTCAACAGTTGTTTGAATTCCTTCCTGGAAAGGAAAGTGAATGTGTGAGATCTTCTGCCAGAGCAACTGTTCCAAAACCAAGTGCAGATATGTTGCCTGAAAATGAAGCATCTGATTGTGGTACTGAACCTATTCATCTTCAAATTATCCAGAATTATGGAAGAGGAGAACCAGAAGATAAAAGAAAGAAGGAACAATCTGAGTTCAATTCTGAGGCTAACCTTGATAGAGGCAATTCATCTACTGAAATCCAACCTTGTACACAAAGAAATCTTGATATATGTAACTATGAGAAGATGGGCCCTCAAATGGAAAAGGTGGTGCAAATAAGTAACTGCAATATTGAGGTTTTGGCGTATGGTATTGTGCTTTCTGGAAAATTATGGTCCACGTTCCAGTACATATTCCCAAAAGGTTTGTTTGCAAGTCACTTTATTATGTGTCTGCAAGTTGTTGATGTTGGGAACAGGACGCTAGATTCATTTCAGCTAAGGTTCTGCTGGAGTTGAAAGTTTCTTTGGACCTAAAATTTTTCTTGTTTTTGTGTACTTTTGCTTTTTGTCTCATCATTCTCCTGATATTTGTTTCATTATGCAGGATATAGAAGTCGAGTAAAATACATTAGCATTTTAGATCCAACACAAATGTGTTACTATATATCTGAAATTTTGGATGCTGGATTACTTGGGCCTCTATTTATGGTGAGTAATTTTGTCTCTTTGTACCTATTTCACTGTTTATGTCAATCATGCATCCAGAAATAGTACATGATGTTAGATAAAGAAGCATCATTATAAGCATGACACATTATCACAGTATAATCAAACTCCAAAGATATCCCATCAACAATTGAATTGTTCATCTTTCTGACAACATGTTATTATTAATTTGAAATAGTAATTTTGTCAATCCAGCAAGGAAAAATTTAAAGTTGCAGGGCTTTCTAACAGATTCCTGCAACATCAGGTTGTGGTTGAGCAATGTCCAAGTGAAGTGTTTCTCCATGTTTCTGCCACCAAATGCTGGGATATGGTGAGAGAGAGGGTGAACCAGGAAATTGAAAAGCAACAAAAGATGGCAACGCTTAATCTCCCTTCCTTGCAGCCTCCTGGATCAGTTGATGGTCTTGAAATGTTTGGTTTATTATCACCAGCAGTTATACAGGTTAGTCTCTTTTTGATATTATCTCTTACTGTTACAATGTTTCCTATGCCTATCTGCTTTCGTCATGATTTCTTTTTCTTTATTTCATTTTCAACAATGTGCTAGATCAGTGAATGAAGATTTGTATTATCTTTAACAAACATTTTTTCATATTTATAAGTTTTTGAACCCTTGGAATTGAAGAAAACTTGGTATACATGTATGCTTTATTCTAGTATTTAAAAAGGCAGCCATGTTAGGTTTGATGAGACACTAAAAAAATGTCTGATTTGTTAGTACTGACCAATACAATTACTAAATCGTGTATTGGTATGACATAGGATATGTACAATGTGGTCTGCATTACTAATGCATAATTTCATAGATGTAGTGTTTCACTTGTTTTTTATAATACTTTTTGTGTTTCATTATGACATGAAAATTACATTTTTATATAACTATGATGTCACCTATGATGAAAATCTTAGTATAAATGTCATTTTTCATTTGTTACAGAACAAATTGTTTAGGGTTAAGATCCATTTTAGCCCATGTAATTTTGATCATGGGCTTCTTAAGTCCTTATAGTTTATTGGTGTCTAAAATAACTCATACATTTTCAAAAACGTAGCATATATCTCCCAATCGTCAAGTCTGAGTTAACAAACGTTAGAGTCTGCTTATGTGACATGTTGATTCACAATAAATCATTAATATAATGACATGTATAATCTAGGGTTAAGATCCAATTTAGCCCCTATGGTTTTGGCCATGGATCTCTTAAACCCTTATGATTTACTCGTGTCTAAAATAACTCCTACAGTTTAAAAAATGTAGCATATAAGTCTCTCTCATCAAGTTTGAGTTAACAGACATTAGAATATGTTTATATGGCATGTTGACTCACAATAAACCATTAATATAATGACACGTGTAAGTTAAGTTAAAAAAAATTGAGACCTCCATTAATGACGGGAGGAGGCGTTGTTGTGGAAGCGACCAGCAGCAACAGCACTAAGCCGCTGCTGTCTAGTATGGCATCATACGAATGCAGCCTCTCCACTGACGATGAGCTAAGGAGCTTCCGGTCCTGCCTTAGGTGGATGTGCTCGCCACCGCGAACGACACTTGCTCCAATCCCGACGAGTACCACCATACCTTTTAAGCCACCTTCATCGCAAAGCATGGCATCACGAAGACGGAGAGCTAGCAGAAGGAGTGGTTGAGCTAGTCCTTGTAGCCCTCCCGCACTCGCTCGCTCTCTCCGATCAGCTTGTCGAGGAAGAGGAAGTGATGGACGAAGGTGGAGTGACAAAGGTATGAGAGGTCGGAGGCGGAGGTAAAGGAGAGCTACTCTACCACGTCGTAGGCACGACAGGTGAGGGCGTAAGAGAGGACGAAGTGGGAGGCGGTGGGGACGAAGATGCTCAGGAGGAGGAAGAGGGACTAAGAGACCACTGCGTGACTAGCGTCGGATTGGTTGACGCATATCCACTTGAGACAAGACTGGAAGCTTTTGAGCTCGTCGTCAGCATGGGAGAGGTTGCGTGCGTATAACGCCCTATTAAGCAGCAACGGTTCGGTGTTGCTGCTAGTGGTCGCTTCCATGATGATGTCTCCTCTCGCCATTGATGGAGGTCAATTTTTTTAACTTAAATTACATGTGTTATTATATTAATGGTTTATTGTGAGTCAACATGACACGTAAGCAGACTCTAACGCCTGTTAACTTAAACTTGACCGGAAGAGCTTATATGCTACGTTTTTTAAAATATAGGGGTTATTTTAGACACGAGTAAACCATAAAGGTTTAAGAGATTCATGGCTAAAATCATAGGAGCTAAAATGGACCTTAATATTAAATTACACGTGTTATTATATTAATGGTTTATTATGAGTCAGCATGCCACATAAGCAGACTCTAACGTCTGGTCACTCAGACTTGACGAGAGGGGCTTATATACTACGTTTTTTAAAATGTATGGATTATTTTAGACACGAGTAAACCATAAGGGCTTAAGAGGTCCATGACTAAAACCACAAGAGCTAAATTAGACCTTAACCCAATTGTTTATGATCTTACGCAGAGTTAGTTGTCCCATGAAGCTATATAGGACATGATAGTATAAAACTTCTGATTACTAATTTTGATTTTTTTAATATCATAGGACTGTAGAAAACAAATTACAATGCTTTTAAGATTATATAAAACCTTGAGAATTAAGTTAAAATACAAAACAAATTCTAGATTTAGATATGCAGACATATACAAATAGTGATTATATCATAGGTTTCAAATTCATTTATCTATATAAAAATAATAGGATTATGTGATACTTAGAGCATATTAAATCATAAACGAACAAATCAGGGTGTATGAAATCAAATAAACAATGTTGAAAATTTTCTAATGTAAATGGGCATGGACCTCATTCATATACATATTAAACTAGCTAAGGATGCTTGTGAAAATGGACATGGATCTCATTCATATTCATGAGAACAATTATATTACAATTCTGCATCATCATTGTTACTAACCAAAGAAAAATTTCCAACTATGGTAGTAGGGCATTGCATAAAAAATAGTAAACTGAAGCCCCTTTTTCTCACAAAGGAGAATGTATGACCAAAGGATTATGACCAAACTTCATCCAATTTACAAAGAGAAGTATCATACAAGTAATTATGCTGACAAACCAAAAACAAATTATTTTAATTGAATAATAGTAGTTGGTATGAAATTTTCTTTTTTATGAATCTATTTGAATACTATCTTTCAATTATCTTCCATGTCATATCAATTCTGATTATCTGGTAGATGCAGTTAACTATTTATACTCTGACAACTCGTGCTGGCCAAGTGTCGCTTGATGTTTCACCACATCAAGGTGCAATGTTGTCAAAGTTGTTAAAGGCAAGGTTAGCACAACCGAGGGGATTTAGGTGGTTATAATTGGCTGGAGGTTAACAAGATTGATGTCAGACTGAGGTCAATGTTTAGGGGTGATGGTCACCCGTTCATTGTTGTGGTCGCAATAGTTGAAGACATGGCAAAGGCATACAATTTTGAGGGTCTTAATGTGGAGTCAGACAAGTAGTGATTGCTGACTGAGGGTCCGCATCTGCATTTATATGCTATGGTGGGTGAAACAACGTCTGGTAGAAAGGGAGGTATTGTTAGGGGCGAGATTGGCTTTTGGAACAGAACAATGAACAAAAAAGGAAACCATCAAGCTGCAGAGAAGAAAAAAAGGTAATTTTAGGATTTTGGGATATCACATGAAGTGGATCCTTGAATTTCTTCTGTCTTCTAATAATGTTATTTTTTTCCTTGAACTTTCGTTCTTCCCTATCAAAGTAAATTCATAGTGCCAACCCCAGTGTCATTGTTGAAGGTGTTGGCATGTTTACTTGTTTACATCAGAATTTGTAACACAAAATTCTTTTTTTCCTTATCATACCAGAAGACATTGAAAAACCAAAAGACGAGCACAATTATCTTTGTGCCATATCAACTTAGTTTTAAAACCATTTAATGTATCTTTTATCAGTCTACAGAAAAGCAAACTCAATTCTAGTGGTTACTTGGCTTTATGATGCAATTGACACATAGCAACATACATATGCATGATTACCTCTTTGCATCTATTTCTAAATAGATTTATAATTTGAACCCTCTTAAACTGCCTTTTGTATCCTACTGATGTTGTACCTTAGACTGTATCATAACCAAAGCTTTTACAGACCTATGTTTCATCAAATGTGGCCTCTGGCACATATCAACATGGAAAGGAGAATATTTGACTTGCCTTTAGAAATTATCATTGGATTCTTCACACTCTTGAGGCAGCTGAAAGCAAACATGTCTTGATGGCATCTAACTACATTTAGTGCTATGTTTTCAGAAGGGAAGATTTCAAGGTTTATTGGGACATATTACATATAGGAGAGTTTCATTTTTATATGGTATATAGGAAACTGAAAACTTCTCCTTGATAGAAGTTGCTAATAGAATATAATGCTAATTTTAAATTTTGAATTTGGTTTAACAATATATTCAATTGATAGAATATTGGTCAAATTGTGGCTGGACAATTAGGATGGGCCAAGTTGTCTCATGCAGTGAAGATGGGGTCAATGTATGTTAGGCATACAAATTAAGCTGAGAAAATTCTGTCCCCAAATTGGAATTGAGATACATGACAAATGGGTTTGTTGGATTATTTACTGAATGGGTCGGCGATTCATATTTTCTATCTATGCTATATTATCATTACAAGAAATTCTTGGTTCGGGCAAGTTGGGCCTCACTTGACATTCAAGTGGGTGAAGCATAACGATGATGATACAGGCTTGATTTGTCATCTTAGCTTAAATGGTTGGATCGAGTTTGACTTAGTAGGTCCAGCTGATGATTGTCACCTTCAAAATATTGTAGGTGCTCTGCATATCACAACAAGGTGCACCGATGGGTGCAACTTGTTTGACTTGAAAACTATTTATCCAGTTAATAACTAGTTATGTTTGTCTGAACCTGAATCTCTTTATTGAGTCGATAATTAGTTTTGTTTGTATGAACTAAAACAAACTTATAGTCAACATTTCCTTTCAAATATTTGTTGAATTTGAGAATATATTTATATATATTTGTTTGACATCGTTCTTTATTTTTAATCCATTGAGCTTTTTAACACTACCTTATCTATGATCTTTTTAAGTTCTTCCACTTACGCTGATTACTCGAGCCAAGCTGAAGAACTGCCTCTTGATTCGTCTCAGGCAATCGAGGAGCTTGATTGCAATCATGTCTGCGCAGAGTACTGGACGTCCACGCCGAATGCATCGAACCAATCTGATATAGCCATCATGGCAACAGATCACAGGCCTAGTGTTCGTCCTACCGAGCAACACACTCCACCGGAGCCTGCCGCCTCAAAATTGGCTGTTAGGGGTCTCTTCAAGAAAGCCAACCCGGAGGAGCTGCATGCTTTGCGAAGTCTATTACCAGACAATGATCTTGCAAACGCCTCTCTTCAAGAACTTGTCCAACTTATAAATGATGAAATTGCATGTCGTCTCTCCCGATGGAAGCATCCAAAACACTGAAGATGTTTGAATTATTGCCGTCTGTCTGTCCCGACCTCAAATCACATTTGTGTTTCTGTCTCAGAAATCCAAGATTATTATTGTATATATTTACATCGAATTCATTTTTGTTAGCTGTCTTTCTATTGGAATGTGAGAAATACTTTACAGGATCGGAAGGTCCATAACTTTCTGCTCTCCCTGTCCACTTTCTTGCACCAGTTGACAACCAAAACAAGCAAAAGTAAAAGGCCTCTGCAGTCACACCAACCTGCACAGCAGATGATGATATCGTGATGGTGAAAGCTAAGCAGTAGGAAGTGCTCTGACGAGTGAGGAGAGTGTGCAGAAGGGTACAAACCTACAACCTACAGTGTGTAGCTGCCAGCGGCGCCGTCCAATCCATCTCGCACTTCAACTTTACTGATACCAACAGTTCGCTCTGTGCTTCGTGTACAGTCTCAGTCTCAGCATCAGAAGAGAGAGAGAGAGAGAGAGAGAGAGAGAGAGAGAGAGGAAGAATGATATTGTGGACATAAATAGAAAGGGAGGAGGGAGACTGACAGAGCTTGACACAAACTGGACGTACAACCCGGTCAAACTCAAAGCCATGGACGCATGCATCTCTGCACTGCTCCTCTGTACGACGTAGCCATGGAGATCAAAAATGGTGAGGCTCCTAAACAAAAGCTGATGCCATGAAGCTTGACACAAGTGTAGTCTCATAGACTAGCTGCTGCCCTCCTTCCAACTTCAACTTTACTGGTACATCAGAAAGGCACCACTTCCTCGATCAAAGAAAAAGGAAGAGAAAGATGACTCTGATTCACGAACTGCGCCTGTGTACTTGTGTTGCAGACTACAGCCTCAGCTTCATCATCGAATAGTAGCCCAAATAGTAGTGAAGCAGAAGATAGATTGACCAACTTGTGGACATAAATAGAAAGGAGGAGGGAGAGTGATGGACGGCACATTACCTGCTTCCCCCTCCCCCCACCCCCCTTCCCCTGTCAACGCCACACCATGTCGTCTCGAGCACCGTTTTGTCACCCGTCAAGAACGCCACAAAGAGAGCCTTCTTTGTCTGTCAGCTCGTTTGAAGAATTGTATACACTACTTACTTTCTATTGATATATATGGTGAGCAGATATAGGCAAGCAAAGAAGATCGAAGTCCATTCGATCATCCTATCCTCACATGTTGTTGGACTGTAATAAAAGACCAGCAGCAGATCCACAATGTCAGATGTTATTTCACATCAACGAGGGTTTTGCTATGTGAGGATAGAGAAGGTCTTGTCGACCAAATTAAATGCGAGAGTTGGGATTCACGAGTTTGGAGATGATTCAAACTGCGAGGGCACATTTCTGCAGCATATGAACATGCTTTTCCTATACATTCTTGACCTAAAGCACCTGTGCCAGCCATGTAGTCAATGATTCCTTCAACAAGAATTCTTGACCTTGACTTCTTGTTCTTGATCTTCTCTGGGATAGCCATGTCAAAGGGATTAAATCCATTTAATGGTTCTATGTTGATCCCAATAAATCTCGAGTTACTGGTTAGACCAATGGAAATTTCATGGGTGATGAGAAGAAAAGAGTTAAACAGTGAATTCATGGATTACACATGAACAAAATGTATGAATATAGTCATCAAAATTGAGTATTGTAACTCTCTCTCTCTCTCTCTCTCTCTCTCTCTCTCTCTTCTTACCACTTGAAAGATGTCTTCACATCATATACATATAACTAAAACCTGTGCAGGACTGCTTGACAGCGAAGCAAATTTGGATCAGGAACACAGTAGGTGAGCTCTTGCTTCCAGAACAAGCGTCATGTTCCATCATCTTGTCGTTCTCTGCTTTGCTTCCACGTCTACCGTATCATCTTCCATGTTTGGAGGTCATCGTTTAAAGTCATGGTCGGATGATTCCACCAAAAGTATTCATCCCTCGAGGTTGCAAGCATAATAAGCGACGAAGTACATCACCTCACCTACTAAAACAAGATCCGAAGACTCGATGGTCATTCTTTGAGGTGACTGAGTTGTATGGTCGAGCTGATGACAGTGGGAGTGGTGATCATAGCGAATCTGATGTTTTACTTGGACTACTAGATCGCCTTTTGTTTGTTTTCTTGCCATGATTAGCGGCATCACATCCATCGTCTTCCTGCGTGAGAAGGAAGCCTCTTCGGAACCCTACTCTTTATACGGTGGCTCAAATGGGACGAAGGACCGTTTTCTTTGAAGCGGAGGATTCGGCTCATTCGGTCATGGTGTTCCTACCAAGAGGGTGACGGACGTCATCGTCCCCATCCATACTTCATGGAGCTCATCAACGCTCCACGGATGGATGTTTCCATCATGGCAGCAATTGCTTTTGGGTTTAGTTCATGAATATATTTTTAATTTATATATAACGAAAAAAATATATCGATTTATTTTCATAGAGCACTCAATAAGAAAAAAAAAATAATTAAATAAAAATATTGATAAATTCTTGACTTACGCGATCTAAGAAAAACAAAAAAAATATGATTGTACAATTTCATCTAATAAATATTTTGTCATTTAATATAATAAAATTTTCTTAGAAAAAATAAATAATATTGAGTAATACTCAATACAATCTCTTCTTCAAAAATACATACATATATATATCACTTCAGAGGTAACAATTTTATATTAACCCTCTAAATTTAAGTTTAGTAGCAAATCTAAAAAACTCAGAGAATATTATTATAGATAATCTCTATCGTTAACATATTAAAATAAAATTCAAATTGACGTTAATAGTGCCTTATAAATATTGAGAAATATTAGGAATTGATGAAAGTTAATTATAAAAGGAATTTTAATTTTAGGTAATTAAAACATGAGTTATATGCTTTATGGACAATTAGAAGGGGTTGTAAAAGTGAATGAAGTAAAAGGATAGAATAAAGTACAAAAACTGTTTTTTTACTTTTAAATTGTATTTCCAACATAATAATATGAAAAGAAAATAAGTGAACAGTTTATGCTTACCATTTCCAGTGGCAGCGCTTTGATGAGAGAGAGAGAGAGAGAGAGAGAGAGAGAGAGAGAGTTGGCAACGTGGAAAGGATGCTGGTATGATATATCGTCAACCGTGAAGTGTGAGCAGTACATTCCCTCGAAGGAAGCTGCTGCTGCTGCAAGTGCCCGCTTTGGCGCTCTCAAATGAAAGCTCAGCTCCCTGAAAAGAAGAGCAGCAGCATTTGTTTTAGGGAAGACGTCAATGTACATCTGGACTCTCTCTCTCTCTCTCTCTCTCTCACTGTCTGTGCGTATCTTCCTCCCTGAAACAAGAACAGTATCTCATCTTCCACAGATGTATACGCCAGGTTTTATTTTTAACCATCACACACTCACACATGTAAGCATAAAATGTTAATTAGTTTCCATAATATTTAGTGAAATATTTATTAAAATGTTTTCATGATTTATGAATATGATTCTGGAGCAAGTAAATTGGATAGCACACAGGTATAGAAGAGAAGGATCACAATGCATTTGGTTGTGCTTGAATACATCATTTCTTTTCATTATAGAGATGTATTCTTTTCTTGTTCTCTAGGTGATGAACTCAAAGAGTTACAATCTAATGGGAGTAATCAAACACAAGCAAATAAATTCCAAGAGTGAGCATAATATAAGCCAAAGTTGTTTCTTTGATTTGAATTCCAACTCAACCATGTCAATCTAATAGAAGGTATTATATCATGATAATTACACATCAATCAAATTACAAACAAATTAGACCCCAATCTCCAACCAAACTCTTTTGTTCCCTAAGCCATGCCAGAAAATGGAACCATGGAAACACTGCAAACAACACACCAATCTTGTGCTTATTTCCAGAGTAAAGATTACTACTAAATGCCCTAACAATATAAAATAGTCTAACTGGGAACTTGAGCACTAAGCTGTTTGGTCACATGGTTAGTAGCACTCCAACCTTGATAAAATGACAGCATTTATTGCCCTGGGATTGTGACATGTAGAGAACATGGCTAGTTTAAATTAAGAAATTATGATCTAAATATTTTTACCAGGTTCATTCAAAAGATAGGAAAAGCATTGCTGATGATCATTAGCATTACAGATTCAGAATGATTTATTGATTTCAATTTGGTATTTAGTAGAGAGAAAAATGACAGGAAGAATGAAAGCCTGGACAGTGCTAAGCAATCATATGAAGACCATCAAATATCATAAACATCTCAATAGTAACACATAAGAAAATTCAAAGTATTATTTTGTTTACACAAACATAAAGTCATCTAAGATTATGTGCTCAGTCAGTCATTTCTAAAGTATGCAAAATAAGACATGCCATCAGAAGGAAGTTTTCTTTTTCTGTGATCAATCTGAAAAACATTTTCTACATCAAAACAATGTGTAAAATTACTTCCCTTTAAACAATCATCAGTAAACATGTTTGTAAAAGAAAATGATTTCCTACAAAATTTTCCATGTAACTAAGCAAGAGGAATAAGAACTGTCAGCATATCTTGAATACAAAGAACACATAATGGTCTACATTGGAGAGCCAAAAAAGGCAACAGAAGAATTTTGGCCTCCATGCACTATGAATGGTGACATACATGTTTTTGACTAAATTTTTTTTCTTTCTATTTCTCTCTCAAATAATTTCATGTTTCTTTTGCAATCCGGGATAAAACATTACCGATATACATTTACCTGGCGAATATCAACTAATAATTAGCATACAAAAATAACAAGAGAAACCTATTCTAAGAAAAGCCACCTTACATCTGTTACTTCATGACTCCATTCACTTATCTACGTATGATTAAGTTTAACTTGTTCACATGTTAAGCATGGTTTGTTCTTCATTTTCTCAGTATCTCAAATTGTAAGTGATATCACATTTATAATATAGCATGGATGTGTCACAAATTAAGTCACATAAGTGCCTTGTTTTAAATTAGGAGTATAATCTTCCAAGTATGCACATGTACTTAACAAATCTAAGATGGTCAAACAAAAAAAAATTGATGTCAAAAGGTCAACACAAGCATAATCTAAATGGGTTATGTGAGAGAAACTTGGTAATATTCAATAAGAAAATTAAATGTACATTATCTTGTGGGGATTGCTCAGAATATTAAGCTTAAAAACAAATGGAAGTGAAAAAGGATAAGAACATTTTGACATTCATCAATGATTGCTGTAAATTTGATGAGAAATGATATTAATGAGCTTGTAACCAGGTGAAGAGAGTAGTAATCAAGAGAAGTCAGGACATTTTAGTATCATCATTCTACTTCTAAATACTGCACTTTAGGGTAACCAAACTCATCTGATAATATGACTCAAAACTAAACTTGTTTAACATTGCCATAGAACCTTTGTCTATAACATAACATGCATAATTAATGCTGCATATAAGCTGTCTAATTAATGGAAGCAATAATGTGATGAAGTGATTGATCCCTGATGATATTCATGTTCAAGTTTTCATCACTGATGCCATATCAGAAACTTCATCATGGTTAGAACACCATCTTCTCTAATGTAGAATTGGATATAAAGGAAATATTGGTCACAGATTCTAGGATGGAAGAAAGCAGATGCACTGAGATTCACATGCACAAAACCCTAGAAAGTGATAGGAGTAGAAAAGAACACACATAAGTAGTTCCTTTAGCTTCAACTTATGATATGCTAACATGGTGTTGATTAACTATGAAGTTTGAGGAGATATCATTATCTTACTGTAATATTAGCACCTCAAATAGCATAAATATATTTTACACAGATTTCACATAATACCAAAGAAATGGATGCAACTTTACTCAACATTCAATATTATATTATTCTAGGCTAAAGGAACAAAACATCTTGTAATATGTGGTAGCAGCATGCACTAAGTTCTAAGGAAATCCACTAGCTATGTTAAGAGAAAAGTGAGAGCATGGAGAGAATCCCATGAAATCCCAATGCATTGCTTACTTCCTTCTAAAGTGAAACCAGTGACACACTAATCATATATATATTTCTTTTCCCCCTTTAAAAGGTGAGACCTTTTGTTCTCTATAGGAAGCACAAGAAATCCAGCAGAGATCAAAAGCCAACTCCAAATTCAATTAGTTTCGAGAACACAAATAAGATGGAAACCAATATCTGATTGTGAATGAGCCAATTTCATGCACTATCCAACCTTAGAAACAAACAGAGATAGATAGAGATGATGATCAAATATAAACCCTGTCATGGTTGAGATCTCCGGTACAGATGAACCATCAGTTCAAAGCACAGTGCATTAACATGACTTCAGGTACCAATGCTAATATCATATATGATGAGCTAACCCTACTCCACATACTCTTCCATCTTATGCTAATCTAGTGAGAGTATGAGCTACATAAATTAACCCTTGCAAGCCACAAAGCATAGAATATAGAGTACTTGGAGTCTAAGGTTCACAGGAACGACCGACTGACCTAAGGACTCGGTCGTAGATACAATAAGGAAGAGAGATATATATATTATGGTTGAGATACCGACGGATCAGGTGGCTGCACCAGTGGCCGGCGAAGGACTGTGGGGGTGGGGCGGACGTGGCTGTGGCTGCGGCTGTGGTTGGGGTGGCGGTGGTTGCTTCTTGCGCTTCTTCTTCTCGTAGCTGATGCCTCGGGCTTTGGACTGCATCTCCCGGATCTCGCGGAGGTATAGCCGGACGGCTCGTGCACCGAAGGGGTTGGCCTCAGGCTTGCCGCCGTTCTCCTCGAACGCAGCACGGAGGCGGCCGATGAGAGCGTCGAGGGAGCCCCAGGCTTGGCGGAGGGGGCACGGGCATGGGGAGGGCGGGTTGGGGTGGCCAAAGAAGGGGCACATGGGAGTGTGCACCTTTGTCTTACCGAACTGGTCCAGGTACCGAAGGAACTCCAGCACATGCGCGCCGCTGCACCGCGACAGTGACAGCGGCGGCCTGTGATTCTTCAAGTACTGCCCGAAGGTGTTCCAGTCGCGTCGCTTCTGTGACTCGTATCGGCTCGGCGACGGGGAGGCGGCTGAGGCCGCCGGTGAGGTGACCGCGGCAGCGGGTGACGAGCTGGGGCTGGTGAGGAAGCCATCGGAGCGAGGGCTCCCCGGCTTGGGTACCATGGCCATGGTGCCAAGAGTTTCACCTCTCTGCTTCTTCCTGCAAACAGGATGTGATAGAGCAATATAGGGTACTCTTAATTTGAACTGCTTCAAGCTGATTACCAATTGACCTCGTAGTTGCCGATAATGATGATGGGATGATGATTACATGACTGATCTAATGCATGAGAGTTTTGATGCTAATGGATTTCTTTCCATTTTAGTCCATGAGAGAGAGAGAGAGAGAGAGAGAGAGGGTGAAGAAGCTATGATTCAACGACTGGGAGTGGGCATGGGAACTCCTAGTTCCATTAAAGTGGTCCTGCCTGCAGCTGCTAGATCTCCTTTTGGCATATATGTAGCGATGTGGCAATCTCTAAGGCAGTGCGATCTCCCAACAAGTCCAGAGAGATTCTTAGATAGGAGAGACAGAGGATGGCTTGTGATCAGAGGTCACAGATCAGGGCGTCGATGTGGGAGATGAGATCTGTGGGGTGGGGGGGAGACTCGCATCTCGAATCTCACTCTTCCTTTCTCTTCAAGAAAACATGAGTTGGTCAGGCGTCGGAGCTCGTACTTGCAAGTCGGAGTGCGGTATGGGTATGCCTGGGGATGACACTCAGCCCCTTCCCTATAGGAGGCCAACTCTGACCTAAACAGTGCCATTTTTAGCATAATCTCTCGCAGTGGGAAGAGAGAGAGCGCTCTGCGGAAGCCACTCGAGACAACGAGATGAAAGATAGACGGTGACGGGCGAAAACGCCAACAAGTTGTGAACTCCCTCGCGTCCTCTGTGTCGAAGGACTGGCCCCCACGGTGGGCCCGCGCACGGTCGCCTTTTTCCATTCACTGCGCGACTAAGTCGGTGACCTGGGAGGAGCTGTTTACGGGGGTTGAGGATCCCCTCCATTCCCATCCTTAATCACGACCGTCTGTTACATGAATCCGAGGACTTGGAGAAGATTTTGGAGTTGAAACGGTTGGAGAGGATCCGGAAACGGTGAAAGATGTCAGTGGCATGTTCGGGGATGCAGTCAGTGCAATAACTTTTTTGTCAAAATTACCAAAATGCCTCGACACGTTGCCATTCTTCGATTGAGTACGCATCATGTGACCTTAGGAACACCACGCATAATTGATCATGGCATGATGGGTTCATATATGGCGATCATCCAAGTAGGGGATGACCATCCAAGATTTTGACCCTGATATCAAATGTGTGACTATGAACTCCTAGATTTACATTTGAATGTTACATCATTACAGATATTTTATCGGCCCGACATATAGATCATGTGTCTTCTTATTAGTCCGACACGTATAATATGTGATCCATGTAGTCGGCACAAACGCACCAACCCTAATATTCAATGATTTGGATAACTCATCACTCCCTTGGATCAACTCCTCGCTTAATCATGTCGGTTATTGAGAAGATATTTATTGGGCACACTCCCAATTTAAATAGATCGAAGAAAAATATACATTCACAAAAAGCAAAATCTCTATCCATAATCAAATAT
This sequence comes from Musa itinerans, assembly GCA_001649415.1. NCBI lineage: Eukaryota > Viridiplantae > Streptophyta > Magnoliopsida > Zingiberales > Musaceae > Musa > Musa itinerans. The sequence continues at coordinate 442,322 of LVTN01000117.1, read as the reverse complement.
TTCTAGGTCAAATTGCTACCTTAGTATCCAAATACAAACTCAAACCAGATTCAGGTGAATATTTCTCTAGATAGACATGAGTTATCCTCAAAATCTTCCTATTGCAGAATTATACACATCTTTGTCGATAAATAATGATGAAAACAACATGTAAGTTCTTAATTTTAGTTAGATGAAGACAAACTACATGATTGTGGTCCAGAGGGTACTGCATTCATTCCATGATCAAAGTATAAGATCAACTGAGATGTACCAAAAAGATATTCTGCTAAACCACATATGTAACACAAACAAACACCAAAGGTAGGAAAATTTCTTGGAATCGTTAAAATGAAAGCATTTGACTTCTGATTCTGGGTTTATTCGTTCATAACAAATAGAATACAATTGCAGCAGTTTGCTACTAGGTGCTTAATTTCAGCGCATGTATTGAGCATCCAGCACAATTCATCAGTCATGAGAAAGGACTCACAGAGTGATCGTCAACGGGTAAAACACCCTTCAAGTTCCGCCATTCGTTATAGTTCTGGAAAAGCAGCAGCATGATGATAAAAGAGTTGGAAGACTGGGAATTTATTCACTTCTAAAGCATGACCTATGATTTCATCTTCTTCACCATCTCCTCGACGTCCAGCTCAACGGCCAAAATTGATGAATCTTGCCTCATTGCCATGTGACTTGAATGATGCAGAATAGGATTATACAGAATCAGATAAGACAGAGTTCGAACTCAATTATAACGAGAGCTGGTGGCTCTAGATGTACCTGTTCTGTACCGGACCATGATCCACAGCTGATCGTAGAGCATATATCACTCGACCGACAATATTAGTCATAGGAACAGGACCAAACAAACGGCTATCTTTGGCTTCCTGACACGGAAAAAAAAAAGAAGGAAAATTAAGTTAGTTAGCAGCTTATCTTTTAAGAGAATTCACTGATACTTTGAAGAGAGAACAAGCCTTGAGCTATTACACATTTACTCAAATAAGGCCTTAATTCAATGATGTCAAAATAAACAGAGGCTCCAAATTGATTATTCACATTGTCTAGTCATATACACAACTTATATAGTGAATAAAGAACCAATTGATACATTACTGCCCTTTTGCAAATCAATATTGAATGATGTAAGTAGCGTTATTGAACAAAAAAATCTTCTAGGCCAAATTTCTTAAGGATCCAACCAATTCATTTTGATTACATTGGATATATTTTTATTAAATTCAATAATATATGATGCTTTTTGCTAAGTGAATCAAGATGTGCATGTTTCAGTTAAAACAGCTTACATTGCATTTATTCCTAGGTCAGCAAGCAACAAAATGAATGATATGTAAACTTTTGGACACTATAGATTATGTTTAACTAAGTGAATCTTGTGGTAAGAAAGTGACGTGTTAACTTTGGCTTGATAGGATTAACATATCGATCCTCCAGAAAAGTGACAAGCTTCCTCCACGCATAGGATACGGCAGGTTTGTGCATATTTGAAGTTCGGAAAAAGGAAGTCAGAATAATAAGAGGTAGAAAGAATTCTGATCATAGGCTGAATTTGTGGTTAAGTGTGAGATTACAGGGAAACCAGTGCATGAGGTTCCAGTAAATGAGGGGTCCGGGGATGGCAATGGTCAATGTAATAACAACTCAATGTTTGCCTTTAAAAATGTGAACATAATCAGAGATAAGTATCACCCTTACAAATATATATACCTCTACCAAGATACATATCCTATCTGTATTGGATGAAACAAGGCTGTTCGATAATTCTCATAGTGGCTGATAAAAAATTGCAAGCAAATTTGCATGTAGTAGTTACTGTAGCCATTTATGCTATATTACAACATCTATGAAACTGCCCCATGATTTTACCTTTGGCCTTAGAGACTCATTGTCAGCCAACACCCAACATTGATCCTTCTCTAAAATAAATGGTTCATCTTTGTCGTCAGTTGAACACATTTCATAGCCTTCTGTAGCAGCCAATCTTCTAACAACATAATCAGCGGTTTTCTCAGGGTCTTTCAACATTACAACATCACCGACAAAAACTTGCCTACAGCAACAAAAGTAACAAACTAAATGAATTTTTCAAAAGAATCCTACAAAGATTAAAAGAAGAATAAGTTGCTGTAGTCCCTATAAAGATCAATGGGACCTTAATTCCAAAACAAAAGAAATACTAGTTGTATAACATCGTTTGTTGAAATAATCTTTAATTACAATATCATCTCTATGCGGACAAACGATGTTTTACAATACAATTTACATCTAACTAATCATGGATCAGGTGTTGAGTTGTTGCCTGTCAGGAAAAAGACAATAGTATGGTCAACGGAATAAACTTTTAGGACTGAGTGGTGGTGAAATTTATTCACGGTGAATAAACATCTCAATATTTCTTCCATTTTACGGATAAATTAGTCATCAATTCCTAGCAAATCTTGGGACCAGGTCCTTGAAAAATGCCAGCAGATATATCTCACTTCAACAAAACATCCAAACATACAGGTAGATTGAAAGCAAAAGACCATGAAAAGTCAAAAACTGAAAAATCCATGTGTAAGAAACTACAAGATAGAGCCAAGTTAGAAACTCAAAAATTATATACCATGACTAACAGCATATTAAACAAAAAAACTATGGCATACCGAGGAGATGTTACTGCAAAATAAAATAACAGCTCATAGCCTCAAGAAACAACTAATGAGGTAAAGGCTCATTTTTCTCCTGTAGTTTAGCTCCATCAATGGTGAAACAACTTTAATTCAAACATATAATGCCTTTTTCATTACATTTTTGCCGAAGCCTTCTTTAATGCTTTCCTCATGGGACTCTCTTTTGTAATCTCCTTTTAAGAATGCACTGTTTTATGATGCAAATCATGCCTTACACAAATCAGATCAATCCAGAGTTCTCCTGCACCTATTCGACTGACCATCTTGAAAATCCAAAAGCGTCCATCTTAGCAAAACTGGATTCACAGAAATGACTTGATTTATCTGTTTGATTTGGGTGAACAAATGATTCCTTCCTCACCGCAAAACACCATTGTCAAGTAAAGCTTCAAAGTATAACTAGAGCCAAAACTCAAAACATAACTTGACAAAGTCCTAGCTAGCCCTCTCACCTCCTGGAAGTCATCTAGAGTTTTATTTAGAGTAAAATTAGTATCTTAAGTCCCAATATGGGTATAACATGAGTTAGGAAAGTTGTTTTTCAAGTCGGCTTATTCTGAGAGTTGTAGGATCCAGATCTTAAAAGGATGCAGGATTAAATTTTCATACCTCAACTACTTTGTTTAGAAATAAGAGTTAAAGAGTCCACAAATAAAAATCTTGTAAGACTTCAAGGCATAAAAAGATTGAAGTCGTTAATAACACCCACTATAGTTCTTTTGTGTCTCTTCCTTTTCTCTTTTTCTCTTTTTCTTTCTTCCTCCTTTAATCTATCCTCTTTTCTCATTAAAATCTCTCTTGGACTCAAATAGAACCTTGACTGTGTCAACAATTATGCTTAACGATGCACTAAATTATCTATTTCTCTCGAGGTAATTTGAATTTCAATTAGCTCACTGCTTGTTCCCTATGTAACAAGTACATTTTTTGACATGTTCATCAAATAACAATAAGCAATCCTCCTTGTCCCATTCTTTTTCCTAGTATTACTAAATTTAAACCTTATAAATTCATTCACAAAAAACTTAAAATCTTAAGTTTCTAACAATTGTTTCCATAACTCAAAAGAATTAATCCTAATTAAATTCCCATCAAAAAAATATATTATCATCAAAATAATATATGCCATGAAGGTCTATCTTGCATATGGCTAGTGAGTTCATGCATTACTATTATAGGAAACTTGATCATGGGTGGAATCCTACATTTATAGGAAACTTGTTGTAGATACCCCTTGTATTCCTAGCACCAGTAATTACTATATAATATGTATCTTTTATTACATTAATATAAATAATAGATAATTATTTCCTTTTAAAATTCACATAATAAATTTCCAAGAACTTTATAATTGGCTTTCTCTAAGACAATAAAATTCATTGACACATTTTCTAATCCTCTTTATCCAGTCTAGTTAGCAATATGCATGATGTTACAGGAATCATTGATGAAAATAACATTTGTATTTGCTAGTGATGCAATTTAATATAAGATGACCTACAAGAATAATTTTTCAAATAATTGAAGAGTATTAAAAGATGCACAAGCAGAAAATGAAGAACATAGTAAAGTATCAACTTGTGCAACATTCTCAAATACTATAAATTTCATAATGTAAGACAAGCTAAGACGGAGTAACTAAAACACAAGGTCCACAATTTTGTGTACCGGTACTGTACTGGTTAGAGCTCGGACCAGGACAGTACCGGTCAGACCACTCGTTACATACCGAGTTTCGGAAAAAGTCTAAAAGGGAATGCAAAAACAAAAAGAAAAGAAACTGTCTAGTACAAAGCTATACTATCCTGTACACAGTAGTGCAGACTTCAGACCTTATACGGACCATGTACTGGGTGGTACCAGCCTTGAACCAAGCATCCTAGTTTTCATGGGTCCATGTATTGGTAACTCATTGGACTGGTAAATACCATCCATACGACCGTATTGCAAACTTTGCTGAAACATATTAAAAAATTACATGAATTCAAAAAGAGCTCGATGCAATCACATTGATGAGAGACTATTAAATGGAGAGACAAAACCACAAATATATAAAAGAAAATGAAAGGATGTATAGAACGCATAAAACAGATCATTTGTGGAACCAACCACAAAAATAAAATTATTACTCAAAATGATAAAAATTCTATGAAAGTTTGTTTGACTACTAAGCTGTCTATCACTATGTAAATACTAGGACTTCTTTGGACATCAAATGACCAAGTAAGGCTTGAAACTCCATACACTCCAAATGGATGTGTTGGGCATCCTAATTATGTCAATATGCCGAAGGAGATCATAAGGTAAATATGAAAAGAACTTTTACATATCTTTCAAAGCTCAGATAAGTAAATAGTGTATTGGTACGATATGGTCAGGATATTGTGATAATCAAATCCAAGCTTTCCCAATAGTTTATACAGAGCAACATATGATGACACAAAGCAAACTGTAACCGGACAGACACAAATATGATCAAAATGAATACACAATATAAGTTACAAGAATGAAAAAAGAGAATTAGATTGAATTACGTTGGTGATGGAAAAGGCAACTTTCTCACAAGAAGAGTTCCACCATCTCCTACTAAGGTAGGTGCCATCTCTTCTCCTTTATTCCAATGAGAAAAAGTCAGCTTGCCTTGGAAAAAGTTTTTCCATACCGCATCACTTAATTCTCTTGCATTAATTTGGCCTACATTATAACTCTGCAGCATAACAAACAAAAAAGATTGAGGTCCACCTTTGTAAGCATCACATGAAACAGAATCACACTGAGATAGGCAATATCAGTATTGTCAACATAAAACAAAGTGTTGAAAAAAGAATCCCATATAACCTTTTACTAAACCTTGAATCTACAAAGCATAATACTAGAAACAAGCACAATAAGAAAGAAGCCACCTAGTTAGACAAGTTTAACACTTTCACGCAAGGTTTAAAAATTGGGTCATCAATGGCATGAACCTGTATTTACTAGTCCGATCATTAATTGATACACAGATCACTTGTTTTTGTTTGCTTTCAGATGATATCAAGCTTACTTCATGATATAATTACCTAGTCGAGCATACTGCCTTTTTTTAATGTTTTAATTGTCTGAAAAGTTGTATTGAACGATAAGCTTACTGCCAGATATGAGTATTGTTTTTTCTGAACAATTGTCTTTTCTCTCTCTCTCTCTCTCTCTCTCTCTCATGTGTTCTCTTTCTTTCTCACCCCTCCTCCCCACCAACATCACCATCGCATCCTTCGATGTGCCACATCGCCATTGCCACCCCCCCCAACCAAAAAAAAAAAAATCCTCATATAGATTATTGACAGCTCGACCCTACTGGAACCATACCAATTCAGCCGCCAATTGGTCCCGGTACCATACCAGGATTGTCTAGATTATGTTTAAACTAAAATCTAGCACCTGTCTCCATTTCCAAAAACTCAAGAACTTCCATTTTTATATTTATTTTTTTCACTTCTACATAAAATCACGTATAACATATTTTGATCACTTTGTTGAGTTGGCATATGATACCAACTGAAAAAAATTAGATAGATGTTGTCTGATTAAGTTAAAGAATCCTAGGACTGAATCCTCATTTAAATATTGAAAAATTATGTTTCTCTTCAGTATCTAGGAATTCTTGTTATTGGAACAGAACTTGCATTTCCATATCAAAAATGAAGAAGAACAAGAAAGGTTCCTAAACACGATAGATGTTGAAGTGAATATCTTAGTGGATCCCAATAATGATTGAGCCCGCTAGTTGTTATCTGCATCAGCTATATGATTCCTAAAAAGTTTAGACATGTTCTCACAGAAGTCATGGTGAGAATCACCACTATGGAAAGGTATAGCCCATTAAAATGATATTTAACCTCATGGCAGCCACCATACAGCAATAAAGCTTCAAGAGCGGTCATGCTAGGTGCTACAAAAGTCATAGAAAAGCTCAATTTTACTGGTGACGTAGTTTTTGTCCTATTTTGAGCATTGGAATCCTTTCAACTGAGCTCTTATTGTGTTCCTTAAGGCACATAATAGCATTAAAAGTTGGGTCTTCTCAACTTAATGCTCTTCCATAACCAATAAAAGAAGAAAAGATTACAAGACAGAAATACAAAAGAATAGCAGTTTAAAGAGAAAAAAGGACGGTGAGATATATGGTTGCATTTGCACTACTGTCAGCTTCCCACAGCTCCTCCAACCTGATTTTTCTTTCTTTTTGCCCACAGTACAGACAAAAATTACTCAGACTACATGTGGCATGGACCATAACAGTTGAGCTTGATTCCCTACCTTTGGATCAGTCCTACCTTAACAATCTTTAAGGAAACATAGAGGGTGATGAATTGATGATAAAGCATTGCTATTTGTTGCTGTCCACTTGAAAATTTCCCCCTAGCACTGCTTCTCTCTGTATACACTGGTAAGATGTCACAATATTTGGATGACAAGTACTATAAGTTATGTATAATAATTTTGTGCTTTCATGTTTCTTCAAATGAGCAAAAGGTGGAGCAATCAGGCCCAAGAGGCAAAAAGGTCAGTTTGTGCTCATATCATCCATCACGGTGTATCCATTGTTTCCTTTTGAAACCCCTCCACAACAACAACAACAACAACAAAGCCATAACTCCCAACTGTTTAAGGTCGGCTACATGGATCTTTTACCGATATCCCTCCACTAATAGTACCAAATCAGCCAAATTGGACCTGGATCACCAAGAGCAATCCCATCTTATAAGGGAATCTAGGAAATCCATCCAAGAAAAACTGAAAATTGATTGCAATCAATCAGCCTAGATCAGTAGAATATTGGTTACATAGATCAATTTTAAGAAAAATTGGTCAAGCATCCCATTTTGGCTGATTCTAGCTCAAAGCTTCCTAATAGAAGAAGAGGGGAGAAGGAAGAGCTGCCCTCTGCCAGTTGTCTTTATGCTTTAATTTTTCACCATTCTTGCTTTGATTGTTGGCAAACTCAACCAGAAGGCCCTCTCCCAGGTGCATAAAAGTCCTACTAGGGCTATAAGTTAGTTTGCCACCCCGCTATTGGTGTCAGCTTAACTGGTCATTCTGATGTGGCCTGCAAAACATTGCAACATCGCCTACAGTGTAGGTTTGTTCTGGCTAAGTTCAAGAGCTCTCGAAGAGAGGCAAAGAGATAGGTAAGAGGCTGCTCCCCTCAACCTGTTTGTTCATAACAAGTGATGTACAAATTTTAAGATCAGATATCAAGAACTCCTCGTTTTGATGTAGTAACCTGTTTGTTCATAACAAGTGATGTACAATTTTTAAGCTCAGATATCAATAACTCCTTGTTTTGATGTGGTTCTTGTGGTTTTTTTTCAACTTTATTAATGTCTGGCATCTAAGTGGCCAATGAGGTATCAAAGATGGGAAAGTGGTTGTTTGTGAGAAAAGGTAACTATGGGATCTGCAACTTTCTTGTACGTGATTCTCTTTAAGCTTATCAGTATCCAAGGGATATTTGGAGGCGAGAATTGTTGCTTGTTAATGGAGGTAGCCATAGGGTTTAGTTTGCTCCTTGTTTATCTGGTCAAATAAACAGTTTTAGGAATAAAAGTAACTAGCAATTGCATTCCCTCCTACCATCTGCATGGTCAACCTCATGTGACTACAGGGAATGGGATGAATTGTTTTGGATGGACACGTTAAAAATTCCTATCCAGGATATCCATTCCACCTTTAAACACTTTCCTTTTAATGTTTAATAAACTATTATATATAAAACATTCCACTGTTAAAAATGTGTACATTGACCACCCAGGATATTCATTCCTGTCCAGGAAGCCTCGTGTACCCCGGTACCTTTTTCTTTTATATAACATGTGTCATAACAATATAATATTTATATTTGGCATATAAAATATGTAATATCAAGGAATGGGATTTCGTCCATACCAATTGGTACATATTGGTATTTATTGGTTTGACAACCAAATGATAATTACAAACTGGTATTTACTGGTTCTACAGCCAGTCGATTACCGTAATAAGCCTACTGCCCAATGACTAACCCAACCTACATTTTTTATTTCACTCACACCTCCTCAAAACTCACTCAGTCACTCTATTACTTTCAAGCCTCTATCTTCCTTCAATCTAACTTCAATTCTTAGTAAATAAAGATTCAAACTCAAAAAGCATCTACATTTTTCTCTGAACCAAGTAAATCCAAAAGCCAAGTTCAAAATTTTTCTTACTTTTGGCTGATTAAAGCTTTGTTCTTGCATTTTTTCACTACAAGATCATGATTTCATGCTTAGATTTAGTTTTGGTTTAAAATCTATGCATTCATTTCTCCTAATTTCTTGTTGAAATGGGGCCATACCTACGCAAGTGTAACATAGACCTACTTTGTTTAAAGTCAGATTGGCTTGAACCTGACGAAGATACACAAATCCGGCCAAGATTTGTTTGAATCAGGTCGAATCCATGTGGATCTCATTGAGGTCTGCATAGAACCAGGCTAGGTTTGCATGATTCTAACCTATATTTGCACAAATCTAGGCAATTCAGTGCAGACTCAACTGAATCCACATCTATCTACATTTGTTTGATTGAGTGATGGCTTAGAAAATGGTCATGTAGGAATTGCAAAAGTAACATCATTTCCCAAAGTATCATCTGAGGGACAAGGTGGTGAGTGAGGGTGGGAAGTTGTTACAATGCTATTTGGATAAACTGACCAGCAGAAATCACAAACAAAGACTTTTTGAGCATGATTCACATTATTGGTCCGTACCAATGTACCAACTAGCCATTCATACTGTTCGTACCAATGTATCAACACACGGTACGATGGGATATACCAACAGACCAGTATGTACCACCCATACTGGTCTCCTATCGGACCGATATATACGACCCATACTAAGCGGTATGTTGCAGTATGGCGAAACTTGTTTTTGAGTCCCGGTCCAATCCAAAATAAAACTAAGCAAACCTATATTTAGCCAACCTAAGAAAAATCAGATGATCAAGTGATTGAATCCAACTAAAAATGAACAGTAACCATCGGGTAACATAATAGCTGCAACCAAAATAAAAAATAAAAATATATTAAACATAGGAGCAATTAGAAAGACCATTAATATTTGATAAAAGCCCTAACATAATAGGAACTGGTTTGTCACTAGGTTACAAATAGGTTGTATGCGACTCTTATTGTCAATGATTCTTCTATTTTCCATTTTCCAGCAATAAAATTTTCTAATTACTTCAAGTATACTTATCTTCCTTGAATTAGAAAACCACCAATTAGGGCCCGATTAGGGCCATCATCCTTAACGCAAAAGTAATTTATTAGATCTTACTGTGGGATTTGAACCAAAATTGAATAACCAATAATGTCGTATTCTAATTTTCCACTCAAAACAACAAAATCTTACAATAAAATCCAGTTAACTTTCGAATCACTGTTACAAAATGATGAACATCAAAATCAAGCAAACATCATGAAGCAATCAAATCCACGGAATATAATCAAGATATGAAGAAAAGGCCACTGTGTCTGCCGAAATGTATCCAGAAGCAGTCGGAAAAACTCCGATTACAACGAACTTCAACACCAAGCAAACCAAGATCGGACTTTTACGTTAGGCACAGGACGACAACCCGAAAAGAGAAAAATTAATCAAAATATATTGAACTTTGCGAGCCTGAGAATTTCGCCGACCAATGAGAGGGTTTGATGAGAAGATTAAGATCAGGGATTCTGACCTTCCAACTGAGGCTTAGGGAGTACTCGAACTTGGTAGCGGCGTAGCGGAACCACGTAGAGAGAGACACCATTTTGCGATCGAGACCTATAGCCAGCAATTCACTTCATAACACCCGCTTCCCTTCTGCCCCAAATCGTCAAAACCCTCGTTCGCTTTTGCCCTTTGCTTTATATATATATATATATATATCTAGAAATATTATGAGAAATGAGATTTGTGTGTGGATAGAGAGAGATTTATGGTCATGTAAGAAAGAGTATGTAAAGGAGGGGGTCAAAAACCAGTGAGCAGACCACCAAATCTATTGTTGGCATGTCCAAATCCAATAATTATATAATATATAATATTTATATTTATATTTATATATATAATATTTATATATAATATTTATATTTATATTTATATATAATATATATATATTATATTGCCCTTCATTCCTATATTTCCAAAATCTTTCTTATGAAATGTGTGGCAAGTGATCTAAGTTACATTAACTATTAAATTCTTGTGATGCTTGTTCTCATTTATATTTGGTTATAAAGGATCAATATTTGTCAGATGAAAGAAACCTAGACGTCTAATTTTGAATGGGTCTCTCCTGAGAAAAAGCTGATTTCGATTTCATTAGGGAGTTTTTCACTATAGTTTGGGAAGAAATAATTTCAAGCTAATAGTATAGCTAGGTCATTTTTTTACATAAGTATAAATTATTTATTTCAAATCATGAATCATTTATCAGTCATTCCATATATATCATTAGTATAGCATCTAGACTCAAAGAAAGACATAAAAGCTATCAAAGAAAGACATAAAAGCTATCATTTGATCACTCATGTGAATATAAGTCCAAATAGTTATAGATTGTCTTTACCCTTGTTATCTCTTTAGACAAAAAACTAAACTAAGGGTATTATAGATAGTTAAATATTATTTCCTCGAGGTATGAGATCTAACTTTTAATAGGGTAAGAAGGATCATCTTTTTTTAATCACTTGCAACTACACTCATATACCTTGGGTTACTAACTTAGGTATCGAAGTGAAGAAGTCAAAAAATATTTTCGATATCGATCTTCGTGTAAATGGTACCTTAGTATTTTTACGTTAGTAGCTCCTTAAACAACCTTGTGCACACGATTTTAGATCACATTGGACTAGCTATGACATCAATGATATCTTACCATAATATTTTTGGTATTAGAAGAATGATATGATGTCATAGAAATATTTACCCACTCATCCCCTTAATGAACACTCGAGCTAAAAGACTTTACCCTTGACTCATAGTATTTTCATCCAATAGGATAACATATCACATTCTAGATTTATAAAAAAGTAATAAATTATTATTTTATTATTCATAATTTACAGAAGACACTCTTTTTTTTTTCATCCTTGAATTCAAATTCCTATATTTACAATAATAACTATTTTTTTAACTAAAAAAATGATCACATCTTCTCAATAGAGCTATAAGTGACGAAATTTTTTTTTTCACCCAAGCCTTAAAGCTATTATAAAGTAGTAGATTACTCTGAAAATAAATATAAAATAACAACATATCAACAACCACACATATTAGTTAGAACTTTCGAAAAAATTATAAAAATAATATTTAATATTCATGAAACATATACAAATGTCAATAATTTAATATGAAACGATAATATATCGATTCATTATAAAAATCATGTAACAAAAAAAAATATGTAATAAATAAAATCATGCATCAATCATATATAACACATACATAATAGTCATATAATAAAAGCGTACATCACACTTAATGATGCACTCTCCCAATAGTGAATGGAGAGTCATACTTGATGGGGTGGATTCCTCTCAATAGCGTATAAAAAGTACTCATATCACACTCCCAACAATGGATAGAGTGATATCCGTCACCCGCTTAAGTGGGGACATATTCTTCCTAACAATAGATGAAAGAACCATTTAACCGTCATGTTTAACGACTCACTAATCTCCGAAGAGAATTGTCCTATATACCCTCGACATGTATTTATAAATAATCATGATCATTCATTTATACATACATCCAAAAAATAATATAATAAAATATTATGAGGGGCCATACTTGATATATGATATGTTAGACTATATTCATTGGTGGCTTTGTACTATGATGAGCTCATAGCTTTTTTCATACGTTGCACTTCAAATATAGACCACTAGCATAGTCGCATATACTATATAGTAGAAATAATTTTAATATAATAAACTTAAAAAATTAATAATTATTTCAAAATAACACATTTAGATAAAAAATTTAAATTCATCAAATCATAAAGATACGAGATATCAATCTCTCAACTATCCTCAATTAACTAAATCCCAATTTGAATAACACAATTGACTTAAACCAAGCTTAATTCAATTAAGACCTAATGGAATCAACCTTAAATCCTTAGAGAACTAGTCTAGAATCATCATGGACTAAATTAATTTAGATTTGATTGATTTTAATTAACTCAAGTATGTTTAAACTAGTTAAGTTAGTTTAAAATCATCATAAACTAGCTTAAGCTAAATAAATTTATTTAATTCTGTTGATTAACAAGCTTAAACTAATAAATAGAGAGAAAATTGGACTATCTCATATAATGCTTCTAAATCGAACTAACCCACTTGAGTCTTGGACATGTCACATGTACCATATGTACTTATCCCAAGTAATAGATTGAGTTGAGATATAACAGGCTGAATAGAGGAGTGATGATGTGTCTAACGCCAATCGCATAGCTCAACGGGCCTAATTTAATGAATAAGGCTGAGCCTCACTCACAAGTCGGGCTAAGCCTTGCTGGGAAACCTTAGTGAGACATTATATGCGTAGTAGAAAATATAAAACAAAAACTAGTTTTATAAAAGAAAGATATAGGAATGTCGTGTGACGATTGAGAGAAAAAAACTCAATAAACCGAAAAACTACATAAGATTCATGAGATGTTCTTACCTATGGGAGATTGTATACCCATGAAAAATGCATATCCAAATTCATGGATAAAAAAGGTCAGATGTCCTCCTCTCTAATGATACTCTACACGACAGATGATGCACACCACCTTATAGCAACAAGTAAAGAACGGTCGACCCTTTCTTTGTTGTCCTCATGCACCACTAAGAGGTTGACGGTTGAGGAGGAGAGAGAGGGAGGAGACTAAAAGGAGGCGACCAATTAGATCTAACCTATAATCCATTTGCCCCTCTCTTATTTATAGAGGTCTTTGTCAACTTAACCTTAATGGATCCAACCCTAAAATATACTATATCTCTATCCAATCACCCTAAGCCTCTTGGATTAATGGATCTTTATCCACTAATCACTATTTGCTCTTATTGGGTCTCACCTAAAAGATCTAATAAAATATAGGCTTATCTGATATCTAATAAAATAGGGGCTCATCAAATATCTCATATCAAATCATCTACTCATCGTGACCCACCATATGTGTGTGACCCTCTAGGCCCAATACCGAGCTGACCATGAGTTACACCTGTTAGAAGTCTTCTAACTCAAAACTCCTTCTAATCTAGTGAATTATTATCCTATAATAATTTACTCAACTCATCGACTACGAATATACTATGCCATTACGCTATAGTCCTCAAATGGTATAGGGGGATCTAATCCACTGAACTTGTTTGCTCTTAGTTACCATGTATTTATAGTCTCTCATTCATATAATATCCCAAAGACCATATACCGAGTATGGTGTTGTGAAGCTCATACAGAATCTACTCAATTTTCACTCTAATTGAATTCTCCTAGAGAACTTCTCTCTCAATCCGAATGACCCTAGCTAGGGATTTACTTGAGCAAGAATACATGAGATATTTCTTTCATGACAATAAGAGCGGATGATCCTCTATCGACACTCAATTGCTTTTGTAAGGTTGGCTATCATTCCCGATAATCAGTTGTGTTAGATCTGAAACTTCCAAACCTATAAATTCAGTATCAAAAAGTTGAATACTTATACAGTGAATCCTTTGTATCTCAAGTATAAGGACCATATACATAATTGAGACCATGAAACCACTGTTTGATGATAAGGTATCATTGATCATCTAGCATTCCGTGAGCGGAACATTCAGTGAACTCATTCTCCAATGAGCACATACATTATATCCCTAGTATCCCCACACAAACAGCTATGAGACTAATTGCCTCTATCATATGGACGAGTATATACTACACCAGCCTCTTCTATTATCTCGATATCCCTCTCGAGTAACCTATGATCGAGAATATTCATGGTCTATTTTTATAAGCGAACTAATCTCATTATCATGATCTCATAATGATACAATTCTCATTCCATAGATCCATGAATATTATAATATATTAATCAAGTATATAAAGTGAGAAAATATCATAATAATAATAACAAAAGAGATTGTATAATGTGTCACACTTGTCATCACTCATGTGATTGGTTTACAGGACATTTGTAACTAGCAAGCTTTACCACTGAACTGGGCAATGCTTGGCTCACGAGTTAGATCATACCTAGACACATGAGTTTGAGTCATGTTTGATCACATAGACTGAATCGTACATTATCATATGAATTAGGTTGTACGTTACAATATAGCCTATGTCATGTTTGGCTATATAGATTGGGTCGTACATTGACACATGAGCTTGGTGTATCTTACCACATGAATTGGGACACATCTGGCCGCATGGGTTGGGTTATAAATAGAGTACTAAAAAATTAGTGATATATGAACTATTAGTATGATTATCATTTTACAGAAAAAAAATATATATTACTATGAGTTATGATATTAATACGCAAATATCACGACTATATCTTTTCACCATAGCATCTATTCTCATGCTAATTAAAATTAATGGGATATATAGGGAAAAACACTAAATAAAAATATATCTTTTGTAGTTAAAAAAATATACTCTTTAATATAGCTTTCAATAGTTAAAAAAAATTTCATATTTATATTGTCTTCTAAGAATTGATTCACTATCACGCTATAAATGATTAAAATCTTTTTCTATACTGACATCGATAGGTCTGATAGTAGTACGGCCTTTTACTCAATACCAACTAATATTGGAACCTATTACAAAATAATTTTTTTGGCAATTTAAATTGAAATTTGTTTTTAATATCTACTTAAAAAACCTATAAAAATATTTTAAAAAACCTAACACCAAAAGGATCTCTCGTGATTCAAAACAGCTGGTTTGATGCGACTTATCAAGATTAAGATTTGCAAAACTCATATTTGACATTGCTCCTATGCCATATGGCATTGATATATGCCTAATTGATCAAGTTTGTATTTAATCCATGATAAATGGTCCATTTATGGCTAATCATTTTATACTATTGGAAATTTCAATCTGATTACATTCAATTCATTTTACATTGATTGATCATTGACTGGCATAACCTTCATTACCTTTCTAGTTTTTATTTGCATAAATGCATTTAGATAAATGATAATAATTTAGAATGAACAGATCTATGTCTACTATCTATTAGTAGAATCAGCTACAGGTGATGAGTGTAAGTTTACAGGGTAATAAAAGTTCAAGTAATTATGTGACCTGCACAAGAAAATATGGATTTCCCTGCCAAATTTTGGACCTTCTAAGCCTAATAAATGGGTTTCATGAACTAACAACCTAAACAAGAACAGGCCCATGTTTACAATTATTAAGAAAACACAATATGAAAAATACATTAGGAATTATATACATTTTATAAAAATAACATAAAATATTTTATTAAATTCTTATAAACTAATTTAAGTCTTAACACACTTTGGATATGAGATTAAATTGGGTGTTACATGGCTTTACCCTATGGTGTGTCCTCTGTTTTAGGTCGACTTTGATATCAATTCTCATGATCTGACTAATTTAAGTCTTATAAATTATTTTATTAAATTCTTATAAACTAATTTAAGTCTTAACACACTTTGGATATGAGATTAAATTGGGTCTTACATGGCTTTACCCTATGGTGTGTCCTCTGTTTTAGGTAGACTTTGATATCAATTCTCATGATCTGACTTATTAACTTTGTTGAATCTAAACCACTGGCTTAGACTTCTTAGGCCCAAGTTAACTTCTTAAGCTTAAACTTCAGATTTGTAACTAAATTGGGGTGTTACAATATTCGTTTGATATTTTGATGTATTAGAATTAATTATCAAAAAATTATAATAATTTTTACATATAAAATAATGGTTTGGAGTAATATATTAAACTCATTTATTAGAAGTTGAGGGTTTGTAACCTCATTCCACATAAATTTATAGAGGATGTCTAAGGCTCTCATTTGATAGTAATGCCTAAGAATCAAATCCCTTAACATTTAAAAATAAAATAAAATTATGACTATTTATTCATCTATTTATTTGTTTATTAACTTGGTTATGTCACTGCTGACCATCTATCGACTTATTTGAAGGAAGATGAGATGAGGTAAGTCATCAAGGAATAGGAATCCACTATTTCTTCTCACTGTTTCTACATTGTACAGCCATCTGAGAGGCGTGCCGACCGCATTTGGACCCTTTTGACCTAACTTATTCCTTCTACACAGCATTCATGCCGACAAATTTGATGCGAGTGAAGACAAACACAATGCAGAATTGGATGTGAATGATCAAACATGATTTATACTGTCTGCAAAAAGGTAAATTAACGTCCGCCAGATGAATGCTGGTGTACATGCATGCAGCAACGTCACGTCAACAGTTGATGAGGAGTATCCAAATTGGGTTTGTTGTCGTGCAGGATGGAACAAGATCGAGGGTTGAGAAGAGAAGAAAGGGTTTTGGAGAAGACGAAGCTAAGCAAGCAAGGAAAAGCTCAGAGAAGTGGCAAGCATGCATGGGAATCACTCTCCTCCACTTTTTGTGACCTGCGTAAGCACAAGTTCCACAATCTCTCTCTCTCTCTCTCTCTCTCTCTGTGACGACATCATCCACCACCCCATGCAGCAGCCTGAACGCAGAAACCCAATCTTTCTGCACTCATGGCCTCCCTTCAGAATCACTGCAATATTAGTCATAGATATCCTTGTCCAGTGACCACCAAAGGAGGTGACCTGCCATGGGTGGCCACCACAGCATCTCTCCCTCACACGCCACCATTGCTACTGTGGGCAATGGTCACATCAAGAAACTGTAGGCCAACATGATTCTCTATGTTCTACTATATTATTCTTGAAGACAGCAATAAGAACAGCAAGAAATACGTAGCATGAAGTATCAGAAACATCTGCTATGAAAAGATTATTTCTTTGACAGGTGTTCTCTCTCTTATTCTTGAACAGGTTGTTGATTCGGATCATTGAGGTAGCGCCAAGCATTTGCACCAACAAAATCCTTTTGTGGGGGATTATGTCCTTTATCATATCTCAAGAATCAATCAGTATGAGGTCACATGAAGGTCATATACTTCACATGCTCACAAAATGCCCATGCCACAACCTAACATCAGTAGATGTCGTCGAGTTAAACAAATCACTTTTGAGAGATCAATAGGAGGGAGGATATATGAAGCAAGTATGAAGTCGAGGAGGATGACTAGATTGAGGGTTTCTAAGATATGAATAGGACAAGAGATGGTGAAATGAAGGGATCTCCTATCATTAGCATGACAGCTACTATGGAAGGAATCTATAGTCTCACCAGACTTGTATACATGTCAACAGTTCTCACAAGATAATGAGGATATTGCCACCCAAACAACTAATGGATGTGGTCCTCATAAAACAGATGGCTTTGCTAATGAGGTAATGTGTTGAGAACATATTCATCATATTGATTAATTCACAATATCTCTGGATTAATGATAAGTTTCTAGGCAGATATTTTTCTTTATAGAGAGAAATGTATTAAAATGTCTCTTTATTGTTATGGATAAAGAACTAGTAGAAGAGATGAGAACACAAATATAACATGTACAACAAGGGAGAATTGGGCATTGTTCAATCAAGCTTCCCCTTAAAGAACATCAGCAATTCAGTTTGCTTGTTTTAGAACATAAACTTTAGAACTTATTCAAAATATTTGAATCCTTGCTACTAATTAACTAAAGCATTTTGCATTGCAATCATTGATCTAGTATTTTATTTATTGACTTGTATAGACATCCTTGTGCTGCATCTTTCTAAAACATGTATAGTCATTTTAAGCCACATTTTTAACCACATCCTAATGGCCATTACACAAATTAAACCTGCCTAAAGATATCTCTTCACAAAGAAAGAAATTGACTGATCATAAACATGTCAAACTCCATTACTGTTCTTAAAATCAATTCATGATTAATATCACAAGCATCATTTTCATAAGATGCTTTTGTTTTCATTTTGTGACTATTCCATAAATAATCCACAACATCAGTGAATAACTAGTTGTGATCCACAAATATGTCTTGTAGATTATAGGCATATCTTCTCATCCAATGTCTACAGAAGTAAACATCATAAGTGTCAATTTCCCCTTTTGATTGGTCTTGTCTCAGCATAGCCCTTAAATCAACATCATATGCTTGATCTCTATCATTGAGGTTGCAAGCTTGTTGATGTTTTCCTCACCCATTATGTTCTAGATGGTATTGTCTCTATACAAGAGGTCATCCATTCTCTAAATGCATATTTTTTCTAAGATATCGACGTCGCATTGTGATGTTTATTATGGTTGTCATCCTCATCCTTTTTGCTCAATCTTAGCTCCTCACCAACAAGTTCTTAACTATCTCCTCCTCTATCTGTTACAAACTTCTTGCTAAAATCAAAATACTTGCACCAATGAAAACCTAAAAGTAAGGAATAGAGAAAGGATAATAACACAAAGCTTGACTAGTTTTCCATTTTTCGTAGTTGCTTAATCCAATAACTTTGCATACGCATAAATAGACCACTGAATGTATCTATATTATCGTCACATTACTAAGGCACTATATATAACAAAGGACATACCACACACACAATCCTTAGAGAACCTTTACACCATTGTCTTAATTACTAGCTTCCAAAGAAACATTATGATTTGTAGAACTCACATTCAGTGAACAAATCATTTTCAACATTTAAATGGTTAAGAGTTCTAATAGACTTAAGATATGATTTTATTAGATAGAAAAGTAAAGATTAACAACTAGCATAGGAAATAGGAATGGACCTCAAAGAAGTAGGCTTACAAGGAACCAACAGTGACCATTCAAACAATATAATTGAGGGTGGTCCTAGAAGAGGAAACAAGAGCTACTGCATTAACTCTATTTCATCCAAGAAGACAACCAAGGCTTGCATTAAGGGCACACTTGTTGGGAAGACTGGGAGAACATCCACTGTGATGGAATTCAGATCAGGAGACAAGATTTCCACCAATCGACTCTATTGCATGTGTTCAGATTACGATGGAAGGAAACATCTTTTTTGACAGTAGGAGCAGAGAAAGTGGTGCACATACCTTGACATGATAGAAGTGGTCCTCCTTAAGGTAAGCTTACAAGAAAAACCACAATAATGAAAGTATAAAGAAAAAATCACTTAAGAATGCTATATACAAACACAAACCTACTTCAAAACCTAAAACCTTGTGATATGTCATATATTTGTTCATAGAAAACATGCTTCACAACTTATCTTTTATATTAAAGTACCATTGAAGCAATGATTTAGAGAAATCTTATCGCAAACTCTGCTTGGATGATTTGGCAGCGTCACAATGATTATCTTTTCCGTAACCATCATTCCAATCCTTTTTTTTTATGTCAATCTATCGCATTAACCAATGAGAAAACTCATGTTTCAATCATATTTGATAGGCACTGAGGTCCTTGATTCCTCTCGGGAGGACCCTCAAGAAACCACTATTTCTTAGAGATTGCAACCACTATTATATCATCGTCGCCATTCGGGTTGAGAATAGGGATGCTCATTTTTCATGTCTTTTGTCCATCCTTAATCTAGGATTGGTTGTTCAACTACATATGTGAAGATTTTTGATATTTCAAGATAGATATATACGTATATATGTTATTTCATTTGAAAGATCATATATGTTATTTTCCAAACCTTGCAAGGATATATGCTTAAACCCACCTCAGGAAAAAGAAAAGAATTAAACTTAGTTTCGTGGCACTCCGTGCTCTAATTTACTATAATCTGAATATTTTTCTTCATTATCATCCACCATTAATTAAATATACTTCCTGGATACATACTATTGAACAATGAAATACCTTTACAAACCCCATAGATTTAATTGAATTGATGCAGCTCATTAGATTCATGTTGCAACAAGACATGCTATAGACTTACTCATAAGACTAATAGCCGAGACTGCTAAAATAATCAAATATTCATTTTGTTGTATCTTTTTTGTTCAAGTATTTTTACAAGGATCATGCATGCATTTATGTAAGGTTATATTCTTTTGTTTGAGTGTGATCAATCAATTTTTTTGTAAAATTAGATATACTCCAACTTAGGCATATCTTTCAGTTTTATAAGGCATTAAGAGACAAATTTGTAGTAAGGGCATTTATTTTTTGTGAATGCTTTTATCATTTAAAGAAAATTACAAATTCGATAGTTTTACATTTTATTGTGAATACTATTGCCATTTCGAGAAAATTATAGACTCTAACATCTATAAGAGAAATCCATAATTAGGTTTCCATCTCCATTATCTTTTACTCTCTTCCATCTTTAAATTCTTAACATATTCATATCCTCCTCTTTGGTTAAAAATATTACCACAAATATATCATCATGCAAAAATTTATTTTTGAGGTATGAGATTTATATTTTATACATACAAAAATTAATCAAACAATGCTATATCAAATCTATTTATCAAAGGTTGAGGATTCGAAATCTCATATTCTATATTTTACACCAAAAATATTAGTTTGACGGTTTGAAACTTTATGTGAGTAAATTTTGATACATAAAATATTAGTTTGATGATGACATATTAGACCCACTTATCAAAGGTTGAAAGCATGAGACCTCATTTAACATATTCTAAAAGGTGTTGACTAATTTGGCTGATAAAGACTTTGCTATGTTATCATAAGGTTTGGATCAAAACTTTCCTTCACCCCTTATCCCTTTATTATATATATATATATACTTAACATATTCATATCCTCCTCTTTGGTTAAAAATATTACCACAAATATATCATCATGCAAAAATTTATTTTTGAGGTATGAGATTTATATTTTATACATACAAAAATTAATCAAACAATGCTATATCAAATCTATTTATCAAAGGTTGAGGATTCGAAATCTCATATTCTATATTTTACACCAAAAATATTAGTTTGACGGTTTGAAACTTTATGTGAGTAAATTTTGATACATAAAATATTAGTTTGATGATGACATATTAGACCCACTTATCAAAGGTTGAAAGCATGAGACCTCATTTAACATATTCTAAAAGGTGTTGACTAATTTGGCTGATAAAGACTTTGCTTTATTATCATAAGGTTTGGATCAAAACTTTCCTTCACCCCTTATCCCTTTATTATATATATATGTATAAAAAATACATATTATTATTATATATATATATATATATATATATATATATATATATATAATGTATGTATATGTATAGAAAATACAAAGTAATATGCAGAACCTAACATTGTAATGACCTCAAATCTTTCTGAGTTATTTGATGAGATAATAAACTAATGCCACAATCTAATACGTTAAGATACTTTTAAGCTACTTGGAAACCACATGTTATACTCATAGATTGATTATATAGTCATCTCTGCTGTTAATTTAATTCAATCATGCCTTAATATTATAAAAACTATATCAAGAAACATATCTCCAAGGTTACAATGTCAAATGTTCTGTATACATATAATATATGAAGCTTATAATTCAACAACACCACATCATGTACATTGGCCATCTTTTATCACTCCCTCGAACCCAAATGAATGAATCAAGTGATGATAGAACATTAGAAGAAGAGTTGATCCTTTCCACCTTGGAAGCTCGTACCTTCTCCAAGGTTTGCCATTCCTCCTCCCAGAATAGGCTGTTCTTCCAAGCCTGTCTCCACCACCATTCCACAGTCATCCCCACCAACTCCGGAGCCCACTTGTATAATTCTTGTGCTGTTCATGTCCTGAGGGAAACCAAGCAAGTTGTAATGGTATGCTGCCAAATTAAGGAGTGTGTCTAAGCTGTTGCCATCTTGCTGTGGGTCGACAAAGGCGAATGATGAGGTTATCTGCTCATAGCATCCATCTTCCATCTGCTGCTCGTTCTGAGGATGGGATGACTCCATGTATGACGAGAAGCAACCGACGTTGTGGCTGTTCTCCTGCTCATTCTCCAAGCTGCACCTCATGGTATCCCCCTTCTTCTTGTGGAAGACCCTACACAGCACCCAGTCTTCCTGTCACGGCAAAACAAATCCTATCAACCAAAAGATCAAGCTCTCTACGATCAAGACATCCAGTAGCTGTACCTTCGGGGGTGTACAAGGGGATTCTAATCTGAATTCATGCATGACCCACTCGGTCTTTATCCCATTTGGAGCTCTCCCGCGGTAGAACACCAGTGTCTTCCTCATCCCCACCATTGCATGGGTTGTAGGCTCGTGGACTGTGCGATCTTTACCGGTGGCTTTCCAGTATCCCGACTTCGTTGCTCGGTTTGTGCGCGAGCCCGTGGTGTACTTGCGGTCACGAAAGCTGAAGAAGTACCACTCGTTGGCGCTGAGCTTCGCCACCTCTGGTTTCATCATACGTTGCACGCAGACATAGTGTTACATGAATGCAACAAAGTGTACGTAATCTAGTGGAACAATACATGCGACACCCAGTGAGTAAGACCGGGTTGGACTCTTGTAATTAAAGATGATAAGACAAACTAGATCCTGGAGCTTCTCCTCGATAGGAACAAAAACTGCTCTTGACGTATTCTCTCGTAAGAGCTGATGATATAGAGAGGAAAGAAACATCTAAGTGGAGAAAATGATGATACACGCTAACAAGGTGTACATTCTTTGTAGATAAGGATCCAAATCCATGGATGACTACCAGGCCATATCAAACAGTGGAATATATCCTAGAATCATCTTTGCAACGTATAAATCTAGAAGGTGAATCACCTGGAAGCTCCCATGGCTCTCGAGCGTGCAAATCCACCTCCACCATGGTGTCTCCGGAGACTCGTTCATTGGCTACCTTCTTTCGGAGATAGTGGCAGACCAGCTCCTGGTCACTAGGGTGGAATCTAAAACCTGGCGGGAGAGTCGACTCGATGTCCCTTAGACCCATATCTTCCCTGAAGAGGTACGAACAGAAGAAGGATGAGGCGAAAGGTGTCGATCTGATCTGGAAAGGTCTTCCGGCCGGGGAAGGAAACCGAAGGAAAGCTTAAATCCTTCACTGGCGTTATGGGTACTTATAGATAGAGATAGAGATAGATAGAAAGATAGATAGAGAGAGAGAGAGAGAGAGAGATGGTTAGGTCATGAAAGCTGCCTTTACTATTGTATCGTAATCCCTGTCATATCGGCAAAGGAGGCGTGCACAGGGGTCGTAATCTCCGGGAAGATGCTAGCAGATGTCCATGGCCAGAAGAAATCTCCTCTGAGAGGTTAAAGAAGCCCACTTGATGTGCGGTCTTACAAATAGGAAAAAATGAATACATATTTAGGTTGGTATATGCGAATTCAGACGACCATGACTTGTTGCATCCAGGAAAAAAGGATCTGCGAAACTTCGGTAAGATTTCAGACGACCATGACGACTTGTTGCATCCAGGAAAAAGGATCTGCGAAACTTCAGTAAGATGACGGCGCAAGGTGGGACATCCAGGCCACCTCTGCATAGACAAAGAAATCTGCGAACCTTCAGTAAGATGACGGCGCAAGATGGGACCTCCAGGCCACTTGTGGATAGACAAAGAAATCCGCCAACCTTCGGTAACTCCATTACTATAATCCGTGGAACAAACATTCCGCAGATGAATGTGTCGGATTTATGTTTCCCTCCGTGGTGAAAGATAGGATTAAAAACGAGGCTTTCTTCCAGCTTACGGTAGGAGAGAATCTATGAAGAGACCGGAGTCCATCAGTTCTGTTGTCAACATGTGTGCATTGAGTGCCCTCTCGAAAACATAGAGGGATGCAGATGACGATAAATGAACATTGCGTTGATGGAGACAGAAATCATGCATCAAATAATGCAGGCGGCTGATGAGTGTACCGAGTAAACAACAAAGTCGCTCTGCATGTTTTAGCGGTGTTGAAATCGAATGGGAATCAATCAACCTACTCTAATACTAAATCACAAACCAGTCCAAAACTGATTGGATTCAAATCGTAGCAGAGGTATTCTTCCTCGATTAGGTTAATCGATTCAGATCGGATCAAACTAATTTTAATCAAAAAATATCAATCGAACTAAGTTTATTATCGTAAGCTCTTAGTCGATTCAAACCGGTCCCGATCAGGAGAGAGATGAAGCACATCATCGTCGCTAAGGTCATCATCATGTGAGAGGCCGGAAAGAAGCGCATGCAATAATTGAACTCCATGATTTGGAACCCCAGTTTTGTTCGTAGCAGAAAGAGAGCTCGATACTCTTCCTTCGTCCCAGCAATTAATCAGGCTCCGATCGATAGCACCTGCTACTTGGATTCAGGACCTACTGCGACCTTACCACTTGCAAAGGCGACAAATGGCACCACCGTGGCAGCCTCCTCGTCATTTACGTATGCATCATCATGAAAACAGTTTCAATCATTGCGAAAAGAATTAACACTTGCAATGATCAGAAGATATAAAGCCATGGAAATTTTGAGCATGTGTCAGTGGGACGCACCTGCTCCCTCGTCAGCTTCATCACCGTCGTCGTACGTACAGCGGTGATGGAGGAGCCACAGTGGACAAGCAGCCTCAGCTACAAGATAAAACGAAGACGGATGGATCCATCTGTGTGTGACAGCGAGATGAAAAATGCTGCGCAAATCAAACAGCAAATCGCCTGCTCCTTTGGTCCCCATCGTGTCATGAACATATGTATCTCTCTGTTGGGACATCCGAACATATGTATCTCTCTAGAATTCGAATGCACACGTATATACTGTAATAATTTTTTTATTAAAAATTTTAATTTATTTTTTTTGAGAAAAATATACATGTGTGTGTATACAATTGATCCGAGAGCACGAATCTCAATGAAAAATATGTATAATTGCATAATATATAAAACATCTTCCAAATGTATAATCCTCTCATGATACATCATCATCAAACCGTCTTAAATGTTAAGTTTATTGGATAAGAGATTTTAGAATATTAATGTATATAATTTATTTATATAAATGGAAAGATTATATTTGGTGAAAAATAAAATAATTTGGAGCATATTTGGATACGTATAAGTATTTTTTGTGCTTGAATTCCATCTTCATTATTTATCTTATATAAAAAAAATCTAACTTGAAGATAATCCATTTTATTTTATTTTTGTTTTGATTTCATCAAAAAAAAAAAAAGAGGCACCACATTATCCCCAACATCTGCCTTGAAATCGATCTTCTGAGCATTATCTTTCTTATGACAAGCTTTAATTTTGTATTGGTGTTTGCTCCAATTAGTCTCATTGATTGGATAGTGAAGTTGCTTCCAGAGATATGCATGTCTATCAAATTAAGATCTTGTCCTACCAATATAAATGCCATTATTTGGATGGCCCAACTGAGTTGGAAGCCTTGCCTTGCGTTTAAGAACAAAACCTCCTCTTATCTTTGTTCACCATCAGCACCAAGTAAGTAGCTCATGTTCAATATGCTACTTTGATTGATTCCAATGCCTTTGGACGCCATGATTTATTAGGTGATCGACCTATTGTCATGTCAGTTCCTTTCTGAGATTTTCTTTGTTCCTCTGTTTGAGCTACATCCCACCGTTAATGGCGACAAAGGAGGAACAGACAAAAATCCTCCATACCTCAGCTGCATTTGATGTGTTAACTTATCCTAATAAGCCAATCAATTCCAATCATCTCTTTTCTTTCTTCTGTCAATATATAATTTTGAAGTTTTTATTGATAAATATTTTAGGTTTTCTTTAGACAGTATCCTAAAAAATAATAAAATCTTAAAAATTACTTGCATATATTTAGATTTTGATGGAGGAAAATAGAATGCAAGTAATACTTTGGGTGTTGAAGGTATGAGCCGAGATAATCCATAAATCTTATAATTGATCTTACATGATTAATAATTTAATTTTTTTCGTAGAGGTAGAGATAAATATAAAGTTATGTTAAATTTTATATTAATTTTTTTTATTTTGAATTCTTTTTCTCCTCCCAACAGTAGAGGAGTTACAGAAGAATTATATTGATCTAATTCTACAGGAGATTGAGTGATCATATTAATTTAGACCATTACTAATAGTGTTTTGGAATGCTAACCATTTGGGTGTTATTTGTAGATTGATTTCTCCACTTTGGAATTGATGTTGTCGTCTATCATCATCTCCTTCTCCGTGCAGTGATCTATATGACAACAGATTTAAATGCTACGAACCTAAAGCTACGCTTGCCATTAGTGCTGGGGACTGTCTTTATGGCTTGAGAAGTTGGGCAAGAGGTTGTCTACAAGCAAAAATGTAGGACAGATCGATGGCGACTAGATTCTTGAAAGGGAAGCATGCATGGCAAACGGCCATTATTAAGCTCGTGAAAACTAAGTGCAGACTATTTTATTGGGATTAGCGGTCCTCCAACCCTGTGAATTTCCAGTTAGAACAATGAGGCCTTCCTACGTAAAGCTTTTATTCGTTCTCAGAGTCAGAAGAACGAAGCTAAGACGAAAGGAATCGGAGGATTTAATGCTTCAGAAGTTGCGCCAAAGCCTGCAGATTCAAATCTTTAGACTTGTTGTAGAGGATAAACCTGCAGTGACACCTAGAACAGCGATGAACAGCGTCCTTGTTGTCATGTTCTCAAGTTGCTGGCGGCAGCTTCACGAGAACTCTCTCTCCCAATCCCACATGAGATGCAAGAGGTAAACGATGCAAGAAGGAGAGTGGCCATGGCTGAGATAAGACACGGGTGTTAGTGTGTTGCCGTCATGCTTCCATGATAGCAAACAGCAAGTCTTGTTCCTGGCTCGCGGCCATATTCTTCCAGGCTCGAGCTCAGTTGAGTAGCAGCAGAAGGACGACAAGTAGTACTGTGATGACAGCGATGAATCTACGAGAACAAGCAGAATGATATTAGGTAGAGGATGTTTTCGACTTCCAATAATGCTTCGCAATTCTGGAAATATATTTAAACTCTTAATGCTGGTCTTTCGTTAGAACATGTTCGATCTATATAGTAGTTTCCGAAATATATATCGAATTCAGACATTTTGTCTGCAGCCAATTTAATTGCTCAACAAAACGTAAGCATGCATTTTAACAGGGAGAGCATTAAGACTCTTTCATCTCCTCTCTTTCCCAGCTAATTATATATAATGCTTTATATTTGGATCCTATTAATATTATGATTTTTATATTTAATAGTTTATATTAAAATTCTCTTAAAGTGAAACAAATAATCATATTTGCTTTAACATCGTTTGCTGCATTGACAAAACATAGAACATATGACACCATATACTAATTCGATGTGAAAATGATAAACAAAAAGATAATTTTAATATTCATATCGTTTCCTACATTGAAATTATCTTTTTAGCGATAAAATCATTGAAAATGAAAGTACGTTGAAATTATCCTTTTTGTCTAATACTTTCTGGTCAACCCAACATATTGTGCTATATGTTATGTTTGTTATCAATATAATTGATGATGTTATGATAAATAAATAAATTTATTTTTATTTTTAAAACTATATAGATCATAATATAAATTTTTTAAAGTATAGAGATTATGATGTTATATGGTCCAAATACAAGTAATATGTAATTAACCCTCCTTTGCTAACTTTAAGATTTGTAATATTTGTAAATGCAGGAAAGTTGATAATACCCATTATAAAGTTATATAATTATTCTCTAATAAAATATATAGGCATTTAATTAGGAGTTAATCTTAGCTGCTCACCATAAGGCTTCAAGGCAGCCCAAGTAATAATTTTTTTATTAAAATGTTAAATGCAAGAAATTTAGCTATCTTTTCTTTTTTACTTGGTAAAAAAATTTTGATCTTGATAGCAGGTTATTGGGATAAAAATTTATTTTCATCACTTATCTTTTATTAAAAATATATTATCAATATTTTAGATTTTTCAATGTAAATATTGGCTACAAAAGAATCGAAAAATCTATCTTTTCTTTCTTCTTCTCTTTCTTAGAATTTTCTCCAAATTTTCTGAATTATTATATTACAAATAATGAGTAAAATTAATTTTTTTTTAAATAAATTTTTAAAAAACTCATAAATTTATAAATTTTTGATAGAGCATCATAACTTAAAAGAATTATTCACATAACATAGTACCTTAAAATTTATTTTTTATCTGACCTATCCTCACTTCTACCCTCTACCTCTGTTGGCTCTGGCGACATCACCCTATAGCTAGCTCCTACTAGATCCATCATCACCTCCACATGTGCAGGAGTGATGTAAGGGTGATACAGGGTGAAGGCAACGAAGAGTTGGACAAGGCTAAGAGAAAAATAATTTTTTTATGAAAAGTATTTTATAAAGAGAAAAATAATTTTTTTATGAAAAGTATTTTATAAAAAATTTTAAAAGTTGAAGTACTTTGCAAAAAATTCTTAAATTTATAATTTTTTTTCTAAAAATTTGCCATCAAAAAAAGCTAATGGAGAGAGAAAGAGATTCGCTCGAAGTGCTCTTGTTAGGTTTCCCTTATTCTTTATTTCATATAATGTGCAGGTAATGAGAGAGAGAGAGAGAGAGTGCTATTGTTAGGTGGTGGTATTATATATGTATATAAATATGTGTATATATATATATATATATATGTATATATATGTATGTATATATATATATATATATACGCGAGGTGGCCGCATAGGAACTTATGATACGGGAAAGGGCCGAACCAAGCGAATCAAAAGTACGTCTTCCGCCGCGATCTGGAAACCCTAATCCTTCTACGCTTTATGCAAAAGGGCCTGACGATCTCCAATTCGCCGTTCTCTCCAATCCATTGAGGGGATTGTTATGGCAACGGAATCGGCTTCGGCTTCGAGCTCGAATCCCTCGTCGTCGTCCCTGTACTCCTACCCGGCCGCCACGTACTTCCCTCTCCCGTTTCATCTCCAGAACGCCGACCCTGCGGCTCAGCAGCAGTATCTCCCGCCGTCACAGATCCCACCGCCCGTTAAGATCCCCACGATGTCGCAGACGTTCGCCGTTCCGCCCCCCGTCGTCGCCGGGATGTATTCGCTTCCGCAGTTCCAGCAGGTTCGGCTCTTCCTATACTTATCTTTTCTGCTTTTGCACTTGAAATTTGTTGTGAAATTGTTAGCGGAGTTTTATTTTTTTTGTTGTGGCGTGGTGGTGGTTGGTCTTTTGTTTCCTTGATACCCTGCACAGGTTGTGAAACCATTCGGTGATATTGAGCTAAAGAGGGAATTGTGAAGTTCAAGATCTCCAGTAATTTATAGTAGGGTTCAGGAGGGACGTACTGTTTATATCTAATTCCGATTTTCCATCACAACAAAAATAAATAATTATAGGAGCTGTAAGTCCTGAAATGTTTTCTTACTACAATCTTTTGCCTTTATATTTTGATTAAATTCACTAATAATAATATAAAGCCTAGACCACTTATGATATCAATATTAAAAGTGATATTAACCAACAAATATACGGTGGTATTATAATGGTCATTGAGAAAATTGCACTTTCCCCATGAAGGGTCTAAGTGTTTATTAGTGTGGATTTCTAATTATACGTGAATTGATTAGGACTTGATATATGTGATTTTGTATTTTGATGAAATTATCAATAAACATCCTTGTTGTCCTTGTTGTTTTACTTGCACATTGTGCTTGTTGTTTGTTATAAGGTGAAGGGGGTGGCTTCACCTGCTTTGAGTCGTCTTTCCTGAGTACTTGACGAAGTGGGTCCTCTTCTAGAAGAACCTAGGAAGAGATTTGTCAACCACTAGGTTAACAGGAGGGCAGAGCAGAAATAGCATTAAGCATGATGCCCATTAACTTCTTGTTTCAATTGAGTTTTCCATTCAGACAATAAATCTTTTATTTTTTTTATCATTTGTAGGATGGTATTCCGTTTTGTTTCATACATGGAAACCTCTGTCTGAAGATCATGGGATGAGATTTCTATCTCAAATTCATGCCTGTTCCTACTTGGTGATAGGATTCACAGATGAAATTAAAGGGTTTTGATTGGTTGAGTTTTTCTGTTTCTGTAATTTCTTGTGTATTTCTCTGAATTTCTAGTGGGTGAGGTGAACAACTTCATAGTATTAGAGAAGATGTATAAGCAGATAAGATATTGATGTTTTTATCTCATATGTTTGCTAGGCATTAAAAGGGTTAAGGTATGCTAGTTTTAGTTGCTAGTAAATGGGTATCTCCATGTTTGATCCTTAAAGTTCTGTTGTGTGTGTTAGTTATGGAGATTGTGATACACACTTTATGGATTTCCTCTTCCAATATTCAAGGTTTTTAGTGTAATTACTCTATCTAATACAACAGGCACAACAACTTTTTCAACGGGATGCACAAACCATCACTCCAGAGGCTATAGAGGTTGTGAAAGCTGCACTTGCAAATAGTGAAGTTGACCATAAATCAGACACAAAAAAGAAAGCAATACCACGTAAAGCAGCTGGTCACAGTTGGGAGGATCCAACTTTGGCAGAATGGCCAGAGAGTATGATCACTAATCAGATACATAATGTCCTAATACTGTTTTCTTCTTTATGTGTATTCTCAGTTTGCAACGATCTGATGTTTGACTAATATTGTTGAAGCGGTGCATATATAGTGGAAGGTTTAGTCTTGATTTAGCTTTTAACATACCTGCTTCTCTATTTATTCTTGTTCTTACTTACATTATATCGATGAAATTATTATTATTCTGTAAGTCAATCTTTTAACTTAGCTTATGTAATGGTAGAATGTAAGCGATAGGATAGTGGGGAAGAGAGGAGACAGGTTTGGTTTAACAGAAGTGTATTGGTATATGATATTGACTGTCATACATCCTTTCTGCCTTCAAGTGAAGGTTTCATCTATGGAGGCAAGCCATTTGTGCCTACTTTGGTATATGATTCACAATTTTTCTGGTTCCATGTAACAGCATATGACCATATATATCTACAAAAAATAACTGATAATTGACTTTAACACGAAAAACTTGACCAATCTTTCAGCAATTAAAAATTTCACTTGCTGAAAATTATACATTGTTAAACACAACCTTTTGGGCAATTACATTGATGTCCATGTAGTCTTGTCTTTGTTAGCTATCCCTTATGCACCGTATTGATATAATGGTTTGTAGCAAAGAATATGCTTTGGGCATTTTGAGTTTTATGATGGAGCTTGGTGACATAACAAGGTTGCTCCTTTTAGGACCTACGTAACTGGAGCATGATTCATGAAAGTGATCTCTCTGTTTCCAGGTGTAAAGCTGCACACATTAATCCTTGAACCCCTTTGTTGACATGAGTGGGTCTAATGTTGAAGAGTAATTCAGACATGGGGTTGAAGTCATTTAAATTTCATAACGCAATTCGGAAATTAAACTTCTGGTTGACCAGATTTTTCATTAGAAAAACAGTTATTTGAGGGGCAATAAATGATGCTTTTTTGTCACTTGTTACAAGCACTTTCACCACTATACGCTTTTATTCACTTGCCATGTAATAAGTTTCTTGTGGTAACTTTTATCAATACCGTGGAATATCTCAACTCTCGTGCTTATTGATATGCAGATGATTTTCGATTATTTTGTGGAGATCTAGGCAACGAAGTCAATGATGATGTCCTTTCAAAAGCATTTTCAAGGTTCCCCTCCTTCAACATGGCAAGAGTGGGTTTTTGTTCAGTCATACTCTTTAATATTGATTTTCATGCTCTTGTTCCTTTGTTGATTGGTATCAATGATGCATTCTTTCTTTTTGGTTGAACTTTGATTCTCTAGATGTTCTGATTTAGGGTCTGGATAAAATACCAGGACTCAACTAGAAAACAGAATTATGTTGGGGCTGACAGGTGAAGTTAGCAATATCACCTGTGGGCTCCATGGTTTGGATTTGTGGGAAAGCCACAAGATTCTATTGTTCACCAAAATCTATATTTAAGGACATGTTGCAAGGGGATAAAATGGGAAATATGAGGACCAGAGTTCAGGATAAGAAGCTTAGAAGGAAGGGAAAGTCATTCGTATGTGTTGAATCTGTTACAGATGTAAATTCCTAATCCAAACCCTTAAACTGACACATGAGGAAATTATAATCAGCAGCATTTCTCTTTCCTATTGTTTATTCTTCTGCCAATGTTTACTGGAGTTTGAGATGATTAGAACTGTACAGGATCCATATACAAACTTTTGGTCAACCAGAAATGCTATATTATTAGCAATACACATCTCTAACTGCAGTTGAACTACTGATATTAAATACAACTAAACAAACTTATGTCTCTGGATAATTCACAAAGAAATTAGTTCAGGAATGATCACATCTGAATTATACCTAATACTAAGAGATTCTGCAGCTCTTAGTCTTGCCCTATATTCAGTAGGACAAAGCTTGATTCAATCTTCAATGGCAAGCCCATGCACATGATTTGGTTTATGGAGGAGAATTTGATTCTGTGACTTGAACCTTGGTCACCAAGTTCATGCTTTCCTGAATTTTAACCTTAAGTTTATTCAACTCTCCAGGCTGCACTGGCTAATTGTGACAATTCCCTCATTTTAGTTTGTTTTAGGTTAATGATGTTAATTTGGATATCCAATATGTAGATATAATAACTTGTTGATTTGAAGTCTTCTCTCCCAGGTGATAAGAGACAAGAGAACTGGAAAAACCAAAGGTTATGGATTTGTCAGCTTTTCAAACCCATCAGACCTTGCAGCAGCTGTCAAAGAAATGAATGGCATGTATTTCCTCTAATAATGCATGAGGCATACGTTTGTTGTGTGCAAAATAAAGTCTAGTTAATTTGTGGCTTTCTTTTCATTCCATACACAAATATTGCAGGAAAATACGTTGGAAATCGTCCTATAAAGTTGCGTAAAAGCACATGGAGGGAAAGAACAGATGTTGAAGCTTTGGAAAGGCAAAAGGTACACAAATTGTCTTTTGGCTAAATCTCTGATTTTTTTTTTTCTAAACCTAGTTTATCATCTTTACTTCTAGAATTACATTCAGAAGAAACCAAAACTACCAAAGAAAGGTATTCTGCACAAGTGAAGCTTCAAGATCACGACCTTGACTTACACTTGAAAACTTGGTATGTCATGTTGCTGGTATTTATTATCATTGTGCAAGTTGCCTCCCTATGCATTTTGTTGCACCATTGATATACTCTTGAAAGCCATCAATGGCGCCATTGGTTCCTTTGGTTTTATGAATCATGTGATTGCAGACCATTTCAGATTATACTAGAATGGTTGCATACAATGTAGTCAAAGGTGAGAAGCGCTAAAAGGCGCCAAGGGGCCAAAACACCCGAGGCGCTTCCTCGAGCGAAGCGAGGAGCTACCGATTATTAAAATTTTAAAAAATATATATCATGATTAATATATATAATCACTAAAATAAAAAATAACACAGAATGACCAAATTATATTGTTCGAAGTTATATTAATAAAACAATTAACGAATGAGGAGGATGGAGAGGGGGTTGCCCTGAACTGGGAGGTGTGCAAGGATGAAGGGTCTAAGGAGGAGAGGGAGGAGGAGGTATGGGAGACGGGTGGCTATCTGATTGTTGTTGGTTGGGTTGCTGTCAGTTGGGTGGTTGTGGGTTGGGAAGGGAAGATAGAGGAGGAGGTTGTTAGTGAAGCTGGCGGGTGGCCCCAATGGAGCAAAGGGGGAGAAGAGTTGCAGGGGTGAAAGGATGATACAGTGAAGGCTGTTGGCCTAGGGAGAAGGGAAGATGCCAATGTAGGGAGGAGGAGGCTGTCGACACAGTAAGGGGGGAAGACGGCTATGACAAGGCAAAGAAGAGGGGATGTTGGCAGCAGGGGGAACGAAAGAAAACAATGGAAGATGTTAGCCACAGGGGCATAGCGAGAGGGGGGAGGATGGCTACGACGAAGGTGGGGGGAACAGGGAGTGGAGACGTGATGGGGGGAGGGGATGAGCACTGCGAAGAAGGGGGGAAGATGTTGGCGGCTATGTCAAAAGAGGAGGATAGACAGGGATACCGACAATGTGCTTGCTGGAGGAAGATGCTATTGCTGTTGTCGTTAGCCATTGGAGAGAAAGATGTTGTTGTCGTCGGTGTTCTCCGATGGAGAGGAAGATGCTGTTGTTGTCGTTTGCTAATAGAGAGGAAGATGCTGCTGCCGATGCAGAGGAAGAGCTGATGTTCGCCAATTAGGTTTCCACAAGTTGTCTCGTTGCATGCATGTGTTGGGCGGGGGCACGGTGCAGGGTTGGATCGAACAAGATCCAATGAACTTGATCTTGCCTGATTTGAAGCAGGTGGGCGCTTGGGCTGCCTGGCGCCTAGACCCAAGCGTGCGCCCAAGTGAAGGTACTCACCTAGCCCACCTATCGGGCCGCACCTCGCCTTGCCTAGGCTCCTACGCGAGTGCCTGTTGACTTCACTGGTTGCATGCAAATGTGATCTTGTTCGTCATTCTCTTGTTAACAAAAAATGGCTGAGCAGCATGCCAAGTTCATGCAGTCTGTGGGGCAAAGCAAAATGTTGTCCTGGACACATGCATAAGCATTTATCACATATTGCTAACTGGTACATAGACATTGTGCATCAGTATAAACAATTTACCATGCTGCTATTTTTCTGGCATGACACATTCTCGAAAATTGTGAAATCTCTGTCCTGTTAAGACAGTTGAACTGTTATAGATTATGTGCACCTGAGGTATCTGTTAGGACCGGAGCGGCACTAAGAGGGGGGGGTGAATTAGTGCAGCGGATTAAAACGTCGGTTTTGATCAATCTTTCGTACGACAAAAATTGAACTCGGAAGTGCTTAACTTGAAAGCGTATTCGTATAGTTGTGCAGCAAAGATAATGAGGAAATAGAGCACGTAAGAAAGTTTGCAGTAATGTAAATGGCAATAATGAAATGCAAACCAGAGATCACGCCGATTTTAAAGTGGTTCGGTCAAATGACCTACATCCACTTGCGAGGCCCCTCTTCGATGAGGCTCCCACCTTCCACTAGCAAATCTCAAGAAGGGGAAGGGTAAATACCCCTCTTACAACTTTTTACAAGCGGTTCACTCTCTTACAGATTTTTAGTAAGAAAGAAGGAGGTGAACACTAGCAAATTGAAAACAAGACTTGCTAAAACTTTTCTAAGACCTTTCTCTCAATCAATTGCCTCTCTAAAAAGTTGTTATCTCAGCTGAGATTTGAGGGGTATTTATAGGCCTCAAGAGGATTCAAATTTGAGCTCCAAAATTTGAATTCTCGTTGGTTCCCGATACTGGCGGTGCCACCGCCTGTCAGTAAAGGTTACTGATAGTGGACTGGCGGTGCCACCGCCCAACCAAGC
>LVTN01000117.1:394896-405671 GCA_001649415.1 Musa itinerans | reverse complement strand
CTTTATGTCTTCATCGTTATCGTAGTTAATCCTGCACACACAAGCCAAAACTCTACTTCAATCTAGACAATTATTACAACGCGAATTGACATTCTGTTGCCCGGCACGTCATTGGTTGGCGCTTCGTCCGATTCTTCAGTGCATCGTCATCTCTTGCGGCTTGTTGCCCAATCGGTGGTTGACCTCCGTAACCCCGATATCCTTGGCACAATTCCGCTCTCCTTGGCTCGATGCCTGACGTCCGAAGCCTTCTGCCATCCAATATCCTGACGTGATCTCCTCCGACGACAACGTCAATTCCTCCTGCGTCAACTATCTAATCCTGATCGAGTAGACCTGCATCACTCAAAATGCAGTTAAGCGTCTAAACACAATCAATTAGTTTCATCATCAAAATCCGAGATTCAACAGTATCAACTTAGCATGATCATGAGAAACACAGTAGATGAATACAGTGCGATAAGGAGAATCCATTTTTCTGGCATGTTTCGGCAAAGTAGTAGAAAAAATTAATTTGTTAACTAGTTAGCTTCTTATGTCACTGTTTATTTTAAAAGTATATACTATTATTAGATCTTTCAATTAATTTATATCTGAAGCTTCTATTTTTATTAGCACTGTCTTGTTCATCATGGGTTGATTATACATTAAAACTGATTTCTTTGTATCATGCACGACTAGTTCATGAGTCCAGGAAGTCCCCTAAATGTATAACTGACTACTGACGATTCAGGACATGGGGAGTGCAGTTGGGACATAATCAACCTTTTTCAAGTGTGTTCAATTTTGGATTGTACAAGTGTTGCATTGCACACCACATTGGCATGTTATGCACTTAAAAAAATTGACTATGGAAACCATGCGTATTTACCAATTATATTTCTTTCTGTATTTCTTTGTCATTTCAAGCCAGTATGGTTGCAAAATATTGATATCTATTTGTTCTTTGAACAGTTTTCGCAATTAATTCTAGAGAATATACAACTGAACTCATCTAGAGTGCAATTTGTGGCGTATGACGAGCTACAAAATTTATGGGTGCTTTTGTAACATCGAGAAGCAACGTCA
Source organism: Musa itinerans (assembly GCA_001649415.1). Taxonomy (NCBI): domain Eukaryota; kingdom Viridiplantae; phylum Streptophyta; class Magnoliopsida; order Zingiberales; family Musaceae; genus Musa; species Musa itinerans. The sequence continues at coordinate 404,603 of LVTN01000117.1, read as the reverse complement.
ACTATTTACCTTCTTGATGTAAGAGAAGTTGGTGTGTTTTCAGGTTCATGAATTCTAAAGATGATTCTTCTGAAGGTGTCCCGTATTGTAAAGAGTTCATAATTGCATGCAATCTAGTTACTCGTATTTCTATGTCCTGTTAGAACTTTTGCTGGCTGTTCAAAAACTAAATGCTGGTCTCTAAATGTTCATGTTAATAATTATTTTTATTTTTTTAATTTACTCCTTTTATGGATAAGTAGTATATAATCAGGCACATAGAAATAAGATTAATCAGGCAGAATAGTGCATATAATGCATGGTTAAATAGTATATATAATTAGTGCATAAATCCTTGACCCCTTGGACCATTTAACTGTGCATTATATGCACTAATTACTGAGGCATGTTACTCGAAAACTTTGGTGAGTGTCTTTATGCATTGTTAAGAGTAAACATTACTGTTGAATTATGTTTGTACTTCATGGTGCTTTCATTAGATTGTTTGTAATTCATACCCTGGTCACTCTTGGGATGGAAGAAGTCTAATCATGCTTTGCTTACTTTAGGTATGAAATGTTTGGGTTGTTTTAATGTTTGATCCAATCCATGTATCTGCAGAACGGTCGATGACGTCTATACATACATTATGAGACTCTTAGATTTTGCTTACTTTAGGTACGAAATGTTTGATCCAAATCAATCCATGTATATGCAGAAAGAGTGGATGGGATGTTGGTCTTTATGGTTGTTGAATGCAATGGCAGGTGGGCATCAATCAGACTGCTACCACAAGCGCTTGTAAGTTTATGAAGCGTCATTTTGTTCCTACAGCTTTTACTTGTTCTGCATCGATAGCTTAGTTTTCTCTGTGAAAGAGTTGGAAGAACTTAAATAGGTTCCAATTATATCCATCAGGACGTACCGTCTCGATCGGTGTTTACATGTTTGTGATTGAGCCGTTTCGGACCATATTGGTCGGTATTCTTATCATTACTTTTTTGGTAACCAGGTGGATGTTGGTATTATATCGGTTCGGTTAATTACATTTCCATTTGCGGTGTGGATCGAGTGGTACGGTGGTAGCTGGTCAATGTTTTTGAGTGATCGAAAGGTGACACGCGGAGGCGCAGATGATAAAATCAATCGATCAGGATTTTTGGATTATATAATATGGCTGTCCCTCGCACCACTCAGTAATTGTGACGATCGGGTGTGTTCGGATGATTAACTTATTGATTTTTTTTAATCTGAACCCTAATATAAAATAAAAGTTTTAAATCAACAATAATATATCCTTATAAATTGATCATTTTATTTAATAGTGAATCTATTGTTGGTCGACATTTATTGTTACATTCGATCCATGTCACTCTTTATCCATCTTGTATACGAAAATTTAATGCAGAGAATCGTGATAGGGGATCAATTGGTCTATCTCGGTGCACCGCGAGGGTGCGAGGGATTGTTCGCTTTGGGTGAGTGTGATCGATCCGTACAGTTTTGTCCTTTTGAGGGATTGTTACATTCGATCCATGTCACTCTTTATCCATCTTGTATACGAAAATTTAATGCAGAGAATCGTGATAGGGGACCAATTGGTCTATCTTGGTGCACCGCGGGGGTGTGAGGGATTGTTCGCTTTGGGTGAGTGTGATCGACCCGCACGATTTTGCCCTTTTGAGGGATTGTTACATTCGATCCATGTCACTCTTTATCCATCTTGTATACGAAAATTTAATGCAGAGAATCGTGATAGGGGACCAATTGGTCTATCTTGGTGCACCGCGGGGGTGTGAGGGATTGTTCGCTTTGGGTGAGTGTGATCGACCCGCACGATTTTGCCCTTTTGAGGGATTGTTACATTCGATCCATGTCACTCTTTATCCATCCTGTGTACGAAAATTTAAAGTAGAGAATCGTGATAGGAGACCAATTGGTCTATCTCGGTGCACCGCGGGGGTGGGGGTGCGAGGGATTGTCCGCTTTGGGTGAGTGTGACCCCCTCCGCAGGGAGCCAAGGGGGGTCTAGGCCATTGGGGCCCTCCTTCTAGCGCCAATCTGATAGGGGACCAATTGGTCTATCTTGGTGCACTGTGGGGGTGCGAGGGATTGTCTGCTTTGGGTGAGTGTGATCGACCCGCACGATTTTGCCCTTTCGGAGCCACAAAGCTCCAAAAGGCGCCTTTGAGGGTAAGAGAGGTACGGTTGCATTATAAACCCTTGGCTCCCATACTCCTCAACCGATGTGGGACTAAGTTGGCCCTATCAAATCGTAAGTTTTTTCTCTTTTATTATGATAAGAAAGATAATCATAATTTTTTATTATGATAAGAAAGATAATCTAAATGTAATTTTAATATTTTAATTAGTGGTGGTGGTGGACGATGGCGCTATTGGGGGTCGCGAGTGATTATTGTGGGTGAGCTGCATTTGCGTCGATATCGACACAATTGCCAAGTGACCCTTTCGTCGTTCTACAACTGCGTTAGCGTTAACGCAGTTGCTAAGTGACAAAAAGATCGTTAAGCATTTACATCGGCGTCGTTACAGATATAAAGCAGTGTCACTCAGCTTCTACGTCGGCATTGGTGTATTTGTTGAGTGGTGAAAGGGTCGTCAATGCAAATGTCGAGCAACCCTATTGTTACTCGACAACTGTCATTACGTCAGCATCGACACAGATGGAGATCGATACCTACGTATTTGCCAAGCGACGTTGCTCGACATATGCATCGACAGCCCTTTTATCGCTCAATAATTACGTCGGCATTGACGTAATTGCCAAGCGACGCTGCTCTGCATTTACATCAATGCCGATGCAAATGCCAAGTGACTCTCACATCTCATTGTCGCTCTTCTCATCCACAACAGTCACTTGCGCTCTCAACGGTATCGCTATCTGCCACTACTGACATCATTTGCCACCTATTTATTATTTCACTTTCATAATCATAGAGATTTTAATATAAATATTCTAAGTCTAAGAGCCGAGATACTATAGACATCTAACTACGAAGAATAATTTATAATTAGCCCGAACAATAATTACTTGTTGGATTCCTTTGTAAACCTGCATGGTTATTATTATCTCTAGTAGATCCAAAGCTACAACAAAGGCGTCTCAGCTGAAAGCACTAAATTTTCTGGTCATGGTCGAAACGAAGATTTACCTGCTTAAACAAAAAGTAAAGGAAAGAAAAACTTAAAAAGACTTCCATAGATCATGCTGCAAAATTGAACACTGCTATACTGCATTGCTTCAACAACCAACAATTCCATATTCGAATTATCATGTCACAATTCAAATAGAAATTAAACAGGAAAAAGGTTGCTTCGATAGCTTTCAAGACCCATCATCTTATTCATTTGGTTTGACATACCAAGATGTCAACTCAAAACAACAGCAGCGCATATTTGTGCAGCAGATGTCAAAGACACTAGTTCGAAAGAAAGCTAGGAAGTAGTATCAGTCATTCTTCTGCGGATGAACAGAAAAGAAATAGACAAGATTGAGTGCCAGATGAAGAGCAAAGTTTCTAAGGTGTTCATAAGCACCCAAACTTCGACAAATTTATGGCAGGTAGACGTCAACCATCACCAGACGTCAGGTCGCAGCTCACCAGTTGATGGAGGCACCCACTTTCCGGAGTTGTACACACTCTCTCCTACCTTCCATCCAGGAACATCTTTCATGATCCTGGCCTCCTCTTCCAGATATTTATTCCATTCTTTGACAAACCTACAAGAAGGGATAGTGTACTCCCAATTTAGCATCAATAGGAAAGAACAACTAGCGTAAGGCAACTTAAAAAGCTTATCTACCTTTCGTCTTCTTCAGCTTGTAGCATTGGCAGTATGGCTCTGCGGGCGGCATATTTCTCTTCCTTAAGCTCACTAGTTCAAATCATGAGAGCATACTTAGAAACAGTATATGAGTCTCAATGCACTGAATCAGGAAGAACTTTTCATAAAAAAATTAAAGTTGTATAAAATAAACAGAAAACAAACAGAATTCCATGGTTCATAAAAGAATGTGATAAGTAGGAGAAAGACTGGTAACCTAAATATGAAAAAAACAGTATTTTACTGTTCACATCATTAGATGATGAAAACCAGAAAGATTAGAAAAACACATTAGATGCCGATGCTGGGTGGAGGTTTACTCAGGGAAAGCACTCTATGAATCCAACTGACGTAGACAAATTCAGACTAATACAAGCGAGAATCCAGACACTAAACTGTTAGTAATACTTGAGTTGAATATAGGAGGATGTCCAGGATGTGACCACTACAGTTCAGAAGCTTTTGTCACATGGACTTGCATAGTCCGTGTCCACTAAAATGAGAGTGAAGGTTAGAAGACATGATTGAAGACTACTTTTCATTGAATGAGGTCCTCCTGAAGCCTATATGCAAAGATATTGAGATCTCACACAACAGGAAGCAGTTGAGGTACTCAATCAACAAGACATGCACTCCAACAGTTCTTTCAAATAGAAAAAAAAATTCATTCAACTATTTATGGAAATAATGGAATGTCATCCTTTTAAAATCAGTGATAGTCAAGTTTAGCAGTTATATTCTGTTGTAACCACAGCTAGAAATCCCAGCCACATGTATTCCCCTTGTGACTTCTTTCTTGTTAGAAGGAATGGACTATTTGATAGATGGTTTTGTTTTTGGATCATATACATATTAGAGAGATATTAAAGTATAAAAAAAGGATATGGGTCTCAGCTTCACTTCAGCCCCATATCAAGTGCATGTAAAGGTACGGTGCCAACTAAAACTATAATATTTTAATGTTAGGGTTATTTGATTGGACAACAATATTCTAATACAAAGATTGCAATGGATGCATGTGAAAAGTATAGTTGCAGGATGCCCCATTAATTAGCTCCTATAAGACACACTAGCTATACTTAAAATTACAACTTCAATACAAAAATTATCCTGAGTAGCTACAATTTGAAATAAAATTTCATAGGTCCAAACTATAAGGTTCTGAATTTCAACTTCGTTAGTCAAAAGGAGAGTGAAATGTGTTGGCCTCAGGTGCCTGAGTGGCAAGCACCTCATGCTAGACAAAACAATGCGTATCTTTTTCTACTTAAATGCAGACTATAAAATGAAAAATAATATCACATCTTTTGTCGTCCCACTGACAAGCAATTTTGCTGATTAAAGGCATTAATTATTTGATACAATATCAAGGTAAACATAATCCCAGCTTTAAAGCTCCATGTCAGCATAGATCATGGAGTATACAAGTCACTAGTTCTGTAGCATGACTAGAGATGTATATTGATATCGCATGATTCAAATACATTTCTATCTCAAGATAAATGAAAACACAAATATAATATTTAAAATATTTCAAACATATAACTATTTTCTATGACAAAACTTCACATTTCTTCATAATGTTGGAATATGTAGTTGCATACCACACTATATAATTAGAAACCAACTAGAATCTCAAACCTATTAACCATAAAAGAAGCTATGTTTAGCAAAACAGTAAACATCATTTCAGATTCATAATCATAATCTATTGCTTAGCATGAACAACCAAACAATCCATCTAACAGTATATATCCATCTTAATTAAATGAAAAACATCAGCATTCAAGAAAAGAAGACATCAATATTCATATAATAAACTATTACAAGTTTACGTGCTTCAGAAGCCTCTAGTTGAGGTTTTTTTATTCATTTGAATCCTTGAGTGCTTGACTTGTCGCAAGCAAAAGTCTGAATTTCAAAGTTCTTCAGAAACACAAATAAGTTAATTTGGTCTCTTTCAATTTGTTTGAATATATGAAATCAAATTGAATGGACAAAAAACAATGGGTAAAAGCAATCCTTAGATGAATAAAAACTATCAAAGTTCCAAGTCTTCGGGGAAATCTTGTAAAAGTTGATAACTAAAATTGATACTATGTCGATACTAGCTAAAGTTTATTTTGTTGAATAAACATTCAAAAGGAACTCTAATTTAAGTCCTTATTTAATGTTGAGTTAACTATTTAATCTATACTGAATTCTTGAATCTTGATAATTCAAACATGGCTTCCATCATTATTGTATCAAGTCCATCATGGTGACAGATTCATTCTTATTTTTCCATGTTATGGGCCATTTGAAATTTATTTATTAGGCCATAGCTTGATCATTAATATGTCCAAGCTGAACCAATCAGGATCAAGTTGACTTAACTCACTAAAGCTTAAGGATATTTGAGTTTAGGTTTTGTGTGGTATCTCCCTTTCCGATCCCTTTCTCATATTTTGCTAGACTCTTGAAACTCAATGACGTCACACCAACTCCCTCAATGTCAACTATCACATTATCAGCCTCCTCAAGTGTATAATATGTTTTAGTCATATTTGAGGAACCAAAATGAGACCCAAAAAATAGAAGCATAAAGAATCATGCAAAAAGGGAAACATTACAGGTGCATACTTGTATCATGTGTTTTTAGTTACAAAGCAAATTGAATCCAATGTTTCTCATCGCATAATGTTCTAGACACATGCTTGAAACGATATGCAAATGTTTTGAAGTATTACCTGTGCATGGTCATATTTTTCTAGCAGGGGCACATATCATTGTACCGAAAAGGTGGTCACTGTTACCAATTCTGCTAGTTCCTAATCATGTCCAACATACCAAATGGTTACAACTTTTACATTATTCATTCAAACTTATCCACTTTTTTCTTTGCATTTTTCACTTGAAGATCCAGATACTATGTTTTCTAACCATATCAAATGCCATGTTTCTTTTGTATTGATGTATTATTTTCTTAATTCTTATCTTTCCACTATGTGAATTGTTGCTTGGAAAAAAAAAATGAATTGTTTGTTGTTTTTGCTCAAGGTTTGTGGTGAGCGCTTAAGCAATACAAGGATTCAATGTTCTCAGGTGAAAGGACTGAATAAACGAAAACTCATGTTGCAACCAAAGGCATAAGACACTAAAGAAAGTGTATCTTTATTTATTTGTCAATATCTTTTTTTTTAACAATTGATGGTTTAGTTACATACCTATTCTTGTTTCTTAGATTAAACCATCTAAGGAGAATGAACAGAAATTCAATAGAATGCATATGTAGGTTTTCATAGCAAATGAGGTTCAGCCGTTCAGTGTCCTTTCTCTTCATATTCTCAGTTTTCTCTTTTCTTCTTGCTATTGTTTTACTCTATTGATGCTAACCTTCCTCTTGCCATCATTTCTTTATTAATTATCTTTCTCCTTTTTCTTTTAGTCTTCTATTTCCTAGTTGTAATGTCTAACCTTCTCATATTTCTTTAAAACACCAATTGTTGTTCATGAACTAGCTTATAATATACATAATGATTTTCTCTTTATAATTACAACTGTCTTTCATGCATTTTCACATGAATTGGATCTTTGATTCACCTCACACTAACAAATACACTTCAAGAGACTATTTTACCATTGTGCATCATGAGCCTCGAATCACTCCAAGCGATATTAAAGCAAACTTGGGGTGGTATCCTTTTAAACATATTCTTTAACAGCTTCAAGCATTATTAGTAAACATTAGGCATGAACATCTTGTAGAAGTTTGTTCTGAAGTGACTAATATGCAATAAACATCTCCTCCTCTTCTGTCTACTAATATCTAATTTCTCATATTTACACTATTATTTCCCTATTTTTTATTTATTATCAAAAGTTGCTCGCCATATGAGAAAGAGAGAGGGAGGGAGGTCAAAGCACACACCATCAAGAGTACTTAAAGAAACTGTGTCAAGGTAAACATTTGGCAGAATAGGCCAAAGGTAGGCTATCATGAACATAAAGTTTCCATTGCCAGCATAGGCTTCTTTCAAACCACTACAACCATCATCATTGCTTTTGACAGCAAAGATGCTATGAAATATCTTCCTCTCCTTCCTATGCTAACATCTAAATTTCCTTTGTTTTTTCTTAATCAAAACCCATCCACAAAGAGAGAGAGGGAGAGAGAGATCACAGTGCATAACCACCAAGGTATTCTAACTATACTATCCAACCATAAAAAGAAATCAAACTAAGATATTATAAAGAAGCATGGATATGTGTGCTTATTAAGAATGTGTCAAAACTCCAGTCAAATCACCCAGCAATTGGCTACCATTTGAGGAACATAACATCTTCCATGTCATCATAGAGGTCTTCCAAACCATTATATCCATCAATTCTGCTCTTCACACAAGCATCATGCTTCAATCTTGGTCCTTGTTTTCCCAACATATAAGACAGGATCATAAGTAAACAGTAACAATAGAATGTGTGTCGCGAAGCACATTAGACACTGTCAAAATGTACCCCTTCATCATGAATTATGGAAGTATTACTGCTCCACTAGATGCATTATGTACCAACATAATTGATTGTAGGCCCAGTTAAAGCTAAAGTCTTTTGAAAGCGCTATGACTTTAATGAAGAATCAACCTTTGTGATAAAGCTAGCTTACACACATCACACAAATAACAAGAGTAGAGCTTACTATTTTTCCCTTCATTTGGTCCCTTAAAGAAGTCAAAGACCTCAGTTTGTTTATAATATAATCTAAATGGAACCTGAGAGAATATGAAATTTTCTCTGGGGAATTGCCTAACCATGATAATCCTTACTGACTTTAAGATCTTAAGGGTATAAAAAATCAAGAACTTAATTATATGTATGAGATTATCAACATGTTCTAGAATATTGAAATAAAATAAGTAGTTCTAATGAGGAATTAGCAGGATCTATGGGTTGAACTTATTTTTTCCAATTATTGTTAGCATAGTTACTTAGAGGTTGGGTAGGAGACGGCACTCATAATCAGATTTGAGACATTGGATGTCAACATAGTAAGATGTTTTTCTGAGAGTGGAATAGGGGAATAGACCGCCATTTAAGATATGACTTATGTGACTCATTAGCAAAGGACGCATCTCTAGATTCCAGCAATAAGCCTGAGATAAAGTGTGCTATTGGCAGGAGACATAGTGCTTTGGCTCAAATGAACTAACTTTTAAACATACATATGTGATTTGCTATGCTGACCTTAGGAATGATGGTTTTATTGTGGAAGATCCCTCCCTCAAGCCACAAAAAGAAGGTAAACAATTTCTGTTGGAATCCAATCAAAAACTATTTTAGACTATGGGGAGAGTGCGATTGGCACTAACATTCTTCCTATAACCATATGAATGTACAAATTTGTTTCTCATACATATCGAAAGAAGTTGGTGCCTGTTCTACAACATGTATCCTTGTTTTGATCTTTCATTAATAGAGCGTTTAGGCTAAACCTAGATCTTTGCATATTTCGAAAGCCTAAAGCCATGTTACAGAACGCCGCAAGCTCTCTCGCAGAACACTGAAGAGGGCCTCCAGACAACTCTATTCTACGAAACAATAGATCATCCATATAGACGACTAGTAGAAATTAATTAACAATCCACGAATTGGCATTTTTCACATTATACCTCCTCGTGTTGGCATAAAACATCTCAAGTGTAAAGTTCAAATCTCCTCCGCCAATTCCAATCGAAAAAGTATCTTACATGCACACATTAAAAATCCATCAAATTAGCTTTAATGATTCTGCTTACACAAAGAACGAGATCAAGAAACCAGTAGATCATCATAGTCCAATCAGAAAATTTAGATTTTTGAAAAAAAATTGAAAATTTCTAATTTATGCAAAGGTAATTGGGGGG
>LVTN01000117.1:343511-394855 GCA_001649415.1 Musa itinerans | reverse complement strand
AGAGAAAGGTTGCTGGGGGGGGGGGGGATCAGGAAGCAAGCCATCAACTGACCGGCGGACGCGGTTGCCCTGGCCGACTTGGTACATGCCCCAGGAGAAGGCACCAACAGCAGCGAGTAAGATAGCAACGGCGCTGGGGCCTTTACTAGGGATGCGGCGGGCGTACCTGACGGGCAGAAACCCGCCCGGCGGCGGCCCGTCCTGGAGGACGGGCATCTCCCTTACGCTAGCCATTCCCGGCTTCTTCCTCACCACAGCCTCCGTCATCCTCCCTTCCCCGATCACGACAACAGCAATCGCGAAGCACCTCCGATTCCTCCCTGTCCCTCTCCTTCGATCTACTGAATGGATCGATCGATCCAACAGATCGGTTGCAGTGATCCGCGAAGGCGGCGGAGTTGAGAACGAGGAGGGCTTCTATTGTTATTGCGATGGGCTGCGAGCCTCTCCAGTTCTTTTAAGGATCCTACCTTGATCCGACCGTTCAGAGTTGATGGAGCCCACAAGTGGCAGGTGGGGCTCCTACCAATGAACGGCTGCCATATGAATCTGGAACGTTTCATAGATGATGTCGTGGCATCCTTCCGACGCATCCCTTAGTGGGACACACCGACATCTGGTGAGCCCCATCTGGTGAGCCCCACGCTGGGCTGTGGATTGCAAAAGGCTGAATGACACGTCAGCATCGATAGTTAGCAGTTGGGACCCTTCAACGCAACACAACCGCAGACCGCAGTTTATATGATCCGACTCCACCAAATTGCAAGCTTATCAGAATCAGATCCGACTCCACCAAATTCTAACTTGGCTAGTTTATATGATCTTCTATAAAATAGGTATCATCCACAGAAATATAGCTAATATCAAGTATAAGTAAAACCAGTCATATCAGATTGATCTCATTGGAACATCCTGCAAGTTAGCACATTATTGCATAATTAAAAGGATTTATGTTCGAATTCACACATAATTGATAGGGCTTATATTCTAATTCAAAAGCATTGACAGAGTTTTGTGGTTCACTATACAAGGCAGGCAACAAACACATAAAACCACATGGATAGCTTGCCATTGGTTTGTAGGATTATGCTGTAGTTCACAATATCAGGCAGGCAACATCTGAAATCACACAATTCCATACACTCTAGTGCCAAATCTAAAACACTTTTGGAACTGTGTTAAATATGACTGCAAGAAATCTGTGTTATATATGAAACCCTTTTTATGGCATAAGTATTGTGTTCAGAGAGGTGCCATCAACTGATGGGGCTTTTCTTGGGCCTCCAATACATTAGCATCTCTCAGCATATGCTACATTGCACTATTGCTTCTTCAATTCAATGCCTAGAACTGTTCTTGTGACACCCAAAGGACCAGCCAATTTTGAATCAGAAATGAGGATTTGCTTTCAGAAACACTGTTAACTTCCACCTTTGGTTTCTGAAACCCTCGTATCATAGAAAATAAATAGCCGTCAGCTGAGTGTTTTGCTGTATGCAATTGTAGGCACCTGCAAAATCTCATGAATTTTCTGTAGAGAGATTTAAGAGGTTACCTACATATTAGAGACAGAGAGAGCTGATGCACAATTGACAAAGAAGTGGTCAATACATTCCCTACAAGTACATTACTCAATATGCATCAGGTACTTTTTGTTATCACCATAATTGATTTAAACTCATTGCAAACTGCCTGCAGCAAGTTTTGAACGTAATGGTTGCACAAGATGGGCCATAGTCAACTTAGTCACGCAGAAAGCTTAGAATTTTCGTAGTGTTAATAGGTCAACTTCATCAGATCTGCTGCAGTCAACAGATATGAGCTGGAGGGGGGCAAAGAACCTAGTATTTTTGGGATGGCATCTGGGTGGGAAGCAACCCAAACCGTTTCTTCAGAAGCACCCGTTGCCTGGAATACTTGTCATCTGGAGAGAAGCGAGCTACATAACAAAGAAAGAAATGTTAGTGCACTTTGTGAAGGAATACGAATCTTTCACATGCCAAGCAAAATGTATAGAATTCAATAGAGATTGGTGGTCATATCCTGATCAAAGTTTGCTATATATTTTCTACTTTATATGGAATGAAATCAGGTTCTCCTATAACTAACAGTAAAAAAAGTCAATTAATGAGGGGACACTATTGCTGAAACCATTCAGGCATAAGTAACAAATCTTGAATGATATTGTCGAAACCTCTCATACAAAAATAACAAATTACTTATGGCGACTTATTATAGCATTTAGATGCTCAGATTAGTTACAAATTTGACTATATACTCAACAGTATGCAGTTTTGCCAATATGCCGTAGTTTTAGCTTACTTCTTTTGTTAGTTTTAATCTAGCTAATCAATAATGTGTAAGAACAACCAACCAGAAATTAAGCACTCCTAGCAGACCTACAATCAAAAGTGGACTAGTAAACTTATCAAAGTGATAAATGCAATGATATGAGCTTTAGATGAAGAATAACTTACCCTTTTAACTAACTTGAGCCAACTACAAATGTAAAGCCTATAACTTAATAGCAGTTATAAAAAAAATGCATACATGTTTCTAGCAAAAGATAATCACATGTTAGGTGCAGCCTAAGTTCCCAAATTATTCAACATAAATAATGAAATTTTTTGAAAAGGAAATAACTACAAAAAAATTTGTCAATCTCAAGAACATGCTTGATAGGTAGTACAAGCTTCCACATGAAGTACTAACAAAAAAAGTGACTAGAAGTTGTACATGAAATAAATTGTTTAAAGTTTTGTTTCCAATGGACAGCTGGACAAAAAAAGCATTGGAAATTTGGCAGTTCAAATCTTGGAAATTGCACTTAATAGACAATAAGAAGTATGTCTGTCCAATCCAAATGAAATCACTTTCCCTCTCCTGTTACATAGCTTGTTTTGTTTTGGCCAATCCAACTGAAACCAAGCTGATTCCAAGCTTCAGACTTAGTTTTGGCTACAACCGCCAAAGAAATTATCTTTTCCCAATAATTATCGACAAACCTGTTGTAGATTGAAGCTATAATCATTTTTGGTGGTAATCACACTCCAAGCGATCATTTTTAAATTAAGATACATTATATCCTAGAGCAGATGGACTGGAGAAAGAGAGTTGAGATTCAAATAGCATAAGACCAAGAGGAAAGCTCTGGGTTGACGTTAAGTTTGAAGTGTAAATGATCAGTTCCTCTCAGTAAATACCACTTCACCTAACAAAGTATCTTCTACAAGGGAACCTGTTTTTTACAATGCGAATGTCCAAAAGAACATTGGTACTTTAAACATTTAATGTAATGTGCCAACTAAGCCCATCAAATTAGCTCATTGTTTGCAAGCATACCAAATTCAAGTTTGATTCAAGTTTAGTTCATTCGGAATTATAATCAACCGAGTTTAAACAAGATCCCAATAATTATTTCCTTAATGAGACAAGATCTCAATGGTAAGATTGCTGCTTGCTTGATACAAGCTCAATTTAGAAAATACATTAAAAAATTAGTAAAACATATTTTTCATCACCTGGATTGACAGAAGTTGATATATGAAAATAAGATTTTCTATACTAAAAGGTTGTATAAATAGCAATTACTAACCATAATCACCTTGCATTTGTTCTGATATATTCTCTCTATTTTCTCTGAGAGACCCTCATCCTTGATCTACAATTTTCACAAATCATTTTTCATTTCACCATTTTTTTCTGGCCATCTCCCTTTAGACCCTATCTTTGTTCCTCCCTATTCTATAGGTAGGGCCATAATGATAGTTGAGTTCACAAACAACTCAAAGTTTAAACTCATGTTCAGCCCAGATTTATTATGTTCAAGATTATGAAAACCTTCACAAGCACAAGTCAATCACAAGCAACCATTTGTTTGTTTAGCCCAAACACAAACAACAGCTTTTTCGTTTCTGTCCAAACCAGTTTTAACAAATACAAAAGTAAGCATTGGAAGTAAGTCATGCATTTCAAAATTAGTAGCATAGAATTCCTCAATTGAGCAATTTCACAACAAAAACAAGCTCTTGTTGCCAAATATTCAACTTGATCTTCCGTCAGCTTCAAAACTATATACTAATAACAAATTTATAGTGTGCAAAAAACGAAAAACGAAAAACATGAATGCTGCAAATAAAAAAAAAAATGCCACCTGGATGAGCGGATTGGGTTGCCATCCCTACCGGCGACTCTTTCTGCAGAAAGAAAACCATGGAACACCATAAAGTTAATGTAGTTGCACATCGTAACGCAAATTGAAGCCCTTAAATAGGACAATTCGAAGTAAGATTAAACAGGAATTCTGTCAAAATCCAGCCACAAGATTATTGTTTGCAATTAAAGAAACCTGAAGTGAAGCAGCTACCTTGGTGGTGTACACCTTGTCCCCATTCTCGTTTATGTAGAACTGCAGATACATCTTCGTCGGCAGGAATCCCTACCCATCGCAACACCTTACAATCGTAAGCATGAAGTACGATAGACCGACCATCTCAAAGAAAACTAAATCACTGAAGCAAATCACTCGTTCAAGCCCTTAAAGAACACAAGAGAGAAACACAAAACTAAAGCAAGCAATTAGATCCATCGTGGACAGCAGCATCAAAGAAGTCTCACCGGGCAGCAGAGAGACGCGAGAGGCTCCGCCGACAGTGTTCTGGGTTTCGATCGAGTGATATCGAGGGGGACAGAGGCGAAGGGTTTTGACGACTCACACATGGAGCATCCGAGCACGTGTCATGCACGTGATAAAACTTTTATAAATTTACCCTTCAAATTTGTGAAAATAGTGTAACATATTATGGATGAATTAAGATGGACAAATATTAACTATAATTAAAAATAAATCAAATATTATGTTTTTTTTATTTCAATTTTATTAAGATATACCTATTAATATTTTTAGTAATTATGCCTAGAAGATTTTAATGTCCAAGTTCAAGTGACTTTTTAATCTATTCATGTTTAATTTAAAGTAATATTAGAAAAGTAAATGTAAATTATATGACATAACACTGTCTACTTTGAGGGAGCTCCAAGCTTAATAACTACATTTTTTTTTTCTTATACATAAGAATATATCAAATAGCATCTGATGAAGAATGATCGAGGACTACATATTACTTCTTCTAGATTTACTTTTTTACATCTGAATTTTTAAATTAAAAAAATATATTAAAATTTTTATAGTTATGAAAGTGAAATATCTATTTTTATTTTTCTTAACGTTGTCGGTTTTACCGACAGAAGTATTAAAACGATGGGCAAAAAGATAATTTCAATATCCTAATTACATTTTGATGGTGGCAAATGACGACGTCGCTAGGGGATGTGAGTGGTTATTATAGATAAGGAGGAAGAGCAACAACGAGAGACGGGGCAAAGGGAGAAGAGGAAGATGACAACGTAGATGTTGACGCTCTACATCTGTGTCGACACTGATGTAGATATAGAGCCACGAAAAAGCTACTTAGCATCTATATCGATGTCAATATAGATGTAGAGTGATAAAGAGATTGCTCAGCATTTACATCAACATCAACGTAGATGCAAAATGACATTGCCTTTTCCTACATCATTGTGGGCATCGACGTAGATGTAGAGTAGCGCTGCTCTGCATCTGTATCAACATCGATGTAGATATCGAGCAACCCTTTCGCCGCTTTGAATTTGCATCAGCATTGATACAGTTGTCGAGCAACACCGATGAAAATGTAGAGCATTGACATCTTCATCATCCTCTTTCTCCTCTCCTTTTACCTTATCTTTCATTGTCGCTCTCCCTCCTCATCCATAATAGTTACCTATGGCCCCCAATGGTGTCATCATCCCCTACCATCGAAAACATAACTAAGATGTTGAAATTACCTTTGTGCTCATCATTTTCATGCTTTCGTTGGTAAAACCGATATCATTAGGGTAAATGGAATTAGATATTTCACTTTAATAACTATAAGGATTCCAATATAATTTTTTTTAATCTAGGGATCGGAATGCTAAAGAGGTATACATGGGGTAATATGTAATTAGCCATATGTTGGATGAGGTTTTTATCTCTCAATTTATTTTGAGGGTGTCAACTAGCTTAACTGATAAAAATTTTAATGGTATATCGTAAAATCCTAGGCTCGAATCCCACCTTTGCCATGCCACGAGTATGGATACCCATGGGGGCCCATCCCTAATGCAACGGAGATAGAAAAAATAAATAGGGATAGGGCAAGGATTGAAGTATTTTATATTACTTGCACAAATATGAGGCGAGAACAACAAGAGTATTCTCCACCCTATACCCAACCCATTAATACATGGGCTGAGATGCTAGGCCCAGATGTGTCAAATTTTTATTATTTAAATTAAACTGGGTGACATCGATTGAATCAATTATGATTCAATTAAGAATCATTTGGTTCAATTAAATTAAATAAAATAATAATTTTTTCTCATGAACCTATGCATTGTGTGTACCCAATCCTTAATCACAGGCATCGACTATTTGACTGTCTTCATCGTTCCTCCTCATCCCTTCATCAATAAACCATAATTCTTATGACGTTCGATGGCTGCAAACAATAAATAGTGAACAACTATGGTGATTCATTAATATTCTTCTCTTTTTCTCATCCTCTTTCCATCGCACACTCTCTTCTCCCTCTTTCCTTTTTTCGGCTTCCCCCTTGTCACAGCACCCTCATCCCCTCATTGCAATCATTTTTGCCCACCTCGTGGCCTTGCCTCATCCACCATCATAGCCCTGTGCCTTTCCTCGATCTCTTTATCTTCCCCCTACCTCTATCGTGTGTTTTGATAATTTTGATTCCATTTATATTTAGCTACATTTATCTTTTGGTATATGTAAATTTTAATATTATTAATTAGGCTTGATAGTAATTTTAAAAAAATAATTACAAATATACAAAGAACTCACGGGGAAACATTCCCCAATTTATCCTTTATATATATATATATATATATATATATATAATATGAGGTATGACCAAATGAGATTATTATAAGGAGTGCTTTTTTTTTATTTGCAAGTATCAACATATTAGTGTCTAATGTTCAAATTTCTTTCGTTGATTTTTGTACTCATATAGTTAAATCGTGCAATATTGATAAATATTTCAGCAAAAGATTATCTAATAATAAGAAATTCAATTTGGGTTACAATATTTAAAACAGACAAACACAACAGATTTAATAGAAACACACATACAGACATATACAGGCTTGGTATTGAAGATGAAGTTGGAAACGCCTGATTTGATCTTGATTCTTTTATGTATTGAGGCAATTGCTGCATTACACTTGATTACTCTATCACTAAGCCTAAGCAACTTAGAACAGAAGAATACACATGGCAATGGGAACATGGCAAAGAAAGTCATATTTGGGATAAGTTTCTCAGATGCAATAAGTTTCATTAGACTTCAAGACATTATATTTTTTAGGTACAAGTAGACTCAGATTTCATCTTCCGTTTGAGCTTACAAGAAAATCAGATCGCAGTGTGAAAGAATGAAAGAAACTAATGAATAACAAGAGAACTTTGTGAAATAAAATGGAATTCTCTGTATGATGCTTCCTGTTCTGCACAACTCCCCGGCAGATGGTCCTCGCAATCTCTGGCTTCCCAACTAAGCTGCCTTTGCCTAAAAGAGAATACCAAGTCAATAAACTTGAGAAATAACATTCCTAACTAAGAGTTAGAATAAAATTAAATGAGATAAATACCATGTTCAAATACTTAATATGAAGTTTCAAAGCCTCATCGCATGCTTTCTTTGCGTTCAAACTTCCGGTAATATCATTCAATATCTGCCACGAGAGCCCACCAGTATGAGAGGCCAAAAGCAAGGAAGAGTTGAGGGAAGAAGATAGGAAGATAGCAATGGAGAGGAAATGGACCGACCTTCACAACATCATCTAAACCCTTTGCTTCCTGCAGGAGCCGCTTGTTCTTGGACTCCAGAACACTGGCAACCAAAAAGATGGATAGAGTGGCTTCTTGATCTTTCTTACCAGACTTGACATTCTCCCTCTCAAACTTTCCAAACTGCATTAAATCTTCATTTCCTGGCCCATCTTGGTTTTTTTTATCTGAATCATCTGACTCATAGACGGAGAAGAGATGGGGATTGTATTCCATAGACCAGATCAGCTGAATGAATAAGAATAAACAGTTACATATAGTCTTCCATCAGCACCCA
Organism: Musa itinerans; assembly: GCA_001649415.1. Lineage (NCBI taxonomy): Eukaryota > Viridiplantae > Streptophyta > Magnoliopsida > Zingiberales > Musaceae > Musa > Musa itinerans. Next base: position 386,642 of record LVTN01000117.1, on the reverse strand, counting down.
TCAATATGTACATGTGATGAATCAGAAATTGGTAGTGGGAGGATGCGAGGAGCAAATGCACTTTCAATCTTATTAAATATCATTGAGGTTCATAATGGTGCTTTGCAGTATGAAATTTTAAATTAAAAAGCAACATCAGGAATAATCCAATAGAAGCTTACCTCCCAAAGGTACAAAGAATCAACGAATGAGAACTCTCTACGGAAGAGGACCATCAACATACGGAAGGCAAACAAAAACTCCCCTCCATCCAGATTCTCTGTCATATTTTCTTCATCAGAAATATTAAATAGTGCTGATTTAAAACATCTTTTTTCAGAAATTCATGAAAATTATATCTGTTTTTTCTTAATGTGCTGTCGAACATTGTTTTAGGAATGAAAAAAAACATAATATAGTGTCACCAGACTGCTACATATTAAGCTGATATGCCTGAAATACCAACTAAGACACAGGTATCAACAACAAGACAATAAGCCACCAACTGATATTCTTTCATGAATTAGCACTTCCAACTTACAGATGGAAAAGGAATTTAAGGTGGAAAAAAAGTAAACTAAGCATCCATGAATAAACATCAAGGGAAAAGAAAAAGAAAACTTGAAGAAAGTAATAATGTATCACGCTTAGGATGCTAATTGAAACTCATCCTAACAGAATCCAAGAATCAGCCACCAGGATCAATAAAAAAACCTATATTTTCCGAATATCACAATCCTTCTATAAACATCTCCTAGACGTATATTTACACACCATAAGGCCAAAATAGTGTTAAGCTAGTCAGGTAATTCACTGGTCAGCTTGAACATTATGACTCATTAAGGGAAAGTTTCTCTTCTTTGGTTCCATTTGTTACCAGATAATCAGGTCTCTACTGGCTGGCTTCTATATTTAAGTATGACATTTTTCAGAGCATTTCATACTTTGTGCTTTGTGTTTACTCATTTTCTTTAGATAAACAAATGATATGCAAAAAAATCTACTTATAGTGATGGAATCTCCAGTATTTTAGTGATACTTGATGAATATAATGTTCGTTCACCAGAAGTTCACAAAAGATACTATAATGCATTGTTTATCTTAAGGATTATGAAGATATTTTTTCTCCAAAATAAGATCTCTGTTCATTTTCCAAACAATTTTAGGTTGGGTAGAGCATTCACATTGTTAATACTCAAATAATACTTTAAAAAAACATAGATGTCAACATTTTCATGTTCATATGTTAACTTGTCCAGAGACTGAACTCATAAAGTTAATCAAGGACTGTACCCAACACTTCATATACAGATAATTTAACGGGTGATGATACAACTTTCAGCGAATGTTCAGTGCATTGGAAATCAGATAAGAAGATAAAATGTGAAGCAAATTAAATTATGAACAATTGACATAAATACTCACACTGAAATGATAGAGGCCATACCTATGTGTTCATGGAGTTTTGGATCAATAGTTTTTAATATAGATGAAAGTAGCATCAGCTGAGACCGAACTCCAATAGTACTAGATGTGGATTTGAAATTCTCTCTCTTGACAATGACAAAAACAAACCATACGAGTCATTTCAATCCAAAAGCATCTAGCTACTTTTTATGACATAAAAATAGGGTATCAGAAACACATCAAGTTTTAACAAAGAAAAGGAAAACATGAGGGAAGCAAAATAGAAATTTAATAAAATACCTTAATCTAAGTAGTATAGAACATGATCTAGCAAATAATTGAAGAAAAAATAAATATGGAATAAGCAAAGTTTCTAGAATTCCCTTTTTTACTTGAGAATATCTCTGTGTGGTTTTGCTAATTTGTGCAGCATTTTTTTTGTAGCACCGCACAAAAGAAGCTAGTCTTTTCAAACAATCAAAATGGTAAAACATCTTGGTCATTCACACACTACATATTTTTTTGGGACTAAGGGGGCTCACTCATAATATACAATGGAACTTGAACTACACTACGAAGAATATAAGTTTATAACTTGAAATGGTATTGCAAGGCTCCTAAGAACATAGAGCCAAACCTCAAGTCAGCATTGCCCATTTTGTCTAATTGGTTTAAATTAACAATCACGATCAGAATTCTCTATTATGTCTGTATTTTTCCTCCATAAACCAATTTAAATTATGTCTAATTGGTGATGGGTCATAAGCCAAACCTTCATATCCTAGAATTCTGAATTCTCTATTATGTCTGTATTTTTCCTCCTCCTTCAATTTACTCTCTCCTTGCTCCTCTTCCTTCTCGGTCTCTCCCTCTTCTCTTCCCAATGCGTATTTTGATTTTTTCCCTCCCTCCCACTCTCTCTCTCCTTCTCAGTGTCTCATTTGCAATACTTTTCCATCCATATGGGATATGAGACATAAGAGTTCCATCAACCTCCTCCATTACTAGAATGACCCTCATCGTCAACCCTAGATTTGAAGTTGTGGCACCATCATCCAATCCCTTCTCCCATTTGGTCAGAATCATCAAACCTGATAAGATGGGACATTGTTTGGAGTACCACTTGAAACGGTATGAAATGGGCGATACATACCAATCCGCTAGCAGTCATACATGGACAAACAAAATAGATCAAGTATCGGCCAAACTCAAGTTGCATCGACCGACACAGGTTGGCACCAATCAGGATTTGACTGATAGCGACCTAAATTTGGCCAAGTTTGACCCCAACAATTAAATTGACCGTTGGGCCTCATTTAGAGCTTTAATCCCCTCCCTCCACCTTTTCACTCAGGCTCACTCACTCTCATGCACTCTCATTCACTCTCTCATTATCACTCTCTTTCTCAATCTTTTCTCACACTCTCGCTGTGATTAAAGTTCCTAATCAGCAATTAGTGTTCAAAAGATAAATTCCTATTCATTTATGCCTCATATATATGCTATTCTTATTTAAATATGACAAAATTACCATTATATTAGTATTAAAAAAAACCCTTAGAAAGGGATTTTTGTGAATTTCTAACCATTTTTTACTTTTTTATAAAAACCAGTACGTCTGGCGCACAATATGTCAGTGCTGACTAGATCAATACAACTGGTTGCCACAGTACGATGATCCATGAGATGAGAATAGGGTGCACAAAATCAACCTCAGGTCAAAGATGGAGATTGCAAAACCCACCGTATTGTTATCCTTAATGGTTATGTGATACTACAGCCTTACTAAAGCATTCATGGATTTGGTACCAATAATTAACTCCAATAGACAATCGCTAGATTAGTTAACAACATTGATCATCCAAAAATTCTTTATGTCTAACAAATTGTGGAAGCCAAATGCCAATTGACAACATCATAATAGTCCCCATTGTCACTAGGAATTTCCAATGGGACAACAGAGTTGTTCAAAGTAAAAGTAAATAAGGAATAAAACATATAAGGCATCCAAGTTTGGATTTGAATATGCTGAAGTACCACTTCGATTATAGTCAAAGACCAAATTGTTGAGTGAATTAAATAATAAAAAAGCAAGATATGTGCATTAAGATGGCAAAGAGCAATCTAAAGATGTCCACAGATAGATTAATACGATTGAGCACATATTTGAGTGTTTTTATACCCAATCTGAAAAAGACCCAATGCACTGTTTAAATCCAAATGCAATTATGATTTGAAAGACATGCTTTCAAAAGTAGAGAGGGATGCTTTGAAAGACCAATACATGCTAGCACATCTCTCTCTTCTTTTCAAAGCATGTACTGGTCTTTGAAATCAAAGAGAGACTTTCATTTCACCATGAGAAAATGTGGTACCAGGTTCTTTCATGATTCAAAGACAAGCAAATTTATTCATCCTTCATCAAGGATTTATATACTGGTCAGACCATATGATACAGTTTTACAAGTCGTCCAACCAAGGATTGGTAACAGACCATATAGGTCGATATCAAGTAATATTTAATTTTTTATTATATTTATGCTGGATGGTATAGATCTATATACCATCCAATATACAAATATCATATTGTTCTATCGGTTGTTGATATTGATTTATTTCAAATTTTGCTTTATTCCCTTTCGCAATTGTCTAAGACAAGCTTTTATATCTCAGTATCAGACCTGTACTAATCATTGACCAGACCAATATGGGCCCAATATGTACTGGTGTAGTGGCACATGGTAGTGATGGTAGGGTATGCTGGCGTACCAATCAGCACTGACCAAAGAGAGAGGGAGGTAAGGGGAGACAAAGAGGAGGATGAGGTGTAGGTAGAGGAGGCAGAGGAAAAGATATAGCAGAGAAGGAAGAAGAGGAGGTGTTCCGTTTCAGAGGCAAAGGAGGAAAAAGTGCTCCAGCAGTTGGGCAGTGATGACACAGCAATATGGCAATGGTGAGGTGGGGAAACACAGCAGGCTGGCAATGGTAAGGCAGCGAGTGGTGGTGGCAAGGTGTCAAATCAGTGGGGGAGAGATGGCAAGGAGGAAAAGGAAGAGTTGGAGTAAGTGAGAGAAAGAGAAGAAAGTGTTTAGAGTTACATGGAAAAAATATTAAACAAGGAAAAAGAAGGAACCATGACAATAAAAAGAGGTGTCGGATTGTAGAGATTACCCCTCCAGTGCCCAAGATTTAATTATGGATGGTAAGCCTCTTATGGTTGGGCTACTGAGCGTAACCCTACCTCTGATAAATTTTTTTAATCCTTAGTCTAAGGCATTTGACATACAACTCGACCTATTGAATAGCAATGCAATATAGCATGCCCACTTCAACATAATTAATAAGCCAATTTTTAGTTGGTAGAGCAGTACCCTCTACTACGAGTTTCTCTCTTAAGCTGTCACAACCTGACCTAATGAAATAATTGGTCTGTCAACTTTGTTGAGCCAAAATACTTAAGCTAAAATTACTATTTTGACAATAGTACACTCATCAGAACTTTATAAGTCAATGTTAGTCTTAGCTCACTTTTGATGTAAGATTAATTGAGGTATTACAATTTCCTTCAGTTAAGGACTTGACATTCTCATCAAGGCTTAGTATAGTTCAAATTAAATCCTAGCATAGTGCATGTGAGGCATAGCCCAATGATAGCTCTATATCATGGCATATCTTCTGACCCTATTCATAAATAGTCATTTCTTACTTGATCCCCTCATCATGCCTTAATACTTGATCGGTTCTGATAGCAATTGTCACAACCGGACCTAATAGAACTTCGTTGAGCCCAAACTACCAGTCAAAATACTTAAATCAAAGTTGATAGTAGTACACCTATCATACATTTATAAGTCAATCTTAATCTTAGCTCACTTCCGATGTGGGAATAATAGGGGTGTTACATGAACCAATAAGGTAAGTTTTGTTTTGAACAAACAACTCTAGACTTTGGACTTCTTTTTCCTTTCAAACTTGCTTAATGTCTCGTGTCTTTCCTCTTCTTCTCTAACTTATATCCCTATAGCTTCAATTTGATTCCTCCAACACCCACATCAGTAACATCCCTGTATCATTTCTCACCCTCTATCTATCCTACATGCTTCCTAATTTACAAATATATTTATCCATAGACACATTGACCACCTTGCCTTTATCCAAGGAAAGGGATTGTTCCATGATTATTTCTGGAAAGGGAACTATTGTATAATGGGACATTTTTTTCTTATCCCATGTATGACCTAGTTATCACAAACAGATAACTGCCTTTTAATCCTTAATAGTATACATTAAGTTTCTCATGCCTCAAATTACTTTTATCATAGTGCAACACAGTTACCATTTCGAGATATTTGATGACATGCCCATGGGAATTTGTGCGTATATAAAGAAACATAGATCATTCCATGTGAGTCAACTTTGATTACAATAAGGGCACCTTCACTTAATAAAAAATATCAACAGTCTATGCATCAGACAAGTGTACAAGTTCCAAGTGCTACATAGTTCAACACTATTACTATTTCAAGATAAGGTATGACATAAACATGGGAGCACGTTTGCATTTAAAGACAACGATTATTCCGACAACATAAACTTTAATTACCAAGGAAAAGCACCTCCAGTAAATTAAAAAAAATTACATACCACTCTACGCATAAGATGTTCAAAACACCAAAAAGCATCTGCTTCATTTTCAATGACAATTATTATCGGTGAACAAAGATCACTCATTCCTGTTTACAAACTGGATATCAGAAGAAGGCAAGTGAAAAGGATAAAAGAAGATTAAACAAAGGAGCATCAAATTCTTCTGATTTGTTCTATTGAAATGTATTCACCTTGGCAGTAACCAATTTCCTTGTCTATCCATGAATAAACCGCAAGAATATCCCATAGCCTTGCTTGATTTTCTGGGGTCTCATAGTATTGAAGTGCCCGATCTGTACGAACGACATCCAAACCTAATTTCAAGGATTTTTTATTTACACAGAAATAACGGTCATTAGCTCTTAGCAATAGGAATCAAGTAATATGAAGAGACTATGGAATTATGTAGTTTCCAGTAACAATATTGTTAAGCAGTTTTTCTAAATAAAGGAGCCTAGATAGCAAAATAGCAAATAGTCATGAAAGCTAAGACTTCCCTTACCATAACAAATTATTAAATTAAGTACCATCTAAACTTATGATCAGAACAAATTAGTCCACACTTGAGAAAACAAAGAACAAAGACAACAGAGCCAGCAAATAGCTGAATTTGGAATTTCTAGATGAAGCTATACTTTTGCTTACTACATTATAATATGGTGAAATGACAATATCTCAATCTTTTTTGGTATTGTCTGGTTTGTTTGTTGCCTTGTTTAATTATTAATCAGATATTAAAGAATATTATTTGTGAAAAAAAAACTACAGGTGTATCTTCCTCGTACAAGGAAAGAAGAAATAATTACGTAATTTTCATAATCGTGTTCTTTTTCTCCTTAACTTAGTGGACACAAAAGGGGAAAATTGGTTGTGACCTAGAGATGGAATAATTAAGTTGCATTTACTAAAATATATATGAATTGCGAGCCCAATTCATAATTCCTAGAGCCACAGTGAGTTTGACATTTCTCCCCATTAGGCTGACACCATCATCTATACATGAGGCACATCTGGTGTGAGGCCATTATCTTTAGATGTGGTTCTAGAAAACTGAAGGAATCTGGTATTATATTTTCTTTCTTTTTTATCTTTCATCATCACCTTTCACTATTATATTCCACTTCCTCACTTTATCTTTCCCTTATCAAATGCTAAAAAAATAAAAATCGTTTTTTGCTCTCCATGCAATTATCCTACATAGAGCAACTTGTCCTACATCACATCTGATATCAAAGCACTTTTCCGACGTTACCCAACATAACGATTTAAATTATTATAGTCCATGACCATGTACTCTGACATTGTAACAAGCAAGGAAACTTACTGAATATACGAACAATGAATTCTAAAGCAAATATAACAATAAATTCTTGAAATACTGTGACATAACTACAGGTTATGAAGGCATATGAATGTAGAAATTTGCAGCCTGAAAATATGGGCTTAACCCACTTTCTTCAAGACCAAGACATTTTTTTCCTGTTCCAGCATAAAGCTATCATTTAATGTCATTATCATTCCAGCAAATTCACATGATATTCATGTCAAATTATATTACATAATAGAAGGAATAGACTTTTATTGGTAGAAGTCTCAGAAGGATTCTAGATAATTATGTTCATAGATATTTTACCAATCTGATGTAAGGTAAGCTTCCATTGGATGACTTCTTTGTCCTGAGTAACATTATCTGTTTTATTATCTGGTAGTTGTTCCTCTCCCAAAGTAGCACCATTACTTGAAGGATTCTCGATAGGTTGACCATCTTCTGAAATTACAGGTGTTGTAATCATTTTTCCACTACCAACTGTATTCTCCATCTCTTTGCATTGTGACTTTAATCTCTCATATTCAGACCTGCCAAAGCCACATTGATTTGTTACTTTTGTTTCAAAGAGGACAAAAAAATATGGTGAAACAAGACAAATTTTTAATTACTAATAGAATGGGAAAAAAGATGGAAAGGAAGGTAATAATCTTATAGTGTTTCAACTTGTCATTGGATATCTAATTGACAAGAAAGAAAACTATTACCTCCGATTTTGTCTTAATTGAGTACGCTCATCAAAGGTACTTTTAGGATCATAACACCCAAGCAAAAATTCCCAAACTACTCCCTTTATTGTTGGATGAACACCCTGATATTATGAAATGAGATTTAGGTCATAAAAAATCAGATATTTTAAGAAACGACATTTAATTGATTATTTTTGTAAAAAGGACAGCACTTCAATGTAGTGCCAGGAAGTTAAAAGAACATATTTTAGAGTTTGGCCAAGGTCAACAAAGATGTTACGCTTCTCTAATCTTGTTTAGAAAAGTTAAAACACATGAACTTTCTCAGATTCGTGTACATTTTCATCAAATAAAAATAGAAATAACACAAGTGTTCTGCGGATATGTGATCCATGAGGTTGAAATTAATGCAAGCTATGGGCACATCCATCAACAGACATAATCACATCCGATTCCATCATGAATTTCAACTCTGTTAGCAAGCCAGCATGATGGCGAAAAGAATGTCAAAAAAAGAGAAAATTTTGTACAGGCATTTGAAATTTGCATACATATAAAGACAGGTAAATACCTGACAAAATTTTCTATGCGAGTTACCAAATACCATGTGAGTGCTACATGCAATAAACCATCAAATGGGAACAAATAGCAAGATGATAGTGCAGTAGTGATGGAATTTATTCTTTGCTTAAAGTTATTGTAGGCTTAAAGCTGCTACTATGATTCCTAGCCTCAAATTCTCTCACCTTTTACGCTAGAATGAAGCATAAATTTTTCCCACAACTCACACTCAAAGCAAGACATTGTCAAAGAACAAGGTCCATGATTGTGTAGGCTATATAGTATGGGATACCACACAATAAATAAATCTGAAGCATATGAAACCATCAATATATGTTCAGAACCTGAAGCAAGTATGAACAAGAAGGTAGCAATTAGAAGCACTATCTTTTCACCACTAAAGGATAGAATGGGATAAACAAAAATGATCTGTATGAGGATGTATAATGGGCAATTACAATGGATTGATGAGACAATAGATAAAACCATGATTCGCCTTACCGGTTCATACCGATATACCAACCAGCTGTTGGTATGGTACGTACCGAGCTGTACCGAGCCATACCGACACACGGTACATGGGGGTGTACCAATGTACCACTCATATAGGTCCCCTATCATATCGGTACATACTGCTCGAACCAAGCAATACGCTGTGGCACGATGAACCTTGGATGAAATAATGGTTCGCCTTACCCGTCTGTACCGATGTACCAACTGAATGTTAGTACGGTACGTATCGACGTACCAACACATGATATAGTGGGGTATACCGATAAATCGATATGTACCACCCATATTGGTTCTCAATCGGACTAGTATGTACTGCCCAGAGGGCGATACATCGTGGTACGATGAACTTTGGATAAAACTAATGTAGAAGCATAAAAAACATGGAAAAGATATAAGATAACAATGAACATCTTTAGGAAAGATAGTGAACTAGAATCATGAAAATACATGAGTAAGCAAAATCAGAGATAGCTAGAATATGACAAAGCTCATAGTACTATATCCCTTGGACCGGAAACATATATATGCTAATAGGATTGCATATGACTCAAGGTCAAACAAATTATCTAAGTTATTTTTTCTCTAGCAGCAATATTCCCAGTTATAATTTCATAATTTGAGATGTTCTAACCAGTGATCAATTCAGTACCACCATCCACCTTTTCATCCATGCTTGATGATCAAATCTTCTAGTGTTAGCTCTTTTCCCTACTGCTCATCAAGTATTAAAATGTATGGTCATGATCATTGGAACGAGGTGAAGATAGTCATCTGGACAAACATGAGCTGAAATGAAGAAAAAGAAGGCTTGCTTACAATAATTCTCCTTGAGAAGGATTTTACATTGCAAGTCTCATAGTTGCGTAATATACATTGTTCATCTACACAGTCAGTAGTATGAATGATACTAGTATGCAGCAATGGATGATGTCAAAAACACAGAGAAACAATCATTCACATCACTATGACATTGCTATAAGCCAATATACAAAATTAGTCAACATTACCATCATATAATTCCTTACTCTTTAAGACTTTTATAGTGTAACTGTGTAAGAACTAATAGGTTAAGTATCCATACAGCAACAAGTATCATCACTAATCAAGAGTGACTAGAAACACTCTTGAATAACCAATGAAATCAGGTAAGTCTCTAAGAGATTTTATGACAAATTACTCACCCCCCGTTGAATTCGTCTAAGCACTCTTGCTATGTCCAAATGTCCCTCTTCAGAGAATGAAGAATGCCACCGTCTTGCACTGAGAGTTTTTCCAGGCTGCATTGTCAGATGAACAAGTCATGCATTTGATGAGGCAACATAAGCATTTGTGAAAAAAAATACAATAAAATATGTTGTATTAATATAACTATATTGTCATTATCAGGAATATTAAAACACTTCCAGATAATCTACCTAATGAAAGATTTAGTGACATAACATGAGTGTGTAATGTTGGTCTTTAAACTAATCATTTGAGTGTCCTACTTGCTTAGCAAATGTAAATCAAAGTAGCAGCAATACAACTGAGATGGGCAATGCAACACAAGGTCATGAAGATTATATAAAGTTACTCTCTTTGAAGGAATAGATATGAATCATCCAGAAAATCTTTACTATGTTGAACATTTGTTTCTTTGTTCAGCCACATTTGGACAATCATAAAAGATGTGGCACGGAAGCCCCCCAATTTGAATCAGTGTTTTTAAAAGCACAAGGTGCCAAAGGTGCCAAGGTCCTAAAACACCAAAGGCGCTAAGTGCCTGCCCAAGCAAAGTGAGGTGCTCCTAAATATTAAAATTTTAAAAAATATATATTACGATTGATAAATATGATCACAATGTGATGAACTTAGAACTCTAAGCTTTAACTCCTAACAGAGTAACAGTGCACCACCTCAATATGGTGCAGCAAGTTACTCCACAAAAGTATTACCTATAAAATGAGAAGATGGAGAAGTAACAAGCATCTGTGGAGGAAAGTGGGGGAAAGTGAAAACCAGCGATAGACGAAGCTGGAGAGGTGGCAAACAAAGCTGCAACGGAAAACGGACGAAACCACAACGACAGATAAAATGGACAAGGTTGCCGACTATGGCGGACAAAGTTAGAGAGGGCAGCAGATGAAGTTGCAGTAGCAGACAAAGCGAACAAGGTTGTCGATGGCGACAAACGAAGCGGACGAAGCATACGTACGTGGCAGACAACACATACGAAGGCGACAGACGAGTAGCAGGTTTTTGCTTCTAGTTTCTTTCACTGGGTCAATGTTACGGTAAGTGCCTGTACAGCCTACATTAGTTGGTTCGATTGAACCAACTTACTCGCCCAATCAAACCCAGGCTTGAAGTTGATCCGATTTGGCTCAAGTGCACGCCTAAGGCACCCAGCGCTTGGGCTCACCCGAGTAGCACTTCATCGAAACGCCTTGCCCCAAGGTGTTGTGAGGTGCTTGGGTCTTGCCTCGCCTCGCTCGAGCACCAAAGCGAGCGCCCGAGTGCCTTTTGAAATTGCTAACCTAAATATACAGAAATATAGCTTACACTATCAAATGGATATTCTTTTAGATGTTATGGAGCGAATCAAACCCGAACTTGATCTTTACTTGAGCTTAGACTCTAAGTGGCCCAGAGTTAGACCTAGCTCGTTAGTTTAGGATTGCTAACACCATAAAGCAACAAATAGAGTTACAATAAATTAACAATCTTACGTCTATTTCAGTATTATTCCAGCATGTTATCATGTACCTTAAATAATCATTCCATACTAATTAAAAATCATTATAAATTAGGAGTTCTGGGCGCTAGCCGCCCTATAAATAGAAATGTAAGTGAGCCATTAATGCTCATGTTTGGATTACCCACTTTTGATTTGATAGTTACTCAATTCACTTCTCCTCAAACTGGCAAAGCACAATTTAGAGGCTACGTTTTCAATCTAGGGATGTCGTGCCATATTAGACCAATATGGAAAGTAGATGACCATTAGAGTTGACATGTAAGACAATGGAATAACTACCAAAATGTGCACAATCGTCAGCAAAACTCAAACTGTTAGGGGCAGTTAGTTATAAGATGTGACCATTGTAGAAATAGATCCGACGTAATGTTCATCTTGATAGTCAGTTGTCTGTGCTCAAATTTTTCTCATGTTATTCAACCTCAGTTGATATTTAACAAACATCAGCTAATACATATATCATTAGTACAAAGTTTAAAGCAAGTATATGTTCAAACTTGCTGCTATCAAGTTTCAGATTTTACGTAAGACGCACACCAAATTTATAAAAGTGACACATGGAATCATACCAATTCTTTTTAGATACCTAGAGCAGAAACATAAATTGGGAAACAAAAACATAACTACTCGGAGATGGAGAGTATAAATGATTTATGCTAATCCTGCAACGGAACAGAGAAGTAAAGTGAACGAAACAAAAATGAATGACTTCCCCTTTCACACAGTGCAAACTGTTAGGGGCACCTCCTATTGTTCAGATCAACCCACAGCATTTTTCTGGGGACTGTGGATCAAACAAGATGAATGGCAAAGAACATTCTTTTACAGCAGAATTTCCGAGGGCATTTTCAATTATTAGGATTAAGGTGGTGGTTATTCCTCTCTTCGGTCGTTAAATCTGTCTATGGTATAAAATTTAAGAAACTGCTCTCTACGTTCTATGTTAACCATTCAATATACAACATAGGTAGCATACCGTGGGCTTGAAACGAGAGGCCGGAACATCGTCGCGGCATTCGGGCCTGATCGCATAGAAAGCATCAGGTTCCCCCCAGTCCTCAGGAACGGAGACGCAACAGCTGAACATTGATCCAGAACCAGATCCAAATCCAAATCAAAAAACTATTTGCCTTCCCCACGACGAAATCCAGGTACAACCTCGATCTCCTCCCTTCCCGAACAAAAAAGAAAATCTTTAGAATCAACACAACAACAACATTACGCGATCCATGAAACAATAACTAAATTGGCCTTTTTCCTTCGAAATGCTACCTTTTGGGGAGGTGGAGGATTGACCTTGGATCGTCGTGGATGGCCTTGGGAGAAGAGTAAAAAAAAAGAAAGAAAAACCACGAGAAATAGGCAATAGCTTCCGGATCGACGATAAGATGCGATTATAGAGGGGGAAAGGCGGGATTAATTGGGGTTTGGAAGGAGACCTAATTTTGATGATTGCTAAAATTGGCAGCCGATGAGGGTTTCCTGTGCGAATTCTTGGAAAAAAAGGTCTTATATTTCGAAACTTTTCGCATAGTATCCTTATTTTGAAAATTTTCGAAAAACGCTGTTTTGTTAAATGACTATTCTACTCCTCCACCGCCGCACCTCTGCCGCCTCGCCTTCGCTCAGCCCAGCCTGTCGACCACCGCCTACGTCGTCGCCTTCGTCAGAACCCAGTAGCCTGCGACGGTGGTGTTCGCCCGAAGCCGGTGGGGGCGCGACCCGCACGCGGTGGAGGGGGCGGCCAGCCCTTGTGCGAGGGCTACAGCGGATGGGGGCTACGGGCGACGACGAGCCCTCGCGCGATGACGGAGGCGGCGATGGATTCGACGAAAGAATGGGTAAAATGGTTTTTTCACACGACAAAGGGCGCTGCTTTGGAATTTTTCAAAGTAGAGGGGCTCTATAGGAAATTTCGAAAAGTATATGCTTTTTTTCAGGAATAAGCCTATGTTTTTTTTTATCGTGAAAAAAAAAGCAAATAAAGCTAATATGGGGCCCTCCTTGAAGGATGGTGTAGGATTAGCTGTTCACGAAAGCTTACTCCGACCAGCTCAATTGGTGGGGGATGTTTGATTGCGTTCCTTTTTTTTTTTTCAATCAAAAACTAATTTTTAAATACTATTATTATTTAATATTTTACCTAAAAAAACTCTTGCTATTAGATTTCTATCTTACCACTTGTAATTAGTTCCCACCATGAGTAATGCCTGACTTGTTTTCTTCTCTCTTTTCCTCCTCCACTGTTATTGTCTCTATATAGTGCCACTCATAGGCAATAAATTTCACTAAGGACGAAACGATCACCTATTTACTATCTTAGTCATTGGTATCATTACCAACACTCCTTAGTCACCTCCTCAATAAGTACACTGGGAGAGGGGGAAGAAAAAAGACAAGGGACGATAGGAGCAAGGGGCAACAATGATAAAAGAGATTGGTGGAAGACATAGGGGTATTTTTGTTAACTTGATAAAAAAATCCCTAGGTAAAAATCAATTATGAGACGTCATTTCATAAAAGCTTAGTACTAAAATGTCTATTATTATTATTACTATTATGATTTATATAACTGAAAATTTTAAAAATGATTTATCTACTGAAAAAAAAGGAGCTAACTATACGAATTTTTACGTGGAGCTATCCAGTTTTTAGAAATTAACTAGGGGCAATAAATTTTTTAAATATTTTTGAATTGGTGGATCGAGAACCATCGCTTTAGATTAACATAATTGGTTTGTCTTCCATGAATCAACTCAATTATATTAGGTGTGACTCTTCCTCTCGTCCTTCGTTATTATTGTTTGATCATCGTTTTTGTCTTCCTCTTTGTTACTATGCTCTCCATCTTCTACCAAACTCACTTCTCTCTCCCTTATAATTGTCATTTATGATTTTCTTTTTACCTTATATCATCTTTCATTTGTATTTGGAACTTTCATCAAACTAAACTTAAAATATTTCTAAATTAATCGTAAAAAATAAATAAGATAATTATAAGCACACTATCACTAACATAATTCACAAATATATTACGATTGATAAATATGATCACAATGAACTTAGAACTTTAAGCTTTAAACTCCTAACAGAGTAATAGTGCACCACCTCAATATGGTACAGCAAGTTACTCCACAAAAGTATTACCTGTAAACACATTATCATTAACAAAATTCACAAAAGGGAAGAAGATAGACATAATACTATGAAAATAATAGAATCAAAGCGATAGGACAAAGATGTTACAGTGGGACAAAAGTAACAAGACTTTACGATAAGATGAAGGTGGCGAGGGAGATTGTTAGGTGATAGCAAAAGATATTTAGGGTATTAAAAAAAAATAAAAATATCAGATGAGAGAAAATATTTAACGGAAAAAAATATCACCAAGATATATTGCTTCAGATAATAATCACAGAAATTGCCTCTCCCATCTCCCGTGGGAGTGTGAAAAATGGAGAGCTAAAATTCCAATTTCCTCTCCACAAAATGAAGGTTGACACTACTTCCCATATAAATGTTAACCTTTTAGGTTTACCAGTTGCTGTTCTATCAATAATGATGAGTAGTTCTAACATTTTAAACCTGTCTGATATGTTCATCCAACTGCACTCAGGCCATTCTTTCAAGAAAGATTCCTAACAGCAGTTGATATGTCTTTTCCAGCATTATATATAATTCACAGAATCCCAGATATTTTCCAGCATTCTGATCCAAATGCTCGCGTATCAGATGCTATGCCTCACTGGGCATATCACCACTGCTTTCTTGCAGCTTTATCCCAGTGGATTGAAGTCAACTATTCCACCTGAACTTGCTATCAAGTTATCCATTGCCAAAGAAATCTTAATATGGAGGGCAAGAAGCTATGAACTTTGCAAAGACATGGTGCTAAAAGTTCCATAATGCATGCATCTGGGTAATATATAGAGCTTTGTTGTTGTTTCTATTTTGATACAAGGATGCCAAATCTCTAAATCCAACACCAGATCAAGCTTCCTGATCATCTTATGATGTTAGCATTGTGAGTGGAAGATGAAAGAAACAAAAGTGAGATATCACTTTCTCATTCACCAATCCTAAAGGTGTTTGTGGGGCACATCTCAAGCATATAAAACATCAGACATCAATTATTCCTTGAGCTAGAAAAAGATGGCTTATGACCCACATCGTCTTGAGATGAAGATAAATATTCTGCCCTCAAGATCAAAAGAGCCATTCAAAAGTGACTCTACATAATCACAAAGGATTTGGTCACAAGAAGTCAAAAGATACAAGTTGTGAAAGAGGAAATCATCAAGCTCTCCTTTTCTTTGCTGTAGCAAAGAAGTTTAAATGATTGCATACCCAACAAAAGTTTCTCCTCTCTTCACAAAATATAGGCAGGTGAATGCTTTACTTATATGGGTCTTATGCACCTAAGTCTGAAGCCACACTCCGAGATTGCAGAGCCATTCTTCAAATTGGATGCCTTACTTTGTGTTTCTTTGTAAAAGCTTGCCAAGCCTCCCTCATATCATCCTTTTTCTCACTTGGGGGTTTTCTTCAGTATCAAACAGTTCTCTTATGGAAACCATCCACCAACAGAAGCCATCACATTTGCTTTTTGTTCTCAATTCCCAAAGCACTTCTTCCTTTTGAGTTTCCTTTCACTAAAGTAGCCGAGTACTGCATTGAATGCTAGATTAGCTAAGTTGCTTCACAAGCAGATGTTTCTGTTTTGGCTCCTCTAGCTTGATGTCCAAATGGCTAGTGTGGATCTTTGGATTTGCACAGTCAGCTCACAAGCTAAGTGAGTTTAAGAGTGGTCTTTAACTGCTGATACCTGAACTTAGCTGGACTCTCTCTCACTCTGACACTTTCAAACAAGATCCAGATGGTTCTATCATCAGTTCTGCACTTCAATGGACTTCTTGGCAGTCATGCTGTAAAGATGAAATAGACTGATCACTGACCACCAAAAAGTTACCCCATATTATGCACCCTTACACCCTCCAACCATGAACCCATCTGTTGGCTTCTTTTGGATTGAATCATTTCATCCTCTGTCATCAAAAGATCTACAGTAGAGAACACTGAAGACAAATCTTTTGGTATCACCCATATCCAGCTTAAGCAAGCAATCATTTATGTTGAAGGTAATTATGATCTCAACATTCGAGGCCTCGTAAGGACAGGTCTCAGAGTGGCTGCTCCTTTGGCAGAAGTCGAGCTGACACATCCATGCAGGCACATGTTCGCACTTAATGGGGTCTTCAAGAACCCATCAATTCAAATGGTGACCGAAAGGGGTAATCATGTAACTTCCTCCCTCCCTCCCTACTTCATGTCTAAAGCTTTGGCCTTGCTTCTCGTCGGCACCTTCTTTGCTACCGAGTTGAAAGCTCACCCTCGTTGCTGGTTCAAGTGGTTCATGGATGCTGTCTCCTCGTGGGCTACTGGTGCTGCGACTGATCCCTGCATGGCAAAAGAACAAGGAATGTGGAGATCACATGTGCTGCTGTATTGGTTGCTCCTGTGCCTCTTTCTCCTGCCACTGACTCAAGCAACAGACCGCCTGAAGACTTCGGTAGTCTCCTCCTCAGCGCGGCGCCTGCTGTTTCCTTCCACATCTCAGTCCATGAAGCTACACCCGAAGAACTCCACCTCGACCACCACCTCCAAGTTCCAAGAAACCGAGCATGAGGTCCCCAGCGGCCCCAACCCAGTCTCAAACAGGTAGCGAGGTTTCTCCTCACTGTTCACCACTGGTTCTGTTCCTCCTTTGCCATCACTCTCTTCTTCTGTGGCATGGTTATCAAATTTCGATTGACTAATATGTGGCCAAGATGAGATTTTTTTTGTGTCCTTATTGCGGCCTTAAGCCACAAAGCATTATGTAAATTTTAATGGACCTGCACATTTGTGTTTTCTTCTTCATGACAGACTCCTTGTGAAGCATCAGTCTGCAAATACCAGTAGCTGTGGTAATTGCTTTTGTACACATATCCCAATATATCATTGAAAGAAGTGGTATTATTGAAGATATAAACTTGGTAAGTTGGTCTTCTACTGTTTGCTTCATTCACCAAGATCAAAACATCAATCATGATAAACAATCAAGGAAACATAGACCAAAATTTAGCTGTATACGATTGGAACCCAGAACATAGATGAATAGTTCATAGCAGTGGATTAAAGGATCGAGAATAAAGGCAGAATAAAGGGAGGGGGGAGAGAAATGTTGTAATCAGAATAAAGCAATGTTGTAATACCTCAAAAGATGATCATATATCTAGGAAGAAGTTGAAGGAATCCTTAGTTTTTTTAATCATATCTAGGAAGAATTTGAAGAATATCTTAAATGTTTTAGATGATAGGAGTTCATTGTGAATGTAAGAATGAACATATATCTACTTCCTCCATCATCATTTTTTTCACCACTCAGTCAGAATAAACTCAGTTTTAGAATTACATATAACAAGTGGTATACGAAAATCTTCTCATTAGTACTACGAGTATCATAGATTGACAATGGCCTATTCCTATGAGGTCAGCGCCGACGGCTTCATCCAACATAAACATCAACATCTAAAAACATTTTCCCCACATGAACATCCACATTTAAAACGTTTTCGACCCTTTGATTACTAGTCAACGTGAAACTAAATCTTCTCTCTCGGTCCACAACGATATCAACGGTGATGATGCGAGAAAAGAGACTCTCGACCATTTGATTGACCGAAGACGCCAATCTTCTCCCGATCGCGACATCCCATCCGTTCATTGGAAAATTCTACGGCTGAGATTGATTATATACGTCTTGCCAGCCGCCCTGGGTTTGGGGCCACCGAAACGTCATCGGTGGCAGGTCTTGAATATGTTTTTCCACCCTTGAATTACCAGAGTTGTGATGGGTGACACCGTGGAGCCTCCTCGAGCGGCGAATTATCATCCAATCAAACAATCGGGTACGGATTTGGGTAAATTTCAAGGGCAAAAATTGAAAATGGGTGAGAGAGTAAATACTACGTGGAACCTTAGGAGCCGTTCGATAGATAGGTTTGGAAGAGAAAACAAGTGATCGTATCGTTTCGAAATCGAGCTGTTGCCTATCGGTGGAAGACTAGTTTCGGTTTGCCTACTTCCCAGTCGGTGGATTTGGTTGACGGAGTGCCGATCGGTTCGGGATCGGGATTCGTGCCTCTCGTGCTATTCTTTTCCATTGGGTAATTCTGCGTTGTCTCCGATCATCTGAATCCATTTGATCACGGTCTGAAACATTCTTGAGAAGTTCGTCTGGTTGGGGTTGGAATCGGCGGGGAATCGTCATGGCGCGGAAGATGCTGATTGATGGAGAGCTCGGCCAGACCATAGAAGAAGAGAAACAGTATGATTTCGACCTCTTTGTCATCGGGGCTGGAAGCGGCGGCGTTCGCGCTTCTCGGACTTCTGCTGCCTTTGGAGCCAAGGTCAGGGATTACAACTCTTTTGCTTCCCTTTCCTTTTTCTTCCTTGCAAAAATCTTTACTTTGTATCTTTTGTGCGTTTGGGGAATGATTTATCTCAAGAGACAATCGATGGTTTGGCTGGTCTTTAGTCTGTATGATCGTGTAAACTAACATATAGTATGTGAATGATGATTTGTTAGCTTAGAGAGAGATCCCAGCTTTGGATAGCTGCAACCAGTGTGTTGTGGTCACGGTCCAATTATAGCAAAAAATTATTATCTGTTTTGCATCTGTTGGTTTGCTTTTGTTAAATTCGATATTTACTTCGTGGTCTGTGCTTCAAAGTGGGATTGCTACTTGGATATTGGAGGAGATTATTCTTTGGGAAGTAAATCTATTGACTTTGCACATACATTTATTAGATTTCAAGCCTTCAGTTTATTTGACCTGTTTGATACGATTTGGTTCATTAGTTCAGACTTCTTCTGGGTAGGTTAGTAGTTGATTTGAATTTTCACCTGCCTGCTTGTAAAATCATGATGCAGGTTGCCATTTGTGAGCTTCCATTTCATCCCATCAGCTCGGAAGTCATTGGAGGAATTGGTGGAACGTAAGTTTGATTTTTGCTCCTGCTTTCATTTGTTTGGTTTTAATATAGAAACTCTAGTGATCTTTTGTCTGTTCCGTGTGTGTTTGGTTTCGATATATAAACATTGGTTCCTTCTTTTGTGGTTTTGATATAGAAACACACACGTGTTTGGTTTTGATACAGAAACTCCAGTGATTTTCTGTCTGTTGTGTGTGCTTTTGGTTTATAGAATCTTGTGTTCTATAGTCCTATCCATAGCTTATGCTTGCTAGAACTGTTCTATTTTTTCCTTTTTGATGGGAAGGTTTTGGAAGCTAAGAAATTGCACTTTCTGCTCATAATTCATATGATTTTCAGGTGTGTTTTACGTGGATGTGTCCCTAAAAAGATTCTGGTTTATGGTGCACAGTTTAGAGGTGAATTTGAGGTATGATCTTGGCCACATATTTAAACTGCTCTAATTTTACCCAATATTATGCTATTCAGCAAATTCTGGCTTGTGAGATGTGACTGCAAGCATATCCTATATCTCTGCTCCCTGGCAGTAATTCGAATAGGAAGCTGCTTCAGGGATTTCTCACACCTATGTTCTCTGTATTTTATCCATAAATGTACACATGCTCCCAACTATTTTCATCACTTTATTCTCTGGTTACTGTTAACGGTTGCTGTTTATATCGTCTGCTGGTTTAGGCTTCTCTAGTCCCAAACTCCTGATGCACTATGGGATAAAAATATTTTTGGACCATTTGGCACAAGCATATGATCTTTTGTGTGAAAAAAAGATGAATGATTGATGCTCATAGAATTTCATCATTATTGAAAAATTTAGGGAATCATATGTAATTTTTTCCATGGGTGAATAGGTCTGTGGTTTATTTGATTTGCGAGGTTATCAGTGTATGGATCATTCCCAAATCATCAACAAATTAGATGAACTATTTGTGAATGTCATAGATAGATTTGTATGTCACAATTAAAGTTACAATTTCAGTATTCATGTTTCCCATTTGTTATTGTACTTCAATATTTATTATTTGCAGTTTTCACAAATATTTACTGAATTAACATTTTTTTCCACACAATAAAAAAAATTGACTGTGCTAACCTGATGCTGGATGCGAAGTTTGTGATAATGGTTCTTGCGATCGATTGAGACCATTTCAAGGGTGCTCCAGTGCACAACGCTCACGTCATTTGGGTCTCGGTCTCGGAAAAGTTAATATATGCAGCCTTACTTTTATAAGGAGAGACTATATTTGTGACTCTA
The DNA here is from genome assembly GCA_001649415.1 of Musa itinerans. NCBI lineage: Eukaryota > Viridiplantae > Streptophyta > Magnoliopsida > Zingiberales > Musaceae > Musa > Musa itinerans. The sequence goes on along the minus strand of LVTN01000117.1, from coordinate 365,493 downwards.
ATTCTAATCATGTTGATTGCAAAGGAGCAAATTTACCATGACACCAACTCCCAAGGCCCATCAACTAATTGGCCATTATCAGTTCCTTAAATAATTTTTGGCCTAAATTTATTGAACCCTGGTAATATTTGGGAAAGAACCATCATTTATCTTATGATTTGAGTGTAGGGTGTAACTTTTTTGTTATTTATATGCTACTTGTTTTAATCCTTATACCATGTTCTATAGCATGAGTTCTACACTTGTATATTATTGAATCTGCTGTCTCTTGTGTTTGATAAAAAATGCAATTGGTCTCTGTGTTGATGTGTTGATTTCTTAGAGGTTATGCTTTTTAGGCGCCGAACTGCTCTTTTTTAGGCGCCGAACTGCTCTTTTTTAGGCTTGTTTGACAGGTTTGCCATGTAATGTTTGTCTTTGTTTCTAATTTCTTCAATGTTGCAGAATGGTTAGATATGTTAATGTGAGATTTCTTTGTATGGTTGGGATATCGAATTTGGGAGGCTGGTTGTTGGCTGCTCTAGTCTCGGTTATTATGTGTCTATAATCGTTGCCTTGACCACAGGATATTGTTGCATTTTCCTGCAAATTGTCTAGATTATCATGAATAATTTTGGCATAAGTTATGTTATGCCTTTGTCTTTTTCTGGGCAGGGCCACAGTGGTCTCTTTTCTGGCACACCTCTTTGTTTTTGTTTTTTTTTTGAGGGGGTGTTTTCATTGATTGATCCTTCTTCACATAATTAAAATTTGAAGGCTAAGTTTTGGTAAAGCTTTTGCTATGTCCTTGGTCCTCTATAAGATAAACAACAACAATTTGTTATAGGTGCAGATGCTTAACGAAGCACTATCTTCTAATACGGGTCATGTATTATTGTAGTCATGGTCATGATTGTTCTTTTTGGCATGTCCTGTTTCCTGCAGCATTTATAATGTGCTTTCTTATTTTCTCGGGGAACAATGGGTTTGCCTGCTAGCTATGTGTACCTTTCTTATGGAGGATTTAACTGAAAGGTAGAAGAAGTTATTTGGAATTGAATTGTGTTTATGGTAGCTTGATGCATATGTTTGGAGTAGATTTTTGCGAACTAGTTTCTCTTTCTTTCTTTTCCTCCAGCACTGACTTCTAAAGTGGTTCTTTAAAAGGATATTGCGAGATTTTTTGTTTAAATTTAATTTCTGTTAGTGGGGTGCTGCATTATATATGTGATGCCCGATTTATGCTTTTGGTCTTAAATTTCAGAATATACTGACTCTCAAGGAGGAAATAGGAAGAAAAATGTTTTGTTTATATGCACAGCTGCAGATAGTGAAAACAAATACACCAAAACTAGTTTATTATGTACATGAAATCCTTCTAGTATGACTGATAATTTGGTTTTCATTGTTCTGCAATCAAGGATCTTGCATTATATGACAGTTATACTTTCATGTTCTCTATTTTCACCTTCTGATGGAAATTCATTATTTACCTTTTTGGATCACAGTATATGATTTTGGATGCTTAACATGTCAAGGTGGCCTTTGCTTTGCAGGATTGTAGAAATTTTGGGTGGGAGCTCAGTGATCAAGTTGACTTTAATTGGAAAAAACTTTTGCACAATAAGGTCAGAATGAAAAACTTGAATGATGCTCTTATTATTTTGCTTCCATTCTCTGTTCGCCTCCTGTTAGGTGGGGATGGTCTATGCATGCAGTCCAAGGCTTTAGGATTATTTTGGATCCATATCCAGCTTTATATCTATTAATAGAGTCAATGGTCCATGCATTATTTTTTCATGGGCTTCAGGAGTCTTTATCATCAATTTGATAGGGCTGGTTGATTACAGCTCAAGTCAGGACAGAAGTCAGAGATGGAACAGAACTGGCTGATCGGTTCCTTGAGTATCTTTTTTGTTTGCCCATTATTAACTGGGTTACTAAATAATGAGATGAAAGCATTTAGTTCTGGACCATACTGGTCAATATGATGTAGTATTCACCGGTCCAAGTATCCACACTGAAAAATATAAGTCAGTACCATTACAATAGCTTTTATTTTAATTTTTTAATATCTTTATCATAGTTTGTCATTTCGGTTCATGCCGATGTATCGACTGGCCATTGATACAGTACGTACCGACATACCAACACATGGTATGATAGGGCATACCAACAGACCAATATATACCGCCTATATCGGGCGATATGTCACGGTATGACAAACCTTGATCTTTACTTGAATGATACTGGGTGGTATAAGTCAGTATTACGCCCTGGTGTACTGGTACCATTCCAGTCTGGTAGGCTACTGTAATGGGTGAACTTTGAAACCTTGCTTAGATGCTTCTGTTCTGGAATAGTTTTAGTAGTTTTATAGAATTTTCAACGTTTCATAAGGAATAATACTGTAATAGGAATGCCAGTTTTGTGGTTTATTTTGAGAATACATCAGAACTTTTTATCCTCTTTCTATATGCCACTTCTATTTTCCCTTTTTTTAAGGCAACACAGATTTCTCCTCGTCTCTGTATTTCTTTGTATTATTAATATCTGCTGTCCATGATGTACACTCACTACATTTACAATTTCAAATTAATGGTTTAACCTTCAGATAGCTAATCTACATTAATATCTCTTTAAATTAACATTGGCTAAAGGAAGCTATGAATCCTCTTTCACATGTATGTATGTGGTTTGCACCCTTTGGCTACAACATGATGTGTAAGTAACCATGAACCAATTTCACAAATAGAATTGACCTTACAAATTTGAATTTACTGTGCATAGGTGTGCATTATCATTTCGAATCTTGGCAGACAGTGTCAAGTGAGATGGTGTTCATCAGTGTCAAGTGCCAGGTAGATCAAATATGAGCCTGCTATGCATTTACAGGCTCTTTTTTTACCAGAGTGGTTCAGCTGTGAATGATTGACAATTTCCAGCTGCATCTCAATCCCGTTTTGACAAGTGAGATGGTGTTCATCCATGCCACTTTGTCATCTTTGTGCATGAATTTCATACCAATGAGTATGATTGTAACCCTTGACTGTGGTTTTATCCAGATGCATGAATTCTGAAGTAGCTTTTTACTTCAGCTAGAATTTGGAAAATAATGTAAAATAGCTTGTAACAATTAATTGGTATTTGGCTTTTCACCAGAATGGCAGATTTCATGAGAGTCAATAACCAAGCTTCTATGGCCTTGAAATTATGTTTTTCTTGTATGTAAACCTTTCAGGCCAATGACTCATCTTCTTGTTACCAATGGAATTCTGTGGCCATCTTCAATACGGTTAATGGCTTAGATCAAACTGCACGTGGTGCCATTTCTATAGCATTTGCCTGTGGCACTTTGCAACATGACCTCGGAAGTTGTACTACATTAAAGTTATTTGAAACTCTATTTTTCTGAAGTTTTATTTGTGGTTTTTTATGGATTGTCAACAACGGAGAAAGACTAGGTTGCATGTACCTGTCATATGTATAATGCTATCTGCAACATGGCACTTTGTTAACGTTATTTTCATTTGTGGACTTTTTCATATGTCCCAGTCCCACTAGGTGCTGGCTTGTAACATCAATAGCTACACTTTCATTCTATTGTGGACTTTGACATACTTTTTTGAATCCTGTCAATTTGATGAACTTTCTCCCTTTACTGCTGAAGTTTGCTTAACGTAATTCACATATGCTTTGATGATATGACCTGTGTGTTATCCTGTACTGATAGTTCAGTTTCATTACTAAACTATCTCTGATGTTCATGTGTAGATTCAACTGGTTATGGCTCCTTGGAGGCCAAAATATTTGTTAAATAGACTTGAACATGATATTGTAATCATCTTAATTAAGGACTCACTGATCTCATCTGTGATTGACATACAGACACAGGAAATCACTCGGTTAAATGGAATATACAAGAGGTTATTATCAAATGCTGGTGTAACAATGTTTGAAGGAGAGGGCAAGCTGATAGATGCTCATTTAGTAGAAGTAACGCAGCCAGATGGTACAACGAAGCAGTATTCAGCAAAGCATATATTGATTGCCACTGGTAGTCGTGCTCAGCGTGTAAATATTCCAGGAAAGGTTTGTCTCGTTATATCTTTGTTTTTGACAAAATTGTAACATATAAATTTTTTAATAGGTACTTGCGCTATAAATAGTCCACTCTGATATCTAAATCATTAAATTTTCTTTGTCTGGATGTGGTTAATGTCTGATGTTATTGTTTACTTCTCCTTGTATGAATATAAACAGCTTTTAGTGAATATGAGTCATGAGCATGCCATGTGTTTCAAGATTAGTGCTATTACGATTTTCATAATGATAATTTTTTTATCATAGGTACAATCCAGAGTTTAACATAGCCAAAAATTTCTTTTACAATTCACATTGATGTGATCTTTGATATTAAAGCCTACATCCTCACTTATATGACTGCTGGTCCTCTTGCATGATATGTTCATACTAGGCATCTTGGAGATGGTATTGAATTGTAGCTCACTCTTTATACTAGTGTAGTTTACATCTGCATACCTGCTGCTTAACTAAAGTTACTAAACAAGTTATTATACACATGGATATACTTTACATTATACCAGCCTAAAAACAGTAACTGATAGTTCAGGATTGTAGATTTTATCATTGATTGAATTATGAAGCACCCTGAGTGCTTTAAAAATGAAAAAGAAATTTGTGGTTTCTTACCTATACATAAAATTCACCAAAATGGATATACCATTGATGTTTGGTAGAGTATATCCTGACTTAAAGATTAAAATTTAGATGTTTGGTAGAGTATATCCTGACTTAAACATTAAAAATTAGATGGTTGGTTTTATAATATAAGGGACTGAACTTAAGTAGGACATGTCTCTACTTTGGAAATGAAAATTTTCTGAGGTTTATTACATATGCAGAATGGTAATTCTCCTGACCCTTAAAGTTTCAAATTCTACGGTATAATATGGATTCAACTATAGGAACTATGGCAGATGGGCCTCTCAACTTTAAATTGTGCCAATTGATTGGTAATCACTTGATGCAATTTTCAAGAGACAAGGACATATGGCTTTTAGTATTTTAGCATTTTAAGGGTTGTACAGACATTTTGACATTGTCAATTCTCAATACTCTAATTCTGTAGTTGAGCTCCTTTGCTTTGTGGATTTGCAAGTTTTGATGCCTATATATTTCTTGTTTCTACATTTATTGGGTATGTGTTTGCATAAACAGAAAGAACTGTGGAGAGGATGAAATTAAATATTTTAGGATATTGATATGTAAAATCTATCAAAACCTTTTCATGATTTCCACTCCTAGCAAATTTTGTGTCACAAGGTGATTAAAGCTAAACAAAAATGTAGTCGAGGAAATTGGTGTCAATTGTATAGGATCGTGCTAATGAGTTTGGTGTTACTAGAGTCAACTGTGCCAATTACTCATCCATTGGCCACATGTAGCTTTACTTTGCAACAGCTATTTGAGGCCGGCCATGTGCATCCTTTCCCATCATTGAGCTCTGTGTAATGTGTCATATTTAACTAAATCTTAGCGCATAAATATCTTTTTATTCTATTGTTTCTAGTAAAGCCTATTCAAGTCTCCCTCTGCCTCTCCATGCACCCCTAATTCTTCAACTCTAAATTGTACATCTACCATATTACCGATGACTGTTTTTAGTTCAGCTCATGGCAAGAGTCCTGAAAATGTTTCTTATATTAGAAAAAGAAATGTCCAAATGTTCTTGAAAATTCTTACTCCCGTTGGACCATTTATTTAGTATACATTAAATTATGGATTCCTCTTCTTTATCAAATTTATTAAATGTTGGTTAATTGTATATGATTCATGGTCACATGATTCATATTGTTGTCTGTTCAGTCACTTTAAATGCCATATCTGAAAATGTGATCGGATTTGGAAAATAATTTTTATAAAGTAGATGCCAAGTTCCTCTTGTATGCCTTCTGGTATGTTAAGATAATGTGAGCCACATTATCTGCTTTCAGTCGATTCTAAACTGCTTTCAGTTGTCACTGATCTTTTTGCCATGAAGTTGTTTCTGTGACATTTGATAATTGTACATGGTATTAATCCTTCAAAATATATTTTGAGCATGTAAGTTTAATATGATTGTTTTATAGGAGATAAAATGTAGGATACGGGATTTGTTAGTTTACTCAAGCCCTTGTAGGTTTTTATTCTTTGCTGACATGCCCTACTTTTTATATTTGCATATCAGGAATTGGCTATTACTTCTGATGAGGCATTAAGCCTAGATGAGTTACCAAAACGTGCCGTGATACTTGGTGGAGGGTATGTGGATATGCCCCATAATATTCATTTTATGCATAAAGCAAATATTTTTGTGTACATGTTTTTTCCTAACTCGATCTTATGTTTCAGATATATTGCTGTTGAATTTGCTTCTATATGGCGAGGCTTGGGTGCAGAAGTAGACTTATTTTACCGCAAGGAATTGCCTTTAAGGTGTCATTTACTTATATGCCTATTCTGGCCATTTATCTGATATCTTCTCTTTCAAGGAGATTTAACCTTTGTTGTTTCTGAAGAAAGTATTAAATATTACTTGAAGCATACCCTTTACAGCACTAAAGAAGAAAATTTTAAAGATATGCTTTTAATAGGCCGTCATTCATCACTTCTTCATAAAGTGTTTGTACAGTCTCATTAAACTGTACCGAAGACAAACTGCTTGTAGTTTTAGACTCTAAAACTATTCAGTTTTTTGAAACAAATTATTGCAGAACACCAGCAGATTTGGGCACATCTGGAGGTGGTCCTTCATTTCTTGTTTGTTAGAAAACCCTAAAAGTACTATAAATTATTTGTATTAACATCTAAAAACAACATTCCTGTTCAATTTTCTTCTTTGCTTTAGAAAACACATTGCATAAATGCCATAAATTGTTAATTCTTATTTTTTTATTATCTTTGAGCTATTAAAAATTAAAGTGTTCTCCAAAAGCTGGATGATAGATCATCCTAATTGGTTAAACAATTTCCAGACACATCCATTTGTTCTTTCTGTATGACAAACAAATATCTATTTTCTAATATGTCTAAGTACTTGATGTAAACTTCTTAATATTTCTTCTTCTTTTTGCTATATCTAAATTAATGTATCATTCTTTCTTGTGATCTTGCAGCGTGTAACTGTTTCTGTTTGACCTCTTTTTTGCAGGGGTTTTGATGATGAAATGCGAGCTGTTGTTGCAAAAAACCTTGAAGGGAGGGGCATAAGATTGCACCCGGGAACAAATTTATCTGAGGTTTAGTTAACCTAAGGAATATTTATTAGTTTGGTCCTACAGTATTAGAATATCACCCTTCTGTTCTTTCACTCTAAAGCTGTTCAACTCTCACCATTTCATATTAGTTGCGGAATGGTGAAGATGGCATAAGAGTTCTGACTGACCATGGAGACGAAATTACTGCAGATGTTGTCTTATTTGCAACAGGTAAGAAACTGTTCCATTCTTGTTGTGTTTAATTGGCATTCATAATCATATCTATATGTTATAGGGTTCAGAAACATGACAGCTTTTTTTGACATGGTTTTCAAATTAAAGAGATTGTTCTAAATTTTGCTTAAGGTAAATGTCAAACAGCAATTTGGAAACTTCACCCTCTACTGAAACTCTTTGGACATCTAAAATTTTATCTGTATGATGGGAATACTTTCTATTTTCATGAAAAAAAGCAAGCTTGTGCCTATAGTAAATTAGGAACTCAGTTGTTTGCATCAGTGTAGACTTTTAGTTTGCAACAATGTTCTGAAGCATTTTTTCTGCCAGTTCAGTTAGACATATCATGTGAAGAATTATGACTTGAGTTGTATCCATCACGTAGAAGTAATGCATGTGCATCTTTTCATTCTCTCATTCTTCTTTCGGAGACTACCAGCTTATGGATTAGATGGTGATTTGATCCTTAAATGTCGATAATGTTAAGATTCAGTAGAGTAGCTGTGGTGGTGTGCGAGGATGCTAACTTATACACTTGATGCATGTAGAATAAGGTTGGTTACACATCTATGATAGTCATGCTCTGAAATTGTGCTTTTATGTTTGTTATATGCATATTATGTGATCAGTTTATGCGCACAAATTATTATGGTGCTTAGGTTTACTCAATTTCTGTTTTCCATAATTCACATAATATGATCTTGCAGATAATTTGACATCTTAGCTTGCTCAGTGAGCCACTGACCATCTGGGGTAATGCTTGAAGCTTCAAAAGGAAGTAATTATCATATAATATTCATTTTGACCTGAATAATGATTAAGGATCTGTATGGTGAAAGTCATGATATCGTTAAATGCTGGAAGGACCAATTATGTCCCTTTTAGAACTAACCTTCACATAGAATGTCAGCATAGTAAATCAACAAAATGAAAGTGATGTTACTGAAAGGCACTAGTGGATGGAACAGTGTAATGAATTCAAGTGCTGGCTCTGAAATTAGAGATAACATTGGTAATTTATATAATTAGCAAGTGATAAGCAGGGGTTGATATTGTATTGTATCTTGGTTTCCTTATTCTCTTGCACAGGCAATGGTAGTCATATAATCAAGTCATTTTCTTAGTCACTCGTATCTTCTAAGGTTTGATAATGGTGTTGCACCTGATCCAGACAGAACTAGGATAATGAATATCCTTCAGCCATATTTGATGAAAGATGCTTTTCCTTTTTCTTTGGCATAGCATGACTGAAATGCATATCATTGTGGCCATATCCTACTGATGTCTTATTGGGAAATGCAGGTCGGCTTCCAAACACAAAAAGGTTGAATTTGCAGGCTGTTGGTGTTGAGGTTGATAAAACTGGAGCTATTAAGGTTACTTGCTTTTCAATGCTTTTTTGCCATCTACACTTATTCTTACTATACAATGACATAAAAGACATGTTTGATTGTTTTTTTGTTTTCAAAGTGAAGTGTCAGATTTGGATCCATAAATTAGCTACTATTAAAATGTGTTCTTTTAAGTTTCTTGTTTGCATAACTTGCATTTTGTGGGACCATGCCCGCAATGACAGTATAACCAGAAGGATGTTGGTAATACTTATGAATTTATAATGGGATCCTTCACATTTTCACTAATTGTTGTCGTCTTCTGTCGTCATTTCTAGGTAGATGAATATTCTTGCACGACAGTTCCCAACATATGGGCTGTTGGTGATGTTACAAACCGGATGAATCTGACTCCTGTGGCATTAATGGAAGGAACTTTCTTTTCCGTAAGTGGATTATCTATTCTTATATACATTACCATTATTGATCTTCTGTTCCATACATGGATTGTTTCTTCTTATAGCTACCATTATTGATCTTGCAGAAGATTGGCTGTAGCAATTACTGATATGTAGTTAATGTTGCAGAAAACTGTTTTTGGTGGACAGCCAACTAAACCTGATTACATCAACATACCCTACGCTGTGTTTTGGTAAGTCTGTTCCTTGAGCATTACTTCTTTGAAGTCAGTGCCTTCTAATTTGGGATGATTACAGTTGCATATGATATTACTCCAAAACTTTTCCATGTTCTGCGACCTCTGCTTTTTCTATCTTTGCTAATGACTTGTAAATTTGGAATGTATATGGTTGTTTTTTCTCACAAAATCTCCCCAGTGCAACTCATCTTTCCGTATTTGATTATTTTTTTATTGTTTTTTATCTGCTATCACTGAACTGCAACATACGTGCAAAGTACTTGACCTTTTTAGAATATGAAATTTTAAAGGCATTAATTTAACATTAAAGCCTGTGAAAATCATCAAATTAGCCATTTTTTTCAGTATCTTGTGTTTATGTTTGAAGAACCTGGGTTTGTAAATAGTTATTAATATGATATATTACTGAAAGATGCTTGGGAGAAGTTTAGTTTTACTTGAATATTGATTTTTTTTATATGTTGTTTGTATTGACATCATACAAAATTAATAAAAGTCTTCATTTAATGTAGCTTCTTGCTATCTTCTCAATATAATTGACACACTATGTTATATACCATGATGAAAATGTCAAAGATGTGGTAATAAATCTTAGAATTTGACTGTAGAACAAGGGGATTGACATCCACCTAAAATTGTTTAAGAGAGAACAACACGTTTCAAGGAAATTCATGCTGTGTGTATTGGGAAGACCTTACTAGAAAAAGGATAAAGATTGAGTTCAACTGAAAAAACAGACTTATTACAATCAAAGAACATCGTCATACTAAAACATCATAGAATCTGACTATGCTAATTATTTTTTCATGCCTTATAATATTTTTCACTATTATTTATTGTTGTAGCTATCATCTGCATGTCCTTTGAACATCCATTGATCTTGAATAGGAAACAGTAAGAGAGTAAAAATCAGTTATTTAGGTTCACTGGTAGAACTAAGGCAGTTAGTCGATAGCTGGCCCTGTAAGACAGAGATGATGGTAAAATAAGTCTAATGTGGGTGACAGAAGAGGCAGAAGCAGAAGTCATATTAGGGGAACTTAGGATATTTTTGTCAGAATTTGAGTGGACTAGGAGGTGGAGGCCAAGGTAGGGGATGGATGACCTTTGTTACTTTAGGGCAGCAACTGAAAGTATGGTACTATGATGCAAGGAGATGAGACAGCAAGCCAGCAATGATTAGTGTCGTATTGATGTATACTGAATTTTGGCTAGAAAGTTATCAGCTTGTGTATATTCACTTTGCACTCTAGCAAATTAAGCTCTAACACGAGCTACAACCGCTTAATCTATGTCCAATTAGATTGAATTGCATCATCTCAGACCATTATCGTAGTTGTAGTTTTAGTGGCTTGGACACTTGCAGCTAACCACACCACAATAGACCTTGGTATCCACAGCTGAGCTATATACCTCCCAGCCAAATAAACCCATCAGCTGCATTTCTTCACAATTATGGAGGGTTCAGTTGGTGATATATTGGTTTAACCTGAATTGACCTGGTTAAAGAAGTTTAATCTTGAGAAGTCAGGATAAGAAAACCCATCTAAACGGTAGGCTAAAGTTATTCCCATTCTCTTTGCTAATTTATATAACTCATCCTTTAGCAACTGAAACAAAAAAGAAGAGAGGGTTGCAGTTAGTTTACCAGGTTGACATTGGAACCTTGATAAAACCCTAATCAAACAGTGTTAGTGTTGACTTTGCATGTTACTTCAACCAAGCTGCATCCACTAATCTCATCATAAATGGTATCAGCTCTTCATTTTCACATGATACTGTTAATTGATTAGGCCTCTTTTTTGGGATTGTATATTGCTTCAATGCCACTGCAGTTTTTTGGTCTATGCTTTTGCAATGGGTTATCTTTAAGGGGCTGTGTGACTTATCTTTTCTCAGTTTTCTGATGTAAGTTTTGACATAATGCGTTATGCTTGTTTGTTAGCATTCCACCACTTTCAGTAGTAGGTCTCAGCGAGCAGCAGGCTCTGGAACAAGCAAAGAGTGATATTCTTGTTTACACATCTTCGTTTAATCCTATGAAGAACACTATCTCTGGGTCAGTGCAGTCTCTTTTTGTTCTCAAAATAGATAAAATTTCCAGTTTATAATATGGTGCTCCAACAATCTGATCATGGTATCTCAATGTTCATTTCTTTGCATGGTTTTCATTAATAACCTATGAAATATATGAGCTGATAGTACTAAACCGCAGCGGTTGCCATGGAGTAATGTGAAGAAATACTGTGTTTTAGGAATCTGTATATTCGTGTTTTTCATGAATGTGCATGCTTGTCATGGTCTGATTGTTGTGACCCAGTTTGTGGGCAAAGCTTATCTGTTATTTTATACTAGTGCCAGTCTCATTTAGTTTTTCTTGTGTTTCATGTTTCAGAAGGCAAGAAAAGACAGTCATGAAGCTCATCGTTGATTCTGAGACTGATAAAGTACTTGGTGCATCCATGTGTGGACCGGATGCACCTGAAATTATGCAGGTATGTCTGACCAAGCATAACCTGTGTAATCGATATAAAGAATCTGCACATAATCATATGAAAAATTTCTGCTGAAGTTGTACCATTTTTTTTACAAAAATTACACACGGGTTTGTCTTAAACCTTTGTATTCAACGACGATCTTAAACCTTTATATCATTTTTTGCATTATTTTCACTAATAATATGAGTTCTTTTGGTTGGTATGTACAGGGTCTTGCAGTCGCACTCAAATGCGGAGCAACTAAAACACAATTTGATAGCACAGTAAGTCAAAATTTCAGTCCTTTTCATAAAAATTACCCATATATTAAATCGAACTTCTACTCTGACCTAAGGCATGGAGCTTTTACCACCAGTTCCATGTCATCATTCATAAATGTATAATCGATCTTTGATTAATCCAGTTGTTAAACAGAAGCAGCAAATGTTTGGTTTCCACATTAGATACTTAATAGAACTTTCAGGTTTCCAGAGAGAAACATTTTACATTAGTGACAATGGCCTTGCCTTTTTAGATAAATATTTGAGTGAGATTTTGATGAAAGGAGTTGAGATGCAGCAGAACAATATAGTAGTTATATGCATATGTTGTTGATGACATATGATATATAACCTGAATGCTATGGTTGTTATGTCAGGTGGGAATCCATCCTTCAGCTGCTGAAGAGTTTGTAACCATGCGGTCCATCACGAGACGCCTTGCAGCTGGAGCTAAACCATAGGCAAATTTCTAACTGGAAGCATGAATTATCAAATGAAAAATAAAGCATGGTATGATTCAATGCAGCCACTTTGTTGTCCTTCAAGAAAACCTTGCTAGAATTCTTCTCATACGTTGTTTGGATCTCAATATGCCAAATAAGATTGCATTGTTGAACTCTGCTATGATCACATCCACACGATGCACATTCATGTTTCCAAGTATCGTTGATGCTTCGGTCACAACATTCCACCTGGGAAAGCTCGTGGTCGTTGTTAGATTATAGTCATACTTATTAGACAACAATCGTGTCACATAAAATATCATATCTTTAAGGTTTTTTTTATTTTTTGTGCATATCATTTGAATCGAAATTAATAAAAATTATATGACATTGGATAAATATTTTTACGTAAATCTAAATAATATAAATCAGTAAATGTTTGTAACATAACAAATAATTATTTGAATCATAAATCCCTTCAAAAATTAGATTTGCCACACATGTTATTAGGGTTAGCCTAGCCACCACTAATTAATCGATGGTTATCATTCGTTAATCACTCTTATTATGATTTTATTTTTTCAATCCTCTTAGTCTTGTATTAGGCCCCTTTCCTTCTCTTCTGCTCTTGAAAAAAGTAATTTGTCGAGAGCTCAAATGAGGTAAAAATCAAAGTTGAAAACACAACTATGGAAGAGAAAGAAAACGGCAAATTTTCCTTCAATAAAAAGAGCAAAAACACCACCACTTTGAATGCCAAACAATACCATGTTTGGCTGTCAAGCCAGACGAAATATTTCATACACACATATCCTATCATATGCATATAAAGTCCATTCAAATTGCATGTTCTTGTTCACTCGGTGGAGGTACCGCTACGGTTGGGCTCATAAATGCGTCCTCAAACCGGATGAAATGGGACGCCCTGTGGATGCCTCGAATTAATCTCCGGCGCAGTTCATTAAAGGGAGGCGCATCAGATGCGGGCCACAGCAATCGATTTGGATCGAGAGTTCAAGCGGATGCGCCGAGACTTGCGTCTCTCATCAGATGCCGAGACTTAAATCGCTTTGCCTGCCACAATAAATGGAGCCTTTAATCTGCCGAGATGAAAGAGGGGCATGTGAGTGAAGTACGCCGGTAAGTTATGGAGTCGATCAATAAATAGCATCCGAGACTTGGTCGCCATTGCCACAGTGATTTACTTAGGGTTACTGCTCTCTTACCATCGCAAGCACATGGCCGTTCGGTTCGTGCAGTGGTCGGTGTTTGTGCTGTCCGTGACGAAACAGAGCCGCGGCAGGGAACGATGGCCCTTTCCAGTTCATTTCAGAGAGCGGTGGATGCTGCTGGACGAGGTTGGGTGCATCCTCCTCTGTCCTCCCATATCAATCGTCTCTCGCATTCATAATCTTTAATTCATTGGAAGTTCGGTGGTATTGGGTCCGAATCGTCTTAGATTATAATCAGACAGATAGTTTGATGATGATGATGATGCACTCCATTTACTTAGTACAAATTCGAATAGTTCAGTAGAATGTGCTTGATTAATTATCCGAGATTGATGGTTTTAGATTCTAATTGTCAAAACTTTTATGGCTATCAAGTAGCATTGATAGTTTGATGGTGTACCTTTCTTTTAATTTCGACCTAAAAGCTTTCGATTCGATCCTATGGTCTGGCGATGAAAAAAATATTTATCTGGTTAGCACAACAAGGACAAGATCCCCATCATTCAACCCACACACATCAACCCAATGTAAAATGTTAGAAAAATATTCTTTATAGTCGAATCAATTTTAAAAGACTCATCAGACTATAGTAATCGAGAAAGTCATTGTTTGCTTTCGACTTCCTTCGTATTTTGTCACTAACTTGAGTGTTAAATGGATCACGTTGAAAACCTCACATGACTTTGGCCCTTCATAGGTTAATATTAGTTTGGACGCTTAAGGCTTTTTCACTACACCTAAAAATTTTATATGCACACGGACTCTAACCAAGTCAAGTTGATTCAACTAGGGTTTGTTGTACAGCAATATATCACTCGGTACGAGAAATACGTACTAATTCAATAAAGGACTGTTACACAAATCACCACCCCATATTAGGTGATACGAGGTCTATACCAGTCGATAATAATAGAAATCTGATTGTTACTAACTTGTACCAATCAGATTTCGATCGTTACCGATCAAGGGCTAAGATCAACCTATTTCAAGCGAATAATCTGACCATTTGAATAATAAAAAAATATATTTAAATCTTCTCTCAACCCATTTCACTCTCGTAATCAAGTTAGATTACTCGTGGAACTAGAGATACCCAACTGTCATGGTCGTTCGTCAATCATACAAAGACAAAGGCAAAGGGGAAAATAGTGGCATCGATTGCACGTTTGGAAAGAATCAAGGCAACAAGACACCATCTCAATCACATTCAACAATCCACTCGATCCAAAGATATAGCAATAATGCGGACAATAGTATCTCGATCTATGATAACGGTGACGTTGAGTAGTTGATGGTCTCGTTTATACAATTTAAGGGTGGTGTATAGATCGAAGAATAATATTTTACACATGCCACCTAAGATTCAAATCATGGAACTCGACGAGACATTAGTAAGTTTATACACAATAGAGGAAGGAAAATGTAGCAAATGATTTTGAGCAGATGTGACAAAGCATACATGATGTGGACATAGAGCGAAGCTCATCGTATTCACAATCATCGTATTATGAAAAATTTTATGACCGATAGTAGTATGATAATAATTAGTCGTTCTTCTCCGAGCAACAATACAATAATTGATCTTTTAATACGAAGCTATATATTAGTGGTGAAGTAGAAGTTTTGACGTTATCTATACTCCGCACCAATATATAACTCAATGATATATAATGGTTTAGGACGATCAGACTATGATCATCACTACATAGATATATCAATAATATACAATGTATTAGTATACTATATTATGGGATCAATTTCAGGATTCGATCCGACAATCATATCAAATTGATATGCATATACATAAGATTGAGGACCCTAATTTATCATTATTGAATTTCATCATTTTATTTTTTTTTAGAACCGGTTATATCTATCAATTTATTACTTGATTCATTTGAAACTTAAAGTTTAAATTATTTAAAAATAATTTAATAATTTTAAATATTTCTTTATAAATAATTCAATATTAACTGAATGACTATTTGGAACATACCACAAAATTACTTTTTAAAATTTGAAAAAGATGTTACTATTCTTTGTTGATTTAGATTATTTTTATTAAAATTATACTAAATTTATATTTATTTTTAACTTAAAAATTATAACCTTATTTTATTTTTAATAATTTTATCGTATCGTCGATACACCCTACTACACATACGATATCCCTCGGTACATCTCGGTACCATATTAATAATCTATTAATACATCGATACGAAATAGTAAAGTGACCGCTAGATCCAAACTATTACCGATACTTCCCATTTTCCATTACCTTAGCGAGTTCAAATCCTCGTCTTGAAACTTTTTACACCACAATCAACTATACTTGGAATTTAATTATCGTTAGCTCGGCTTTCATAATCTATCACTTGATAAAATATATGAATCCAATTATAAATGTTTTATTGTTCATGAATCGCTCGCAGTATAAGTATATGCAATTAAATTCATGCATGCTACAAGAAAACTATTTGAGAAAACTACAAGAAATTCATGCATGCTATTTATCTCATACAAAATGACATCCCTTGATGGCCTACCACAGATATCAAATTTGAGACAACTATATGACTTAGGGATGATAAATCTAAACCGGAAACCCTTCGACAACTGAATTATTATCTGATTTATTGCGGTACCATTAGAGAGGCTTCCATTAAAGGTTCAAAATTTAGGGCCCTTGATGTGATGTGCAGCTCAGCTCCCCCTCATTGTTGTTGTTGACTACAGATGAACACCCAAGTTTCAAACAGGTGGGCCATTTTCCATTTAATGAGAATTAATGTGCATGAGGCAGGAATAGTACCAAGCTTTCAGAATTTATGTTTATATTTATATTACTACAATAAATATTATGTCCTACCTATGGTACATAAATATCTTTATATAAGAGTACTCATGCTTGCTAATTTCCCGCTTTGTGCTTTATACATGTTAAAACATGTTTAAGTATAATTTATACTCCCAAAAAAATAATTATTTATTTATGTGCTTGCATTGTTGCCAACTGATGCATATTCTGCTACAGATTTAAATGCTAATCCACATTAATTTCAGAGTCCTATTTTGAATGATACCATGTCGTATGTCTTTTACCATGTTCAGTCATATCACATCAATAAATGCTACTTGGTGTTGCTACAATCGAGCTTCTAGTCTATCTCTACAAGTAACTCAAACCTTGATCACTTAGAGCGGGAAGAATGATATTGATGATCGGATTGATATTTCTAATCATGCATACGTTCATCATACATGGTTTTTATCGATTTTTTATCTATATAAGTGGAGTTGCTTTCTTTCTTGACTCCAATCCATATTGATTTTGAAAAGCTATGGTGAACCATACCATATGCATAAATAAATCTCTCTCTAAGGCTTTGAGCTTATTGAGACTCCAACTAGAATTTCGCTTCAGTACTTGAAGGATTTTTTTTTCTTCTTATTTTTGCTTGAATTCCTATTTATTTTGAAAAACTATTTTGGATCGTACTATGTGTTTTACCACATTTAATCACACCGATGAATATAAATGAATCTAATTGATATTTTAATTCTGTGCAGAGGTTCATAGTATACGATCTTCCTTTAACGAGTAAAGATTATTTTTGTGACTCGAATCCAGATCATTTGGATCTGAAAAGGACAATGATTCGGCTTTCCTTTGTATCATCATCACCATCATGCATCGAATGCCAAACTAATTCAGCACCACACAGGACCACCCCATCTTCTTTTAATCACATCGATGAATATAAACGAATCTAATTGATATTTTGATTTTGTGCAGAGGTTCATAGTATACGATCTTTCTTTAACGAGTAAAGATTATTTTTGTGACTCGAATCCAGATCATTTAGATCTGAAAAGGACAATAATTCGACTTTCCTTTATATCATCATCATCACCATCATGCATCGAATGCCAAACTAATTCAGCACCACACAGGACCACCCCATCTTCCTTTAATCACATCGATGAATATAAACGAATCTAATTGATATTTTGATTTTGTGCAGAGGTTCATAGTATACGATCTTCCTTTAACGAGTAAAGATTATTTTTGTGACTCGAATCCAGATCATTTAGATCTGAAAAGGACAATGATTCGGCTTTCCTTTGTATCATCATCATCACCATCATGCATCGAATGCCAAACTAATTCAGCACCACACAGGACCACCCCATCTTCCTTTAATCACATCGATGAATATAAATGAATCTAATTGATATTTTGATTTTGTGCAGAGGTTCATAGTATACGATCTTCCTTTAACGAGTAAAGATTATTTTTGTGACTTGAATCCAGATCATTTAGATCTGAAAAGGACAATGAATTGGCTTTCCTTTGTATCATCATCATCGTCGTCACCATCACCATCATGCATCGAATGCCAAACTAATTCAGCACCACACAGGACCACCCACCTGTTGCTTGTTGATGTTGTTACCTTTGGCTCGTCAAGAATTCACTGTCCCACGAGTGCTACTCTCAGTTGATTTCAAGTAACGAGTGGAGTGTGTGTCCGAGTATTACTTACCATTACCACCATCAGGTTATATTCTCTGCCTCCGAAGTAGCACAGCATTGGGGTGGGTTGAAGAAGGTGAGTGAGAGAGACCCAATAACTCAGATGGGTGTAGAGATGTAATGTGTGGTGTTGCCAAATGGGTGTAAAGATGTAATGGACGAGCTGTGAAAGCATCGAGGACATGCACATGCCATTGAATTCAAGAGGTGGGGGGGGGGGGGGGGGGGTGTGTCCTCTTCCTTCCAGGTTGGTCCATTATAGCATGACACTGTTGGTTCTGATGCCAGAGACAAGCCATGAATGAATCCAGCGAAACACTAGAGTATATTTACATTAACGATGGTGTCTCTGTGTGTGTGTGTGTGTGATAACACTCTTCTCTCTCTCTCTCTCTCTCTCTACTTCATTCATCACTGTAGGCAGGCAGGCAGGCAGGCAGGCATTGGCAGATTATGAAGCTCATCTATCAGTCCCAAAACATTAACGAAAGAAGACATTACAAACATGTTCACTACTCTTTATTCGAATGGTCTAAAATCAGGTAACAACATAAAAATTGACAGAAGACAACACGAAGAGGAAGAGGAAGAGGATCGATCCCATTACATATTAGCATAAAAAATCATCATCATCATCATCATCAAGCTTGGAGGAAGCAAAGGAGGACAACACAGGAGGAGGGTTCTTACTTTCTTACTCATTACCATTGACCCACCCATACTTTTCCATGTACGGGTTGACTAGGGTTTCGGGTGGGTAGCGATGGATGCAGTCCTCCCAAACGCCCTCGTCCTGCAAGTCCCTACTCACCTCCCACATGCAACTGTTGCACTTGAAACCTGCGCCGAAGGTGACCATCAGTAGCCGGTCCCTCTTCTTCAACCTCTTCTTGGCCTCCATGTAGGCCAGCACGTACCACAGGCTGCTGGCCGACGTGTTACCCCACCGGTGCAGCGTCATCCTCGCTGGCTCCAGGTCGTAGTTGGACAGCCCCAGGCTCCTTCCTACCCCTTCGATCACCGCCGACCCCCCCGGGTGGAGGCAGAAGTGGTCGACGCCAGCTTTGAAGTTCACCCTGGCCGCCGCCGCTGCTGCGTCCGCCTTGGAACGCCGCAGCCTCTGCCGCGCGGCCCGGGCGGCGTAGAGGATCAGCTCCCTCACGGGCAGCACCTTCGGCAGCAGCCGCTGGAGGTTCTCCGAGAAGGCGCGCACTGCCGCCTTGGGGAGGTCCCTGCCGAGGTAGAAGCCGACGAGGCCGCCGTCGTCCTCCTTCTGGGCCGCGCAGTTGTGGGCGTCGTTGTTCGCTCCGATGTGCGTTCGGACCAGGCACTTCAACGTCATCTTGGCCCGGTGCTGCAGCGACGGGTCGTTGGAGAGCAGCATGGAGCAGCCGCCGGAACGGAAGAGGCAGTTCCCGAGCATCATGGACTTGTCGCTGCCGCAGTACCAGTTGGGGCCGATGGACTCGGACGCCACGACGACGGCGAGCGTCCTCCCCCGCGTCTTGAAGATGCTGTTGACGAGGTCGACGGCGATGAGGCTGGCGCTGCACCCCATCCCCGACAGGTTGAACACCTTGACGTCCTCCCGCATCTTGTACCTGCGGACGATCCTGGACGCCAGGGAGGGCGCCGGGGAGAACATGGACACGTTGACCACCAGCACGTCGATGTCCTCAGGGGAGAAGCCGGTCTTGCTGAAGAGCTCGTCAAGGGTGGTGTTCATGAAGTCGTCCATCTCCGACAAGCAGTCGTCGTGGGTCGGGCACTCCTCGCGGCCTTCCACGATGTTCCTGGGCCCGTAGGTGTCCTCGCCGATGCCGGAGTTGACGATGACCTTGAGGAGGAACTTGTACTCGGGGAACCCCAGCCTCTTGTTCCGCTCGACAATGTCGCCGCTGAGCTCGGTGGAGATCTTGCGGTCGTCCGACGCCTTGAAGCACACGTAGTCAAGGAGGTAGCAGTTGCGGTATCTCCACCGGCCGAAGACGACCCATAAAAGAGACGAGAAAGAGCAGAGCAGGAGGACCATGGAGAACAGTTGCAGGATCTCCATGGGATGGTGCTTCTGCTCCTCTTCGTTTCCCTTTTCTGATGCAAGGAGACTGAATGCAGTCGTCTTCTTCTTCCTCTTCTTCTTCTTCTTCTCTCACATTCACTTCCTACTCTACTGCTTTGGGTCCATAACAGGAAGGAAGGATAGTGAGAGAGTAATTTATGCAGTGAAATGGGTTGAGGAGAGCGGCTTTTAATGCCTTCTCTTCGCTTCCAACCGCCCACCGAAAATGTCTCTTGGTGTTACGAGATTGCCATTCTGGAAACCCTTTGAAGGGAGAGAGAGAGAGAGAGAGAGAGAGAGAGAGAGAGAGAGAGAGAGAGAGAGGTGGAGGGGACCTCCTCCTGCATGGAGTTCTTGCGCTTTAAGCGCGTTGAGTTTACTTGCGGGGAGACTCAACATCCAACCAACAATGACCACTCATTACAATCTTGAGTAAATGCTCTCTCTCTCTCTCTCTCTCTCTCTCTCTCTCTCGTGGAATCCACCTCTCCTTTCTCTGCTACCAACACAATATAGCAATCAAGGATATATCCTGTAATTCATAATAGCATCATGCGAATCTACTTATATGATTATTTTCTATACCAAAATATTTTATTTAATAATGATATATCAGATCTACTTATTACAGCTCATGGATTAAAACATTAACATAGTGTTAGTACATCCAACCTGGTCTTTATTATCACATCAACTTGTTAAGATTGAGGATTCAAAACTTTACTGGATATTTCTTATTAATGAAGGTGTCAATTGATAACAGAGTATTTAAGAAGAAGAAGAAAAAAAAAAAAAAGGTGATAATAAAGTTTATCTTTATACAGTATTTTAGTGCATATATGAACATGAAAAAAGTTCAATTATCCTTTTTTTAATATAATATGACCAGTAAATCTTTGATCATTCCTTTTTTTTTACTATATTATGTATAAACAAATTATATATTATAATATAAACTTATCTTTTTTTAATTTAAAATTATTATTTATAATATCTTTTTCATATTTTGCTTTAAAGATTTTAAAATAATTGTAAATTATTTGTAAATCATTTGATACTATTCATAGGCCTTCATTTCAAAATCAATAATTTTGATTCCAAAATTGACGATTCTGATTCTTAAATTTTATTTTTTACTATGACGCCCACATATTTAATTTTTACCAAAATCTCTTTATTTATTTTTTTTATTATTTCCCACCCATTCCATCACCTTCTTCCCCTGCCCATTGGCTTTTCTTTTTCCTTCTTCCCCTCCTCACCCTCCTCCCACTTTACCTCCTCCTCCACCTCCATGGTCGACTCCTACCACTCGGTCGCCTCTTACCCCTCCTCCTTCATCCATCTCCCTCAACCCCCTCATCCTCCTCCACTTTATCCTTCTATTCTTCCTCCCTCCACTCCTTTTTTTTTCCTTTTTTGCTTTCGCCTCCTCATAATTTACTTAAAAAATTCGTTATACTTATTCACATAACATATTATATATATA
>LVTN01000117.1:206869-341047 GCA_001649415.1 Musa itinerans | reverse complement strand
TATATATATATATATATATATATATTATTTTTATATAAATTTATCTTAAATTATCCAAAAAAATTATTACGCTCGGGTTATACTTGAATTACATTTATATTATACTCGAGTCACACTAATACACATAATATATTAAAAATATATATTAGTTTTTATAGAAAATTATCTTAAAATTATCATAAAACTAAAAAACTTGAGTTATCCTCAAAAATATATCAATTTATGTACAAAATTATCCTAATTTATCTATAAAAATTATATAATTTTTTTATTTAAGATAAATTTAAAATAAATTAATATATTTTTAATAGATTTCGTGAATGAGCGTAACTCGATTATAACTTGAATATTGCATATCCGAGCTAACATAACCCGATTCGAAAAGTTTCGATTTGACTCAAATTAAGATATCTCAATCGGATCGAATTGGCCTCTGGACCAACTGAGTTTCAAACAGTCCGATTCAAAGATATTATCGAGATTTGAAAAAAGATATGCCCAAGTAAAAACCAAATACGTAGACGTCATCTTATATAAGTTTATTACTAGAGGTCTTTTTGGTAAATTAATTAAAAAAATTAACAATATAATTTTAACATCCAACTAATAATAGGGCATCGTATTAACTACGTATTGAATTATTATATTATTTCTCACTAGTACATGTAGTATGCAGCCAGCAGTGGAACAGTCATTAAGACTGACCTACTGAAGACTCACTGCTTCTGAATATGAATAATGAACATGTACCTCAAAAATATACCCATCAACAGCTGCTAATCATCTCAAATCTGATGATTGGGAATCCTAAATTCGATCAGTGGCTATTTTTATTAGAAATACCAATGCACAACACAGATCAAAAATAATCCATCAGAGAAAGCTGGCTGACAGATTTTTTTTTTTGTTTATAAAGGGTAAAAGATCACTTTAATCCCAAATATTATGATGGACATAGTCACGAGGCTCCTATCAATATGGGATCTAAATAGAATTAATATACATATTTTTATCTTTAAATATTTTTAAAAAATATTTTTGTAATTCAAACAGTGATCAATATACATAGCTTTATCTTTAAATATTTAAATAGATAATTTTTATAACTCAAACATTGATCGTTCATGTTTTAAAGGAATAACCTTATTATTATACTTAGGCCCATTCTCTATATCAATCCCAAATACTTGTGATAATTAAATAAAATCTTTACGAACTAAGTTAGTAAACATCTTCATATATCATTACCAGGATATCCGATGTTTTAATTAAATAGTTATATTATATTTACTTTTTTGAAGATGAAAGAACTCATACCACCAAGGACCTATACATGGGTCTCAAATGGAAACATGAAACCTTGATTTAAACATTACTCACCATCAAATTATGATGTCTTGTGTCAAATCTATCCATCAAACTCACCATGAGATGGTGTAGAATTCACACCGAGCTCCATCATGCATCTGAATACAGTACAGGTCTTACTACATTGCATGAGGAAAGCTCACAAAAATGTGTCACTAAAATCGAGAATGGTCAAAAAACCCAAAACACAAGAGGTAATGCAAATACAGAAGACTTGTTCAACCCTTCAATTATATATCAATGCCTCACTGGAATTTAGATCCACAAGTGAACAAGTCAATGAATCAAACAGGTACAACCAAATGAAATTGGAGCAGGCAATATGATACATCTGTAAGCCAAAATGGTAGTTTTGAACCTAAAAATGGATGGATCATGGGCCTGAAAAGGGTTGCCTCGTACCCTCTCCAATCTACAGGTTTAGAGAGTTCTGGGGAGCTTATCAGAATTTGGATGATCCATTCATTCTTTTCCCAAATGATCCACTTTTCTTAATTTTACTGAATTTTATTAAATTTTCAAAAATAATTAGGATGAAAATTGGCATAGTATCACATTACAACACCCAATTAATCATGATCGTCGTAATACTAGCATAAACATCAGGCATTCATCGAGAACACTTTCGATCTAATTTTGGATATTCGATTGAACCTTCTCGCTATATTGGTATCGAACAAATGTAGATAATACCTTGATAATATATATATATATATATATATATATAATTTTGTCATATGAATAAGTTTCTGACATGTTGAAAGCATCTATATTTGAGAAAATACAGAATATTTAAAATCCACAAAAATTTATAAATCGGGTCTGGTATGAACGGCGAATCCGAAGAGCAATTTATATTCGGGTCGGACTTTAAACCGCCATGGAGTGGTTTCGGATCCCTGAAATCACTCAACCCGAGTCCGGACTGTTTCTGTCGCCGTTTTGACAGATAGACTAACGGAAGTGTGCGTTGGAACAAGTGGGCCTGCCGCTTTCGCCACCAAATAGATGCCGCGTGGTTGCCCTGTTTTGGGGGTCCACGGGATCTTAACGAAACGAAGAAGGGAAGCTCAACAGAACGAAGCAAAAGGAGAGAAATATTACCGACCTTTTTCCTCGTTCTCGCTCCTGCTCCTCCTCCTCCTCCTCCTCCTCACCACCACCAACGCCCGATTTCCCAAGAGAAGGACAAGCAAACGGGACCCGAGGCCGCCGCCGCCGCCGAATGGGCCGCCGCCGCCGCTGCCTCTCCGCGGGCTCGTTCGTCGACGACGCCGAGGAGGACGGGGCGGAGTTGGAGTGGCCCTTCGGCCGCCTCGACGAACTCGGCCGCGACGAGCTCCGCGCCACCGCCTACGAGATCTTCTTCACCGCCTGCCGCTCCTCTCCCGGCTTCGGCGGCCGCTCCACGGCCTACCACAATCCTTCTGAGACCACCGCCACCGGCGCGGCGGCTGGTGACGTTGCCGGGAGGCCGTCGTCCGGAGGCGGGGCGAACATGGCGGTCAGCAGCCGGATAAAGAGAGCCCTGGGACTGAGGACGAGGAGGGCCGCCCACATGCGCCCGATGACGCATTTAGGATCGCCTGCGATGTCGCCGGCCATGTCCAGCTTGGGCGGGGGCGGGGGAGCGATGGGTGGCGCTGGTTCCTCGGCGGGGAAGGTGAAGCAGCGGCCGATGACGTCGGCCGAGATAATGCGGCAGCAGATGGGCGTCACGGAGCTGAGGGAAACCCGCCTCAGGAAGACTCTCGTGCGCACCCTCGTCGGCCAGGTTGGTTCGTCGTCCTCCCCGAATCCCTCATGATTCCTTGCATCCATATTGCAACCGATGCTTGTGCATCGCCAACATGATGCATATGAAATCAATGTTGATGAGCCTGCAATCAATTCATCGAACGACTCTTCTTGATCAGGCGGGTAAAAGGGCAGAAGCAATCATCCTCCCTCTCGAACTCCTCCGCCACTTGAAACCGTCCGAATTCAACGACCCTCAGGAGTACCACCTATGGCAACGGAGGCAGCTCAAGGTCCTCGAGGCAGGGCTCATTTTGCACCCCTCGATGCCCCTGGACCGGATGAACACCGCCGCGGCCCGCTTCAGCGAGATCGTGGGAGCGAGCGAGCACAGGCCCATCGACACTAGCAAGAACTCGGAAACGATGCGGACCCTCTGCAACTGCGTCATGGCGCTCGCATGGCGCACCCAGATCGGGCCTCCCGTCGAAGTGTGTCACTGGGCCGACGGCTTCCCCCTCAACGTGTACCTATACCTAGCCTTGCTCCGCTCCATCTTCGATCTCCGGGACGAGACCGTCGTGCTCGACGAGGTCGACGAGCTGCTCGAGCTGATTAAGAAGACGTGGAGCATCCTCGGGATCAACAGGATGATCCACAACGTGTGCTTCACTTGGGTCCTGTTCGAGCAATACATCGCGACCGGGCAAGTGGAGCCGGACCTGATCGCTGCGGCGCTCGCGATGCTCGTCGAGGTGGCCAACGACGCCAGGAGGCCCGACAGGGAGCCCGGGTACGTGCGGGCCTTGTCGGCAGCGTTGGCCACGATGCAGGGGTGGGCGGAGAAGCGACTGCTCGAGTACCACGACTGGTTCGACAAGGTCACGATCGGGATGATGGAGAACGTGCTCCGGTTGGCGCTCTCGACGGCAAAGATAATTAGCGAGGACTCTTCGATCACCGGAGGTGCCGGGGTGTTCGCCGAGTTTGGGACTCCAGCTTCAACCAGATTCTCCTTGGTGAACCGCGTCGAACACTACATAAGGACTTCCATGAAGAGTACCTTCACCAAGGTCAGTGACGAAGAATGTGATCCTTCAATTAGACCTGTGTGTTCTTTGTGACTGAATTCTGACAGCCCAGCCAATGACTTCAGATCTTCGAGAACGAGAACGGGAAGATCGATAGCATGGTGGTGGAAGTAGACGAGGACCCCAACGACACACTTGTGAATCTCGCCAAAGAAACAGAGAAGCTGGCCATGTTTGAGAAGGAGAACTACAGCCATATACTGAAGAGGTGGCATCCTGTTCCGACGGTAGTGGCGGCAGTGACGCTTCACCATTGCTTCGGCATAGTGCTGAAGCAGCACTTGGAGAGGGTCACAGGCCTCACGAACGAGTTGGTGAGGGTGTTGCACACAGCGGGGAAGCTGGAGAAGAAGCTGGTTCAAATGGCTGTCGAGGATTCGGCCGACTCAGAAGACGGCGGCAAGAGGATCATGGGGGAGATGATCTCCTTCGAGGTGGATTCCGTCATCTTGAACCTCATGAAGAATTGGATCGATGAGAGGCTCAGGATGGGAAGGGAGTGTGTATTCAGAGCTAAAGAGACAGAGGTAAGTGGTTCATGGTTACCATCAAGAATCTCCCTGTAGAGTGCATCTGACACCGATACATGTTAATTTTGCGATGCAACAGACTTGGAACCCCAAGTCCAAGTCAGAGCCATATGCACAGTCTGCAGTGGATCTGATGAAGCTGGCCAAGGTGACGGTGGACGAGTTCTTCGAGATCCAAGTGGGAGGAAGGGATGAACTGGTGCAGAAGCTTGCGGATGGCTTGGATTCTCTGTTCCAGGACTACATCTCTTTTGTTGCATCATGTGGTATGTAATGGCGGCTTCTTTGTTCTGACAGGACAATTAAGAGTATGATCACGGTCACCGAACGCTCTACTGCAGGTTCGAAGCAGAGCTATATCCCGGCGCTCCCGCAGCTAACGAGGTGCAACCAGGACTCCATGGTCCTGCAACTATGGAAGAAGGCAGCCACCCCATGCAAAGCAGGCATCGACCCTGGCCTCCTCCACGCTCCATGCAAAGCGGGCATAGACCGTCGCAGCTTCCACCCGGTGCGCATGCCCGGCGGTGCGGGCGACATCACCAACCACCCGCGCCCCACCGCCAGCCGCGGCACCCAGCGACTCTACGTGCGCCTAAACACCCTGCACTACCTCCTCGGCGTCCTGCACTCCATCGACAAGTCCCTCTCCTTCTTCTCCCGCCCCGGCCCTTCCCCGTCTCCTCGCACTCCCATGCTATCGCGGCGGCGAGCCGCCGGCCCCACCCACTTCGACCTGGCCCGCTCTACCGTCCACGCCGCCATCCTGCACGTCGCCGAGGTCGCCGCTAACCGCCTCATCTTCCTCGACTCATCCCAGTCCTTCTACGACTCCCTGTACGTCGGTAGCGTAGCTGAAGCTCGCATACGGCCCACCCTCCGGATCCTGAAGCAGAATCTGTCGCTTCTCGTCTCGGTGCTCACGGACCGGGCGCAGCCGCTGGCGGTGAAGGAGATAATGAAGGCTTCCTTCGAGGCCTTCTTGATGGTGCTGTTGGCCGGGGGAAGCGGGCGAGCCTTCGCGAGGACGGACCACGACATGATCGCGGAGGACATAGCGAACCTGAAGCGGGTATTCTGCACCAGCGGGGAGGGGCTGCTGTCGGAGGAGGTGGTGCAGAAGGAGGCGGCGGTGTCGGACGGGGTGGTGTCGCTGATGTGCCTGCCCACCGAGAAGCTGGCCGAGGAGTTCAGCATCATGGCATGCGAAGCCAGCGGGCTGGGGAGGTCAATGGAGCGGGTGCCGATGCCGCCGACGACCGGCAGGTGGCACCGATCCGATCCCAACACGGTGCTCAGGGTGTTGTGCCACCGGAACGACGACGTCGCGAACCGATTCTTGAAGAGAGCTTTTGATTTGCCGAAAAGGAGGTGAAGGTAGTAGTTGTTTGTACTCAACAGTTAGGTGTTTACTATGCTGCGAGAAAAGGAGAACAGCCTGTGTAAATAGAAGAATACGAGGATTCTAATTATCCTAATATAAGACCATTTTGTTGTCCTAACTCCATGAGATAATTGATACATGTATCATCACATTCGACAAAATTGA
The DNA here is from genome assembly GCA_001649415.1 of Musa itinerans. Classification (NCBI taxonomy): domain Eukaryota; kingdom Viridiplantae; phylum Streptophyta; class Magnoliopsida; order Zingiberales; family Musaceae; genus Musa; species Musa itinerans. The sequence continues at coordinate 334,772 of LVTN01000117.1, read as the reverse complement.
TAAAGGAATGCACCGAAAATGTACTCCAACAGTCAAGAATATTTCATAAAAGAAAATAATGTCCCTAAAAAATTCAACTGGAAAACATATCTCGATCACCTCACTTAACGATTACTTTCGTATTTTTATTGTAATCCTGCATTTAAAAAAGATTGAATGTTTTTGTGGATGTGTTATCTTCCCTTCGGAATGACTAGACTATGCAATGTCAAGTCTTGACTGATAAAAGAAAATACTGATCGTATCAGAAATAAACCCAAGGATCGAGTTTGAGGTGAAATGGAATTCTGATAGTGGTCATATCAGAATTTAATACTTGTCTCGCTCTGTCAATTACAATACACGAAGAAAACAAAAAAGTGAGGCTTGGGAAGCTCATCTCTACTACTTGAAAATGCCCCCATCTTCCAATTAGATCAAACTAGTCGTCAGCTCTACTTAATCCGATACCAAACTATAACATCTTAATATATCTAAATTCAAGATATTTTCTTGGCAAATATTGAAAATTAATCAATGACCAAATAATGAACATTATCATTAGCTACAACAAACAATATTTTTGTAAAAAGACAAAAAAGTTCAGACCACAACACGATTAGAGAATGCAAAACAAGTGATATTATTGTAAAGATCAGATTGTGTAACAATCAAAACATATAGGAGACTAATCATGTGAAGCAATGGATATTTAGATTGCATAAAAGAACAGGAACTTGAGGATCACTTGTCATAGCAATGGAATTTAGATTGTGAAGCAATGGATGTTTAGATTGCATAAAAGAACAGGCAATGGAATTCATTTAGATTGCATAAAAGAACAGGAACTTGAGGATCACTTGTCATAGAAATGGAATTCATTTGCTGCTAAGGTGACGAAAACACAACAACAGTGTTTGACTGTGCTTGCTTTTCAGAATAAGTTGCTTGCAAAGGATAAAATAAAAAAAAGAATCATTTAACATTATATGAACATATCCTCTGGAAACAAATAGATATTGTAATTAAAAGACCCAATTTAACTAGGAATAACTTTATATAAAACTCAATGGATATCAATCCCAAATAGTTGGGATATCATGACATTATTATTATTGTTGCATTCTTAATGGGAGAGAGGAACAGGTCATCAGGTGAAAACCCTACTGATTACAGGATGTTGGTGTGCAGCTTGCCAACCTCCACCAACAATTTGCCTGGTCAACTAACTACAAAACTAATCCTAATGAGCTGTCTGCTAGAGATCAGAAAATTTTAAAGGACAAATAATGCTACTGAAATTGAAAAATGCTGATTAAAAAAAACAAGTTATTGAAGATTAGTGAAATTGGAATCCAAACTTCTAGCATCGCAGGGGACTGCACAACATTTCTGAAATCGGAAAAATGATCTCACAGGTCGCCCTAAAGAAGACCCAAAAACACACTAATATTTGCTCATAGATTGTACTACGTTTAACTGCAGTCTAAAGCTATATGAATTGCATGGAGATCATAGGTTGACTGACCTGCTGTGCATTGAACATCATTGACACTAGCGCTAGCCTGTGGCCGGTTTGCAAAAGGCAAGATTCACGATTCTTAATGGTCTGCTAACACAACAGGATAGACAACAGATTAACTTCACAATATCTAGAGAATGTAACCAATTCATGCATTGCATAGACCTAAAAATAAGCTGTCACCTTAAGAAACATTAATCTAATGTTGAAAATCTTAATGCCAACTTGGCTTTACTATTCTACCTTCAATAACTTGTTAGATCAGATATTCTGAAAATATAACTCGTTAATAAATAGCACCTGAACCATAACTTACTATCATTCTTAACATTTATATGAAATTAAAATGGAATAAGATCAAAACTATTGAATAAGCAATGCTCCTATATCAAGTTTTTCAAGGATAGCCTATTTGTTTTCACAGAATTCAACTTAAACCAGCTACTTCATGACCAGCGACCATCCATAACAATTATTTACTAAATCTCACGTTAATAGAGAAAATGCATCCAAAAATCTCATAGATGGATGTATATCATCTCTAACATACCACCAGCATCTCATGCGAGCCAAGGGACCTCCACATAACTGAAACATCAAACCATCAATGTTTTTTAAGTGTTCTGGCTCAATAAACACCACAAGCATGTGACAGCTTCCTCAATGCTTCTGCACCTTACTCTGCAAGAAGCTTCATTTGGTAGAGTGGGAGGCAATTTCATATGCAGCGCCGCCTGTACAAAAGGCATAGAGGGAAGAAACGATTATGCCATTGACAAATATCTGAAGTACTACTACGATTGGCATGTTCCCTACTCAAATAATAGTTTACTCCATCATAAAGTAGTCTCCACTACTCTGTATGTCCCTACTCTTTAAGTCAAAGCTACTGATGCTACTTTGATAGAAATATACAGCTCTACAGCATCTGCCAGATATCTGGAAGCTAGGCAAATAACACATCTTTACACTTAATACTCACAAGAAGAGAACAGACATAGTAGCAGGCGGTGATAACAACCAAAATAGATATTCCCAGTACTACCACCAAGTTGCTTCATAAAAAAGGTAAAGTCAATGCCACAGATATATTAGCAAACTACATTACCAAAACACAAAATAGAAATGGTCCATTAGCTACTCTAGCTTGTAACTAGAGGCAGAGCTAGGGCATAAATTTTCTAGAAAAGCAGAAAACACAACTAATCACGCCAAACTTGAGAACCAGAAGCTTTCGAAACAGTAATATGAGGTATCAACTACTCCTCAGAACTAATACTTATTTTATACTACGAAGAGAAGAGAATTGCAGTTTAACTACTGAGATCAAGCAGTCCAACCCGGGATGAAGTTTGATTTTCTTTGCGATGCGCAAGACAATGGCCCAAGAAGCTCATAAGAGAGGCATTGGCTGCATAAATAAGAAAAGCAACCCTCATTCATGAATACCCAGTTGGAACTGAAATCCTTCTGCAGTTACTGCTGCTGGGCTTGCCTGCCCTGTGGACCACCATAACCACCTCCATAACTAACTGGACCACCAGGGGGCCCATTCACATGAGATGCTCCATACGGCCCTCCCTGTGAAGGGTCAGACCTCCATGCAGTCGGGTAACCCGAACCTGCATTAGCATCTCCATACCCACTACCCATGTAAGCAGATCCAGGTCCTTGTTCACCTGAGTTGCCCGATGGATTGGTAACTGAACCGCCACTACCGCGTGCACCAACAGACCCATAGCCACCTTGGTTACCATAAGGCCCTTCTGACCCTCCATATGCACCGTAACCATAACCCTGACTCATGTAACCAGAGGACCCATTTTGGCCGGTTGGCGCTGCACCAGATCCTCCACTGGCTGCTGAAGAATTCCATGACGGGGCTGGACCATAGGCTGTGCTTCCACCATAGCTTGCAGAACCATAACCAGCTGGAGCTTGATTACCCCAAAGGTTCCTTTGACCACCTGGGGTACCACCTACATAACCAGCATTAGGAGCATTAGGATTTGCATAGGTCCCAGGAGGTCCACCGTACCCCCCAGCGGCATTTCCATAGCCCCCAACACCATAACCTGCATAACCAACACCATTATTTGTTGCTCCATACCCATAACCAGGTGCACCGTAGCCAGAGGAGCCATAGGCTGGATATCCACCGCCTCCTGCCTGAGGTTGCATGTACCTATTAGCATCTGGCCTACCATCATATGAGCTAGAGTTACCACTAGAACCACCATAGGACGGATACGGCCCACTGGCCATTGATCGGCCGCTACCGGTGTTTGGATTTGCATCTTTTGGAAGGGCACGCTTGACTTCCACAAGCTTGCCATTCATATCATGAAAGGGCTTGAGAAGAACTTCATCAGTGGTATCCTCTGAATCAAAAGAGATGAACCCAAAGCCTCGAGGGCGATGGGTATTTTGGTCATACATCACGACTGCATCAGTTACGGTGCCGTAGGCCTCAAAGTACTGACGAAATCCATCTTCTGTCAGGGTGGGTGGCAACCCTCCAACAAATATCTTTTTGGTCCTAATGCTTGAACCAGCACCTGCTCCCACTGACCTCCCGATAGTGGGGTTCCCAGACCTGGCAGATGTTTGCTGCTCTTCTCTCGAAAGAGCCCTTTTGGCTTCCACCTGGTGATCAAATCAGGCAGTACAGCAAAAAAGATACTATGGACATCAACAGATAAGAAAGAATGCAGTGTCAAGATTTCACCAATACTCTTCTACATCACAAAAGAAAAGGAACCTTTCAGAGAATGCCAACAGAAAAATAATGCAAGATACGAAGAAAGGACAAAAAATTAAAATGATCAGTCTTTCTGTAATGTCCTGTAACTTCTCCCACAAACTAAACCATTACAAAATTGCATCTTCAAAAGTAAACAAAAAACATATGACATCAAATTCTATTAATATAACAGAGAACGTATTCTTGGTAGTCATCTTTTATGAAGAATTTTCTAAGGTGGCAAGATTAACTTCTTTACCCCGCCACCCCGATAAAGTATATAAACATACGATACCTGGTTGAAATTAACAGTCACTTCTTTCTCGAGTTTTTGTTCTATTTCTCTAATCTTCTTTTCCTCTTTCTCATCATCCAAAAATTCTCTCTTGATAATTATCGTCTTCCATTAAATAAAATGTCACTATATAGGAGGCAAAATATCCTATCAATTTTGTCCATCAACATGAATTTAATCCCAAACAAAGATCCCTTGCTGCCAGATTTTTGAAACAATATCAGGAACAGAAACCACACGTCAAATTTATAAAAGGCATGAATAGCAAGAACCAATTAGCTCCGCATGTCTCCAAAGATAGCACAAGACAAGCATAACTAATCATAAGCGTAAAACAAAAATAAACTCTCAAGATAGTAATCAACTTCAAGCATATAAATGAAGTACAAAATCCATAGGCCAAACGCAAGAGTTGGACCAAGAAAGTTCCAGCAGTACATCAAACAGCTAAGCATGAGATAGAACCAAACCTTAAAATCAGTTTATAACAAATTTCGTATCACTCTAATATACTAATTGAGGTAACCCATAATCCAACTCCATACAAACAAGTGCACCAGAATACAAGAAAAAAAAATTCATATACTCCAGAAAGATGATAGAAATCCCAAATTGTTGAAAGATAAAATAAACCATCTGATATTATTTTCAAAAAAAGAAAGACCACTAGCAAATCGTGACAATTACGTGGTCCAAAATACTGAGACAAAACCATAGAACACAAAGAAAAAACGCTAATTTTTTTGTCAGAAGAATAAAAACACAACGTTAATAAGTTTAACGAGTATAAGTAGTGATCACACGTCAAAACCCTATTTCTCACATCATCAAAACCTAAGAACCGAAACTCCACAACCATCACGAATTTGCCAAATAATCCACAGATCTAAGTAATGGACCCATTTTCACATCAAATCCAAGCAAAACACATCCAAAACCTACGGATCCGAGAAGGAAGACGAGTAGAGATAAAAGGTGATGAAGCTCACGTTGCGGCCATCGATGTTGTGCTTGTCCTGGAGGACGCGGTCGAGGACGGAGGGATCGGCGAAGACGACGAATCCGAAGCCCCTGGGGCGGCCAGTGGTCTTATCCCTCATGATGGTGGCGTCGAAGACCTCCCCATAGTTCCCGAAGTGTTCCCTGAGCTTCTCCTCGGAGGTCTCCCACGAAATCCCGCCGATGAACAACTTCCCCTCGTCCGAATCCATCCCACCCTGCGGGATAATGGAGGAGACGCAGAGTAGAAGAGGAGGGGCGAAGGGAGGTGACGCCGCCGACTTTGGGAGGAACCGAAGAAGAGAAACCCAAATGGAGAGGGACAAAATGCGAGGTTGATTCCAATCCAATGGTCGAGATTGGTCGTTCGGACAGGTGCGAAGGTTACCCTTTCGGAAATCGCAAGGACTCTACGCTTGCTTCGACGACCACGATGCCTCCATCATCCTTGATGATTAGATCGTAGCCGTTTATTTAAGGCTGAGTCCCGACTTAGAAAATCGATATAAAAAAATAAAAAATAGCTTTCTATAATAATCTAAATTTAAAAATTAATATATTTTTATCATTTATATAATTATTAAAATTAAGGTAATTATTTTTTGGATCCTTACAACAAATATAAGAAGATATAGATTAATAACAAAAAAACATCTCTTTTGTTATTATGTGTTTTTGTTAATACATGTTTCAAAGTATTAGGTGCATATAATCATAACATTTCTAAGTGTTTTTATGCTCTACTTACTAATTATAAATTTATATTTTGTTATTAAACGTAATTGGGATGCATTTTACCTTCTCTTTCCTTTTTATCATACAATTCTTCTTCTTTTTTTTCTTGGTAATGTGATCATTGTTGTCTCTTTTTATTCTTTCATTTATTTCTTATGTTGAAATAATAAAGAAAGCCATATATTTAATTTTTATTTCTTTTTTTTTTACCAAGAATGAAGTTTAAAAATCAACATCATTTTAATTGTTTGGAGTTATCGAAACATCAATGATCATTAGGTTTTTGGAATGTTTTGAATTATTGATCATATGTAATCATGTGATATTAGTATATTTTATCTTCACAGAATTTGATTTGGAGATCTCTTTTGGTCTTTTCCACCTACCATTTTTTTTATGTGGTCCTTCACTTCAAAGGATTTGATATATTATTGGAATCATCTTAATTATCTTCCAAAAAAAAACAATAATATAATGACCCACCAAAAAGCATTTATCTTAAAGGTGTTGGGCAACACTATGCACTATCTATAACATTAATTGGGTTGCTTCTAACCTCAAATAGATATGAATGTCAATCATTCATTAAGGTAGGAAACAATTGATGTCTAATAATATAAGGTTTCACTGATTTGATGGATATTTTTGTATAGATTATGATAAACGTTTGGTTCATCGAACTTATTTCCTCTCACTTCAGACAAAGACGTAGAAAAAAGCTTTCATGTGATGGGCTAAAAACAATTAAGAACAAGACATAATTACAATAATAACTATGGCATATAAGAACGAGACAACTAAGTTTTCTTTTGTATGGGCCATAATAGCAATTCAGGCTACACAAAAGATGAAAATTTGAGTTAGGACAAACCTAATCCAAGAGATTAGCACTTTTTTAATGTAGGTAAAGTAATAAACAAAGTTTAATTGGAAGGAAACATCTAAATAGTCCAAAGCTTAATGCTTATTTCAAGGTTTTGGGAATAAACTTTAAAGGTAATTTAGCTGAGATGGCCTCTAATATTATTAGATCAAGAAATAGTAAATAGTTGCATCAACAATATCGAATAAAAATATAATAGTATATGATAAATGGGTCTCTCTCTTGATCATTAGATATGGATTATTCATGTGTGCTAATTTATATTCTTTGGTTTATCGGAGTTATAGTCGTCTTTATTTTTAGCAAACGTTTTAAATTTTTGTAAAGATAAAAAAGATAACGAAATATTCTTTTATATTTATTCTTCGATGCTTAAGTCTATTAGAAAATTTTCATTAGCTCAAAATACAATAAACCCTGAGTTCGAGTGAAAATAGTGGAAAGAAAAACTAGAGGTTTATATTTAAGTAAGTGAATAAGTTTACCATATTGTTATTTTATGAGATATCTTTTATAACATGTGGTTAGGGAAGAATATAGATATCTTTCATAATAGTAAAAAATATTAACTATAATAATAGTAGTAAGATCGATGGTTTCAGACGATATTTTAACATTGAGAGAGTGACACCTGATAGGAAAAATGATATATTATGCTTAATAAAAAATAAAACATGAGACTCGAGAAAAATTGATAGCTTATGATAGAGATATGACTCTCAATAATTATATACGTAAAAGAACAATGTCTCATTATAAAGTGACACCTAATACATAGTAAGTGGATTTATTATTAGTAGATAATTCTTTATCTAAAAAATAAGATGAAAAATATTAATCTAAAAAGTATCATTTCTTTTATGATAGACAATATTGATGGCCAAAGTTTTACGATAATCATAAATTTCATAATTCTCATCTCTAAACACCCTAGCATTATCCTTAAATACATATTAAAATTTATGCTATTGCCACCTTCACACAATTATTCTTACAAACACCACACATTAATTTGCTCAGGAGAGATTAACCAATGACTCATGCATCATGACTTAAAAGACTTAAAAGAGGCTTCCATGTTCGTTATAGAACTACAAGGCATCCTTTCTTTCTTTCTTTGAGGATGAAGGATAAGGATGGCTCACTTATTCATGGAAGAAGTGACTAAAGACATCATCAGTATTCATAGTAGAGTGGGTTTGGGAGCTTAAATATCCTCCTTGCTGTGGTGTATCCACCGAGGCTGCTCCATTGGCTCCCCACAATCCCCCACAAGCGATAACCTTCATGCACCAGCTTCTTCCTTTCTACTGCCTTGTACATTTCTGCACTACCATAGTTGTCCTCCGGCGACCTGAGGGTCATATGTTGCACCGATGCCATTAGCTTAAGATGTCATTACTTAGTCTAACAATTTATACATGAAACCCAAGAACCATATTTTATTGCATGGAAGGGGTACTTCTCTGATGAGCATTCTTAATCTTAAGTATTATGTATTTTCTAAGAAATTTTTCGAATTATATGTTTTTTATGTTCTTGGTGAAAGGAATCGGATTCCGAATTGATTGACTATGTTTGCGAGAGATACTAAACATAATGAGTCGAAAATCATATAGCTAAGTTGGATGAGAATAGTGATGTTCTGTATAGCTTGTTCTCTTGTTAGTAAAGTCTTTTTTTTATTTAAATAAAAAGAAAAAGTAATAACAAAAATTATTTTTCAATGAAGAATTTGGTACGTGGAATAAGAAAAACTAATTATTATTGGATAATGGGTATTATAATCTACATGGTGAAATTAGATGTGGAGGAGTTTTAGGAGTTTTCTCTTTTTCTCATTTTTTTTCTAATTTCTTTCAAAGTTTACTTAATTATCTCTTGAAATTTAAGATTATTAGGAGATTTGATTTTTGCAAGAAGAGGAGTAGCCATCAAATCCTTTTTTTCTGTCTAATTAAGGTAATTCCAAACCTAATCTGTAAGTTTTAACATGCACTTAAGTTAAACTATATACTAATTCTTGCATGCTTAGCATAAATTTCAAGACTTAATGAAATCTCTAGATTTGGTAGATCTAAATTAGTGTTTACTTCAATTTACTCTTACATGCTTAGCATAAATTTCAAAGTTCAGACCTAATTTAGGATTTAAAATAATCTCTAGATTTAGTAGACCTAAGCACGAATCCAACCAATTAATTCTTCCATATTATCCCTTCGGATCTAACTCGGATGAAATCCCAAAATAGTTTTTTTTCTTCTTCTTGATTTAAAGGTTTTCTTTAACTATTATTGGTGTACGTATAATGTGCTCATCATGCCGAAGGAGATGCCGAGGAGACAACTACTGTACGCAGACCTTAAGATTAGCTCGGTCCAGCCATGGTATCCAACATTGATGAGGTTGTCGACGGTGGCTTCTCTGAGGTAGTCCGCTCTGGAGGAGAGGATGAAGACCTTCAATCCTTGGGTCCTGATATGGTGGAACAGGTGCACCATGTGAGCCACGGCTGGGGCGTCCGCCTCCTTCACCCATGCCTCGAAGGCACTTGCGTTTCTCTTCATGCCTCTGCACCCCAAAAGCATGTCGGCTCTTCCACAAGTGTGAGTTCTTTACTGGCGAGGAAGAACAAGAAGCAAGCGAGCGTACCCGAACTGGCGCTGCCGGTAGTAGGGGACGGTGGAGAGGAGCACGTCGTTGACGTCGAAGACCCACGCGTCCTTGCCGTCGCCGCCCAGCTGAAAGGTGTGGGCGAGGAACAAGATGACCTCCTCGGCGGCGAACTGCACGTCGACCTCGTACTGCGTCGAGGTCACGTACCTGCCGACGTAGTTGACGCACTCGCCGGGCACCACCTCGAAGCCACGGATGTTGTTCAGCTCCACGTTCATCCGCCAGCTCTCGCAGTAGTTCTTCCGGCCGGCGGCCACCGCCGTGTCCTCCTCCCGCTTGCTGCCCATGAAACCCAGGATGTTCCAGTCACCGGCCACCAGGCCGATGTAGAAGCCAAGTAACAGGAAAACCACTCGAGTTCTCATCATCCCTTCTGCTTCACGCGTCTTCCGCCGAGGACACGCCTGAGGTGGTGAACTGAGCAGCCTATATAATGTGGACTACAGTCAGTCGATGTCGGCATCCCTACTATTATTATTATTATATATTTATATATTTTTATTGACCAAAGGTCACATTCGATCTGCTGGTCAAATACACGTCATATGACCTGAACTCATTTAACAAAAATAATAATACTAATAATTATTATTATTATTTTCTTGACATGAGATATCAATTTGGAGCTGAGCTGGATCCACCGATCGAAAATGACTTATTCGACTCGTGAGGTGGGTCCCGACTAAAAAAAAAAGACCAGCTACAGTCGTAGGTGGGTCGCGATCCCTTGCTGCACACCTACCGTTGGGGCCACTGGTGGGGCAGCTTTTATTACTGGGCATGGTGCAGGAATTTGACATGACAATAATCGAGGTACAAAAACGGGGCATAGAAAATTGGTCGCCGTCTCTTTTGAGATTGAGACATTAGATTTATCAGTACATTATTAATATAATTCATTTAAATTTTATTTTTATTTTATTTTAAGAAAATAAAAAAAGCTGATATATGCGAAGTGATAAGAATTGATAGGACTGTGGCCATGTGATACATTGTTATTGTGTCGACTATGGACGTTACATCAGACCAGCGGATCCGGCGAAAACAATTTTGACCGGTTTGATACGATGATTGAATCAAAATTATAAATAGATTGGATTGAAGTGGACCCAATCGGTTGGCTTTGCGTGCGTGAAAGGAATCGGCAAATCCAATTTAATGCGATACGTTGTTATTATCTTGAGTATAAAATTAGATCGTATCAGCCGACCCGGACAAAAGTATCTCGACCGGTTTGGTTCAATAATTGAATCTAAAGTATGAATAAATTGGATTGAACTGGATCCAGTTGGCCAATTTTATGACACGTCGACGTCCTGTGTATGCATCCGTCTCACGTGGCCAACACGCTGATTTCTATCGTTGACATGTTAGATGCATGTGATCGACGTGTAAACTCATATGGTTGAAACCACGAATCCATGTGGACAGTCTCCTAGCACCGTCTCAATGTCACATAGCTAAATCTTGAGCCTCATGGGAGGTAATATATCAATAATGTATAACCTCAATATGATTAGTCTATTAACAATCCAATATTTTATATTTTTTGAATCATTGGTCAATCCACTATTCGATACATATCATGTTTCGAAGTTGCTTAATCTCGAACTCACTGCAATCTAATGATAGTAGTTACATATATGCTTGCATGAATAAAATAACATTCAAAGGTAATGATTTGGACAACCCACTATAAAAGGGGCTTAATAAGTATACCATGATATTATTTCACATTCGAAATTTATAGACATTTGTTGAGAGCGGCTTGTTATATTATCTTGAAATCACGAATCCACGTGGACAACCTCTTAGCACCATCTTAATGCCACGTAGCTAAATCTTCTCGTAAAAGGTAGCATACCAACAATGTATAACCTATACGTGAAAAATACATTAACAATCCATGATTTCATACTTTTTGAACCCCTAGTTATCCTCACTGGCCAATATATGTCGTGTGTTTGGAAGTTACCTAGTCCACAAATAAATTCATATGATTGAAACCACGAATCCACGTTGACAACCTCTTAGCACCATCTCAATGCCATGTAGCTAAATCTTCTCGTAAGAGGTAGCATACCAACAATGTATAACCTATACGTGAAAAATACATTAACAATCCATGATTTCATACTTTTTGAACCCCTGGTTTTCCTCACTGGCCGATATATGTCTTGTGTTTGGAAGTTACCTAATCCCGAACTCAACATTGTCTAATGATAATAGTTACGTCCTATATTGACACATTATGCTTACATGAATAACATAACATTCAGATGTAATGGTCATCCATAGTACCCATTGTAAAACTGGGCTTCACAAGTATACCATGATACTTTCTCATATTGAGATATATCTGACTTGTTTACCATTTCAATATCGGAGAGACATTTATTGAGAGCATATTGTTATAGTTTTATAGAATGTGAAGAAGTTGTACTTGAGATCGCATTGATAAAAGGATCAATTTGATCCAAATTGATTTTTAATCAGATAATCAAGATTTGACTTAATAATTATATATAATTATGACTATTAAAATATTAGCTATTCTAAATAAAAATTTTATATAATAAATATATATATAGTGAAGCTTGCAAAACACTTATAAAATAAAATCAACTATACGTTCAAAAAAGAAAAAAAATATGAAATGAAACCTACCCTAATCATGTTATATGAGTGCACGAGCCTACGCCATACACACGTATATAAATCAATCTGATTCATCTTTGCACATGAAATGAAACCTACCCAAAATTGATCATCTTGTCATGGAAAACACATGTAAATTCTCAATTATCGTGTCGTGTCATTTCAAATCCTTCTCCAAAAGCATTTTGAGATTCAAATAACGCGTCAATATCATTGATCATTGATCATCAAACTTATCATAAATCTTACAAAGCATTGTCATGATTTGCCTGATAGAATCGAGATAAAAAAGGCACACTAAAAGTAGAAAAATTTCAAGAAAAAAAAATTGAAGATCGTAATTTGATTAATCAAAAATCAAAATGAAACCTTAAAATGGAAGACGAAGCTTCTACAACATTCGCAATAACCATCAATGAATCATGAACCGTCGATTACATGGGTTCATCAGAGCCGTTGATGTCATCGGTGCTCGGATGAGAACCAGTTCCCGGTCGAAGGCTATTATAGTAATATCACAAATGACACCTTAGAAACCCTAACAAGCGCTCTATAAATAATCGGAACCCGCTCGATAAACCCCGTCGGCGTCGCCGCTCGCTCTCTACTTTTCTAAGATGTCGAAGCGAGGTGAGGAGCGTCTTCCTCTTCCTCTCTTGCTGATTTCCTTTTCATGGTTGTTTTTCTTCTAGTCTTTCATTCTTTTATCTAGTAGCAGATTAATCTATTTGTTGTCCTATCACTCAATGACCTTCTCCGTTTCCTGTAGCCCTTTGAAGTAGGACTATATAAGTAGGGTTTCTTGAAATGAACATGGTTTTTACTTATTATTAACATTTTTTCCATGAGATTCATTATGTTATTATTATGCTCTATGAAATGTATTCATTTTTCCCTAGAAAGGGAAGGCTTTGTTGAAGTTTAATCCTTAGTAAATGTGATAAGGATTGCCCAATTCATAGGAAAGATCAGACTTTTTAGTTGTATATTTCGTTATGTTTGATGTCTTTGGCTATTGTGACGCATAGGACGAGGAGGATCTGCTGGAAATAAGTTCCGCATGTCGCTGGGTCTACCGGTGGCAGCCACTGTCAATTGTGCGGACAACACTGGCGCGAAGAACCTCTACATTATATCCGTCAAGGGGATCAAGGGCCGGCTGAACCGTCTCCCCTCTGCTTGCGTTGGGGATATGGTAATGGCCACTGTCAAGAAGGGTAAGCCAGATCTCAGGAAGAAGGTCATGCCTGCCGTCATTGTGAGGCAGCGGAAACCTTGGCGCAGAAAGGATGGCGTCTATATGTACTTTGAGGGTATCGTTTTCGTCTGCTAACTTTATATATATGTTTTGGTTATTTTTAATTGTTCATTTGCGTGTTGCTTGCCTTCTATAGTTTGTATTAGCTTGTTACAGGAATTTTGTTTCATATTCTGTCTTTTGTACGTAAATTTCTTTATTGTTTGTAGAATTTTGGTTCTTTCCCTCTTCCCTCTTTATGTTATTCGTTGAAGTCTGCATAAAAGGTTTAATTTTTCGCATTATTGGCAAATGATGAATTTTACTTGTTGTGACGGAGGTGATTTTTGGGTAAAAATCTCCTCTACTTCTCGGAGCAAACCAATTGTGTTTGTATATTCCAAAAGTAAACGTCGCATATCAAGTCTTTGGTTGTTGACGGTTCTTCCTGTAAAAGTTTAATCTTTATCGGGAAGTTTCTCCATCTGAAGGCGGTCCCATATTCCATCTCCTGGAGTAGTAGCATTGCTGCCATTACCTCTCGGGACTGGCCATGGGACATACATCTCACTTCATTTAAAACTATAAGTCTAATTTGCATATCACATAGTGTTACAGATGTTGATTCTTATTCCTGAATAGCCTATATCTTTGCAGAGAGTACCTCTATCTGGTGCTTGTCTTATACTCCACTGCATAAGCATCTGATTTTTTATTAGAGATAAAAAAATGCATTCATCCATTAAGTTTTTAATTTGCTTCAATCTATTGACGGAGGAGATTTTTCAGGGTGAAAATCTCCTTTACTTGTTGGAGCAAACCAATTATGTTTGTATATTCTAAAGTAAACGTCACATAAAAAGCTTTTTGATGTTGATGGCTCTCCCTATAAGGTTAATCCTTGCAGGGGTTTCTCCATCCTGAGGCGGTCTCATATTCCATCGCCTTGAGTAGCAGCATCGCTGCCATTATCTCTCGGGACTGGCCATGAGACATACATTCAAATAGTTGATTGAAAACCAAATCACGTCTGTTGCTTAATCTTTGTTTTGCTCTATAGATTTATTGTTTGTGAAACTTTGTTCATTTTGACAGAGTAGGTTTATCATGATTTAACTCTTATTTAGTTAGATTTTCTAGGGTTATAATAGAGGTATTTAATGTTTTTATTATTTTGAAGTGTAGATTTTCTTTATGCACACATGGTCCTTTGAAGTTGCTTCCGATCTGGAAGAGTGGCCTCCTTTAGGTCATTCTGTAGAGGAAGCATATATATATGTGATATGGCCAGTGTTAAACAGCATGTTGTTCAATAATAGCATCATGTTACCTGTCTTCTGGTAAACTATATATGTAAAGTTGAAAATATTTTAATAAAAAATGTAGTAGAGGAGTGGGTTCTTAATTCATACATTTCTTTGGAAAAAAAAAGATAAATTTCAATAGAATTTCCTTTTGATAGCTTCTGCTTGTTCATGTTATTGTTATTAGGCCCAAATGTTGTACAGCTAGATTTGTTGCTAGTTTCTTGATATCTTGTCCCCTACTTGTTAATTTTGTTAGCATTTTATTTCTGAGAATAATTCATTCCAGAATTGCATGAAAGCCTATATTTTTCTAAATATATATATATTGTGTAGATAATGCTGGCGTTATCGTGAATCCAAAGGGAGAAATGAAAGGTATTTTTTCGTTGAACTCGTTATGTGGGTTGTGGTAGTCAATATTTCCTCTGTTAAATTGTCTTTTTATCTAGAGATTTATGAACTGTTATGTTTTTCCTTTTTTGGCTTCTTTTCTCGTGTTCTTCAAATTTATTGACTTATTATTTCATGTTTTTTCTCAGGATCTGCTATTACGGGACCCATCGGCAAGGAATGTGCTGATCTGTGGCCTAGAATTGCCAGTGCTGCTAATGCCATCGTTTAATGATGTGTTTTTTGGACGTAAATTTGGATTTTTGTTTCCTGTTGATCTAGGACAATAATAATTGTTTATTCGCTTGTTTCATAACTAAACCAATAAGAACGTCTCTAAGATTTTTCGATATCAGCAATTGCAAAACTGTGTTGGTGATTACTTGGTTTTCTCGTTGTATCAGTAAACATGCGAAATCACTGGTCGATAATATGCTTCTAATATAACTTTGTAAGTAGGAATAGCTTTGGTGCTATTCTCATAAACATGAGCATGCATAATGCTCTTACATGTACCTAATAACTGCTTGTCTAACCATATTAAAGAAAAGCCTTGTCGGCCTTCTCTTCATGCGCTTTCCCACTGCAAGAGAAACAAGAAAGCCTCCAACTGCGTCGTCTTCCCTTCTTTCTCCCGACTCCGCTGCTTGATTGCTCGTCGATCTCATGTTCCGGCGTCATCTCAGCTTTCCACGTCTCCAGTTTGGTCTCCAATTCCTCCCTCTCCCGCTCCTCTGCGTCTCTTAAACTCTCCGCTGATCCGGTCCTCTCCAGCTGCGGTTCGCCGCTATCGGCCGGCGGCGACGTCTCGCTGTTGGACTTCTCCTGTTTCGCACCGATGAGGTCTTTGTAGGCGAAGGCCGCCAGGGACTGGAGGTCGAAGGACAGCGGCATGATTTTGTCGGAGTCGTGGAGGGCGACGCCAAGGTTGAGGATGCCGTGGGGGCAGAGCGTGGAGGGGCGGCGCACCTGGAGGGTCACGCAGCGGCTGGCGCCGGGGGCTGGGCGGAGGGCGCTGAGGACGACACGGACGGTGCCGAGGAGGTGGTCGCGGAGGGGGCTGAGGCGGCCGCGGGCGGCGTGGATGTGGACGTTGACGGCCGCGGTCTCTGAGCGGAGGAATGCGTCGTCGACGCGGAAGACGAACTTGTCGTTCCAGGTGGGGTCGGTGAGGCCGGCGCGGTCCACCCGGGTGTAGAGCTTGTGCTTTGGGTCGACCCATGCGGACGCGTAGGCCTGCAAGGACCGGGAAGCGGGGAAGAGCCCCTGGCCGGAGATGATGGTGATCTCGAGGAGGTGGAAATGCATTGCTACGGGGGAGCCGACGCTGGTCGAATGGTGGTGGTGACGGTGACCGAAGGAGCCACCATCCACCGGCTTCATGTCGGGGCTTTCCTCCAAGGTGAAGCGATACTTGCGCATGTACCAGCGATGGGAGACGGGAGGAAGATGACGCCCTGGGGACGCCGAGAATAGGCAGAGCTAAACTTAGCATGGCTTCAAAACTTGGCTCGAGCAACACGTTTCCTACCCCACATTTGCACCCGGCTCACCTGCACGATTGTGATTGGCTTATCTGACATGTCCTACTAAAATAAAGAGAAAGTGGGTTTGTGATGGCGTACACTTAGAAAGGGTCGCTGGTCTTGCGATCGGTGTGTCGTGATGCGCGTTTATCACGACCCGGCCAATCGCAAATAGCCAACACGTAATTGGCATTGTGGCTGAACCGACCCGAACTTGTTCTCCTACAACGAATCAGTTCGATGGCAGAACCCAAATTTTGAGATGTGTCAGATAAACATTATGGTGTTAATAAATGTGTAACTCATCTTAATGTTTTAATTTAGTATACAAATATGTTATATATAATGAATCAATTATTTTTATTTTAGATAATTAAAAAATAAATCTAATTTGGGTGAATTCACGTGAGAATCATTAAAAAATAAGTATATATTTATTTATTTTTATGGACTTGGAGAGCAAAGAAGCAATATAAGAAGAACTAATCAAATTCAATGCACATATTAAATCCACAAAAATCAAACTAATGAATGCGACTGATCCAATTGAAGTAAGCCGGTGACCCGGTGGGTCGTTGGGTTGCGTCTCGAATACCAGCGGCCTGGGTTCTGCGTTCGGGCATATAAATGAGCGTTCGAAGCCCTAAATTGCCCGTGTCTTCCCTCTAGCGCTCGCGGCCTTGGTCCGGTTCCGGTGACGTCGGTATACTTCCCTCCTCCCCTCGTCCTTCGGATCCCCTCCACCGGCGATCCCCGTCGGTGTCACGATCCCTCCTAGCTGAGGCATGTGCCTTGAATTCTCTCTCGTTTCGGAGATCTCGCCTATACCTTGATCCACGGGCTTCCCCACCCGAGTCCGAGGTACAATCACCCTCTCTCTCGCGCTCTTGTTTGATCGGAGTTGGTGTTTTGATCTGGTATTGTTGTTAGATGCTTTTTGTTCATTGGGCGGATACTTTATCTCGAAGCAATCCTCTCTGGAGTCGTTCCTCGAAGATTTTCGTTAGTTTAGAGTTCTGTTATTTGCGAATGCTTTCGTGTTAGCATCTAAGTTTCGTTCATGGTTCTTGGAAGAAAAGCGCCTATATTTTTGTTATTTTTCATGATATTAAGGGGAAAATTGTGGATTTTTGTGAAATGACACGATGTAACTGGCCCAATCAAACGGGGTAAACTGCTTTAACTACTCCGATCGTGTTGGACAAGTGCAACATGGAACACTTCAGTTCGTTGTTTCTTTGTTTTTCATGAGGACTTCAACTTCGTTTATCTTGTTATGCTTTTAATATCACATAGTAATATCATAGACTCAAAACACTCTGGATTTCTATATAATTTGAATAGTTGATTTGATTTTGTCTACTTTCAGGAGTAACATGTTTAGAGAACGAAATGTCTCAATCCTGGGCAGATAATGTCAAGTCTTCATCTGGATCCACTTCGCAGTCCAGTCCCCACCTTGTGTTTCCGCATGTTGCGCATACCAATTTGAAGCACAGGTGGAAATATATTATAGTATAATTATTTGAGTAGTTCTTAGTTATATTACTTTTGTTTTTTTAAATTTCTTTCTTCAAAAGTATGCTATTGATGTGCTACACAGTTCTCTAATAATTCTTATCTTGTTCATATGGTGCCTTCATAGAGACACTTGCTCTATGGATATTAAAAGTAATAAAAGATAGCATATGAAGATGCCCAAGCAAAGCAGCGTTTATGTTAGACGTACCATCGATTTTAATAGGGAGAGAGCGATGTTGCCGTGGTCCTCTGATAATAGCCTTATTGGTAGTTATATCTGCTTGTGTCAACCTCCAAATTAGTCCTTGTTGTTTGCGCTCAAAGACACTAGGCCTTTAGCAATCAAGTATCAGAAGGACCCTTTTGGATGGTAGAAAGGTGTGGAAGAGTAGTGGTTAGAGGTTTGGGATAATGATGGTTAGAGGTAATTAAGAAATAGAAGGCTTGGGGATTGAATATGAACAATGTGACTGTGAAATGGTAGATCATGGATTGGGCCTGGACTGTAAATGGAGATATTAAATAGCTGGTGGTTTAAGATAAAAAGGTGGATAAAAGGGATACGGAAAAGAGGTGACAGAGAGGTTGATGCCTTCAACACACTCTGATTCATCATATTAGTTTTGAGTGGGAATGGGTAGCCACTCCTCATAGAAATACAATTTCTTGACTTGTTCATCAGTGCTAGTGTTTATTACTCTCTATAAAATGGAAAAATAATGTAGAACAAGATGTAAAATCTTAAACATACGCTTTGATCAATCTATTATGCCTAACAAGGATAAAAAATTGGGATCCATATTGGCTTTTTATCTGGTCTTTTATTGTCTGTCAATACAGATTTTGAGCTACTCTCAATGTTGCTTTTATTGTCTTATTTTGATGCATCATAGCAGCTATCTTCATCTGATGTTTCAGAGATAGAAATAACGATGCACTCGTGTATTAATTTCGATTCATATATGTGTTAGATATGAATCTGAGTTTTCAGAAATACTAATCCAGTCCTTTTAGATCCAAACCAATCAACTATTCACATTTGAATTTCTCTGTTTTAGAAATGTTTTTCAGTTGTTAGCATGGAGGGAGACATCTCCTCGGTCTAAGCATAAGAAACAGCTTTGGAAAGAAGGCTCAAACTGGAGTGCTGATTATGTTGCACTAAGATGTGAAAAATTGGATGCTAGAAATGCTTTGGCTTCTTGGTAATGTAGCTTCTGTATGCTATATTTCATTAATGGCTTGTTATTTTTGAAAATTTTCATATAATGCCATATTTTTAGGCATCATATTAAGTAATTTATTGTTCTAAATCTGTAGTTGATGATTCTAAGTACACATGATTATGAGAAGGTATATGTTGATCTATTGGCATTTGGCTTTCTCAGGGTAGAAGCAGAGTCTTTGCGTCATTTATCTGCTAAATATTCTCCTCTTGTGCCTCCTCCAAGGTCCACAATTGCAGCAGCATTTAGTTCTGATGGAAATACAATTGCTTCCACACAGTAAGTTCATTCCCCTGCTTCAGCTGTACTACATACGTAGTCAGTCATAACTAACTGAATATGTTTGCAGTGGTGACCACACTGTCAAGATAATAGACTGCCAAACAGGGAACTGTTTAAAGGTGTTAAGTGGTCATCGACGGACACCTTGGGTGGTATGTGCACATATTGTTTGTATGTTTTTTCTTTTCATGTTTGTGCATTACTATAATGAACTGACGTGGGTGGAGCTTGCTTGCATTTTACAATATTCTTGAGTAAAAAAAAAGTTTGCCATTGTGAATATCTGGTCCATTTTTTGGTTCACTTGCTCTTCACTTTTACTTTCACTGTCACTTCCTTTCTAGCAACTCCAGTATGTCAACCTTTCTACGACTGGTCTGTTTTGTCGATTCCTTTAACATTGAAAATTTCTTGTTCTGTTCGTTAAAATTTGTTTTGCATCATGATCCCTGTTTTACATTCTTATCACTTTCTCTTGCTGGAAGGGATTTGCTTATTGGTTTTTAAGTTGCAAGATACAGATACTAGATTTACAAGCTGATGGTATAATCTGTCATTTGTTTCCCATGGTTACCATTATGATCTTCACTGTTCTAGTCTGAGTTCTTGAAAAACTCTAGTTTTGTGTGTATGTTTTCTTCTAGATTATTGTATTAAACTCTTTTCACTGTCTAATTTGTCATCCAGGTTAGGTTCCATCCATTACACCCAGAAAAACTTGCAAGCGGTAGCTTGGATCATGAAGTTCGATTATGGGACACAGAGACAGCAGATTGTATAGGGTCACATGATTTTTGTATTACCCTTTAACACGTTTTTGAAAACTTCTTTTAATACAAGTCTGACATCTGGTTACCTTTTTTGATTGCTCGATAATCTATCTTCGTCAGATTCAAACATTTGTATTTTTTTTATATTTGCAGATCGTCCTATCGCCTCTATTGCTTTTCATGCCCAAGGAGAACTTCTTGCTGTAGCTTCTGGCCATAAGGTGAGTTGTTTTTGGATGACATGAGAAGAAATCCAGTTCACTAATAGAAAATCTTCCCATTGTTTGTCGATGACCGAATTTTTTTTATTTTGGTGTGTTGAAACTCCGTGTGATATACATTTGGCAGCTGTACATATGGAACTACAACAAGAGAGAAGAGGCTTCTTCTCCTACTGTTGTTCTAAAGACTCGGCGCTCCTTAAGGGCTGTACATTTTCATCCTCATGGTGCTCCATTTCTGTTAACAGCTGAGGTTGATTTCTCTTTTTGGATTCATTGTTGGACTGATGTTTTTAGACGTTTACATTGTACCAACTGTAATAGTTCCTTGCTTTACAGGTTAATGATCTAGATTCTCCAGATTCACCTTTGACTCTTGCAACATCATCGAGTTATTTACATTATCCTCCGCCTACAGTTCTTTTTGCTAATTTAAATTCTGATCTCCGTCAGCATCAGATGGATAAGTTGCCCCTTATGCCTTCTCCTTACTTCTTTTGGCCAACATTTGTAAATGATGATGGAAGAAGGACTTTGCAGCATGGTGGTGGGACAAGCAGCTCAGCCAGTGGACAGCCAAAAGCAGACTCTTCTATGTTGTCTAGTCAGAGACAAATACCAGATGCTGCTAACCAGTATGATAATTTGGTGGCCCCCATGGATATATCTCCTGGAGAACCATCTGACATGAATTTTATGACCGATAATAGAGTTTCTACGATGACTGGAATGGATAAGGCATTGGAAAGTGCGGAAACCAATGAAGGACAATCTACACCAGAGTTTCAGGCAAGAAGCTCTACTGGGATTTCTGAGAGGTTGGATGCTTCTGGTAATGTGTCATTGACTACGTCTGCTCAGATTCGTGAGAGGTCAGATGCTTCTGGTAATGTCTCATTGACTACACCTCAGGAAAGTGGAATGGTTGAAAGAGAACCGATTGGGTTAGGTTTAGGTGTTCCACCTATTATTTCCACAAGCGTCTCCAGTGATGGTAATCCCATATTAATCCCTTTCCATGATCCTCCATGCTGGGAGCTGCCTCTCCTGCAGGGCTGGTTAATGGGTCAAACTCATTCCAGCTTGCACACAAGATCTGTTAATGGTGGCTTAGAAGGAAATTCAGGCATGATTCGTCAAACAGGATCCAACTCCTTGACCTCTGAATTACAATATAACCATAATGCAGAACGTTTAGTGGCTTCCTCGATGGCAAACCTAGTTGGCCATTCTAGGGTGACTGCAAGATCTGGTTCTCGTCATCGTTCAAATTCACGTTTAGTGGCTTCAACAGGTGTCAGCCAAGTTTCCTTGTCTCATAATTCCCAGACCGATGATGCCGAGCCTCGTCGTGGTCCAAGTGGTATTGTATCTGAGGTTCCAACATCATTGGCTGCCGCAGCAGCTGTTGAATTACCTTGTACTGTGAAACTAAGGATATGGCCGTATGATATACAAGATCCATGTGCTCCTTTGGAACTAGAGACATGCCGTTTAACTATACCTCATGCAGTTCTTTGCAGGTGCACTTGCTCTCCATGATAGAACAATTTTACTTTTCTTTTAGGGACTCTTATTTGCAACAATTATAATGTTGAGTGCTGCATGATATTCTTATCATAATATAATGGCAGAACACATTATATTAGAATGTGCTACTTTTGGTTATTGATGACATCTATGTTAAATACTTACATGTGAATAATCGTGACAGTGAAATGGGCACTCATTTTTCTCCTTGTGGGCGATTTTTGGTTGCTTGTGTTGCATGCTTGCTTCCTCACGTGGAAGGTGATCCTGGAACACAGTCACAAATGCAACATGATGCTTCGGGGGCTGCAACATCACCAACACAACACCCAATTTCGGCTCAGCAAGTTATGTATGAGCTTCGCATCTACTCTCTTGAAGAAGCAACGTATGTCGTAAAACCTTTCTTGTAATTTTAGTGGTAAAACTGTCTTTTTATATATTGATTTTCTTCAATATTTTTTGTGATCTGTAGCTTTGGTATGGTGCTTTCTTCAAGAGCAATAAGAGCTGCACACTGCCTAACTTCTATTCAGGTTGGCACACTTCATTATTGAATTAATTAATTAATTATATGTATAAATGATTATTAGTTTTAGGTTTTTTTTATAAACAAACCGCCTCGTCTTCCTCTCAACCATAGTTTTTCATATATAAAATTGTTCCTAGATGAAGTTGTTTCTCTTTGGTGACCCTATTTATGATGCTTGTACAAGTACTTTTATCTAATGTGATGGACTCTTTGAGGAGTTGTAGATGAAGCTACAACATATATTGTAGAATGCTCAGGGTGCAAGGAATGGCATGAGAACAGGAAACGACTACCTGGATCAGTTCTTATGAAATTATTACTTCAAAATAATATATCTATATTCTGATGTTGCAACACATTTTGATTGTGAAGAATAATCTTTTGCTTTTGCCTAGTCCAATGTGTACAAGAACTTTGGTAATTTCTCTATGCTGTACCATAGAGAAATCACTGTGGTAATTTCTCTATGTTTGGCTGCTGGATGTTCTCCCTGCAGAGCAGGGAGCCCTCAACAAGCTGAGGGGCAGGCTATCCTGGAGGCTTTACAAAGAGTAAGGAGCAAAGGATGGAAGAAGATTTTAATTCACTCTGACTCCCTTGAATGGACCAAGTATATATCTGGCTCTACTCAGATACCCTGACACTCGAGGGCTTTATTTAAAGATATTTTGGTCATTGCCTCTAAGGTTAATGTAATTGGATTTCAACATGTAAGCAGAGAAAGCAGAGAGACTAATTGTTCTGCACATAAAACTAGCTAACTTGGGGCGAATTTCAAGGGCTGTATCCATCTGGGGAAACAATTTTGACTGGGCACTTCTGCCTTTTCCTATGTTACAGTCTCATGATATCTAATGAATAGTTTTATGTTTTCAAAAATAAAAAAAAAGAAATCACGTGAATTATATACAGGATAGTGCGTGTATTTGTCAATTTGTTTTTGCAAATTTATCTCCACCCAATCTTCTTCATCTTGACTAAAAGGATTGAGTTGGTTTAGGTTAGTACTGAGTACTATATGTTTGGCATGTATTTTAAATCATGAATTCAAAAATTAAGCTGATATGGCCTAGATTGATTGATATCGATTAGAATCAAAGGCACAATTGAAACCTTGAGAAGTTAGGTTCGTTAGATATAGCATCCTTCAATTGGCTGGGATCAATCAGTTCTGAAAAGAAATTGGCCCACAAGGACCATTATTAATATATCTTGGTATTTTGATGGGTCATGCTCCAGCTTATTGCTGATCAAGAAATAGGAGAAAAATAAGGGAGAAATAAAAAAAATCAACTGCTTGATAGATTTCTTCTCAGTTTCTTAGTAAATGCTATGGTGGTTGGACCACCATAAGAATTTGAACCACTGTAAAAGAAGTAGCTACTTTCCTTTATTTCTTGGGTCATTAAACATTAGAATTCCTTTGTATTATTGTGGTGGTCCATGCTGACCAGTACGGTCAATATTGGAATCAATGCTAATGGCCACCGTTGACTATTAGCAGCAATGATTATAAGGAACTCTTGTCACACTTTGATTCTCAGCTAATCTTCCACTCGTCTACTCAGGATCAACTGCCTCTGTTGTCCATGTGTCACCTTTCTGAATTAGCCACCATCATCACTGCTGTCAACATCATAATCATTATTCTAGATTTTTTGAAAACTATTATTAGAAAGGAAGAAAATTTGTCATTATTTCACTTATCAATGATATCTTATGGGTATTTAATTGTAATAAGCTACGTGGCCTTACTGCACTTTTGAATGACTGGAACCGACTTTTTGTGACATGAGCTATGATGCGCTAACTTCTGTGCCATGACCTCCTAAAATAAGATCAGGTCTGTGAGCAAAGTTTTAATACTGGTTGGAGCGGTGTGTATTGATAGGTATTTTCCAAATGGACCATGTACTAATATCTAAAAATGTAGCTCGATATTAGAAACATTCATTTTCTAGTTTTTGTTATTTTATTCAATGATTCCGGCTAATGTAGTGTGCTTGATAGGTTACTGAAACTGGTTTTTAATCAGTTGTAAATCCTTGTTCATTAGTATCCAACTATGGATCTGACCATGATCTCTTTAGATTCAGCCTAGATTGAGGCTAAATCTGCATGAGTCCAGCTTCAATCCATATAGATCGAGGCTTGATGTGTTCCCTTCTATGATATTCTTGATTGTCATTAGTTTCCTTCTTTGCACAAAATCTTCAATTAAGATGATTATTTTTTCTTCCATGTCCATTTATCTTCTTCTTCTTCTACTATGCAATTACTTCATTTTCAAACAACCCAAATTAAGAAAATATTAAAAAATAAAAAAGTCTTCGGCATCACATCGATTTATATGAAATTGTTTTGCCAAGACATAAATCTGCAACTCTCATATCCGGATGGAGTTTGATTGATTGAATCTTGGATTTATGAAGCTGAATTATCCAACCAATGGTTCTTAGTTCTAGTATACCAGGTGAGTTTCTTCCCAGTTCAGATTTGGATCTCATCCGAAGCTCATGTTGCAAGAAGAAAACTGCTAGTATTTTATTGAACTAAACTTTTCAGTCAATAATAGAAGAAGTTTCTTGGTTGTTTTGACAAATGAGCTGGTATTGCATACTAAGCCACTAACAAAGTTAATATGTTGTAATGAAATTATAGTCACTGCAAAATCTAAATTTGATGTGGTACATTAACATGATGATGTTTACTGTTGTTTAGTAATCTTCCTATGAGTCCTAAAGTCCATATTTTTGTAGTACTTGTGCATCCAACATGGGTCTTTTTTCTCTTTGTAGTTCTCACCTACATCAGAACATATACTATTAGCATATGGTCGGCGTCATAATTCACTTCTTAGGAGCATTGTTGCGGATGGGGAGACTGCAATACCTATCTATACAATCTTGGAGGTATGTGTTATTTAGCTACTCTGTATTTTGAAGGCATCTGTTTGTTCTGTTCCTGCTGCTAGTTTAAACAAAGGTGTCCGATTGCATAAGTTGGTTTTAGTATTAAGGCTCTGATTTTCTGTTAGTTCTGCTAGTTCAAACAAAGGTCTTCTACTATGCTATTTTTATTGCATCTTTTGGTTATATCTCAAAACTTCAAAAAAATGGGACTTAACCTCATGTCATGAACTATTGACCAGCATTTTAAGTTTCTTTTATTTAGTTAGAACCCTTTAGTAGGAACTTCAATTTGCTTTAGGTCTTAGCTGGAGTTTGAAATGCTACATGTACGAATTTTCCATGGCAAAACACAGTGATCTTTGATGATGACTTACGAAAAAAAACGTTCTCTTGCAACCAAATTGCAGATGACCTTGAAATCATTACAACCTAGGATAATTATAACTTATCGTATGATATTCCAAATATTCTTGAATGTGTATAGAATAAAGAATGATCTTATCATGATGACGGAACAAAAGAAAAAGTTCTCAAGATTCATAACCATTAGAAAGTGAAGTGAATTACAAAGCAAATTCACCAAAGAGGAATGCCTCAAGGGCCAATCTACAAATAAGAATAAGCTACTGAAAAGATTCTTATTGTGGGTTCAGTGAGAGACATTCAATTGTGACAAAGGAGGCTACTTATCTAGTGTTGAGGCACCCATCTAACGGTTATCATGATACTGTTTCTTAGTTATGCTTTACTGCTTGGAGCAGACTAATAGTAATTTAAAAGTCATGTTATATTTTGTTGATTAAACTGAAAAGTATATTAGTTGGGTTATCATGCTTGAAAGCATAGAGGTTTCATATGTTCCTCTAAGTGGAAAGCATAATTAAATGTCTGTTGTTAATTGGAGGACTTATAAAGATTCTTTAGAAGTTTGTTTAATAAAATGTCTACTATATATAGTAAACATACATTCCTGTAATTTATCAAATTTCTTGCCAGTTTAATTTTTAGATCAAAATAAACGCTTTTGGTCTACTCTTGTGCACCATGATATTGTATGATTCATTTGCACAGTAAACTGTAGCTTGTGAAGAAATGTAAGGATAGCATATTGATTTGTCCACTACCTTATAAGATGCCCAGTTTAGTAATGTACCTTCTTCATTCTAGCATTATCTTTTGTTGAAGAACATTTTTGGCCTAATGCTCAACTTGTTCTAGTCACTTATTAACTTTCCATCTAATATTTAGTCACTGATAACCTCCATAATGATTGATTTCTATACTTAAGCTGTCAAATATAATTTATGATAAGATATCTGTCTTCTGTAATATTTTCAAAGGTAAGCTGTCAATGAAACGTTCTGTTATTTATCATCTCACAGAAAAAAAAAAAACTTCCCTTCATCTGAAATAACAGGGTCTGGTGGATTAAAGGTTTTAATGAACTGTGTTGCCTATAAGTATAAACTTTCCTTCAAAATGGGAACAATAGAAGCAGTTTTGGTTTTAAGAAAGATTTACTGGCTGCATTTGCGTGTTGGCATTGTTGTCATTAAATTAGTGTAGCTTAACTTCTGTTTTCTGAGCATGTGAAGGCCCTAAGACGGCAAGTAAGGCACATTTTCTTGCTTCACCGTTCCTTGCAGTGTTTGTCATCTGCTAGCTGGTATCTTCTTTTGATATGTTCCAACCAGTTAGTACCTTCACCTTTTAAAAATATTTCTCTGTTGCTGGTCTTCTCCCAGGTCTATCGAGTTTCAGATATGGAGCTTGTGAGAGTTCTTCCTAGCATGGAGGACGAGGTGAATGTTGCATGCTTTCATCCATCTGTTGGTGGTGGTCTAGTTTATGGAACTAAGGTGAAATTCAATTTTTTAGGAGCATTCTTGAGGAACTTATACCGCCAGTTTGAGCTCTACATAATGTTTTGATGGCAAAAATACAGGAAGGCAAACTTAGAATTCTCCAATATGATGGTTCAGATGGCACAGGTTGCATGGGACCAAATACTTTTATCGAGGAAAATATGCTTGAGGTAATTGCTTTAGGTTTACTGTTCCTACATCTTGAGTAACCATCTTTATTAATTCACTTCTGTTTCTGTATCCTTGATTTTTTTTGGCTTATTTTGACAATTTTATCTTGTACATGCTAGAGTAAGTTAGAGGATGGGCTTTAGTACAATGGTAAAGATTTTCCTTAAACCTGGGAGACCAAGGCTTGAGTCTCGGAAATAACCCTTCTGTATTTAGAGTGAAGGCTGCATATATTGATCCTCCCCAACCCTGCATTTGCGGGAGTCTCATGCACTCTTTACATGCTAGATTAAGTTCAGCTGGTATCTTCGTTGAGTAACTCAAACGCAGATGTATTAAAATCAAGTAATCGACAGGGCTTTTAGGCTGAGGACTGGTGCCACTTGGAAATGACATGTAGCCTCTTGAATGCATACAAGAGAATTGAATGGTCAATGGTGCCTTACTCTAAGGCTAATATGGAAGGAAGCCTTGTACTAAGATTGGTAAAATTTCTGGAGAACATACAACTTGGACATTCCTAACCAGACACTGTATGAATTGCAACATTGTATTTGGCCATTAAAATTTTTCTTCAGGGTAATGCAGTACATGGGCATGCATATGACATTTCTCCTTTTCAGATTCTTGATTTAGGATGTTAGATAATGTTGTGTAACTTGATTTCAACTTATATTTTCGGGCCTTGACTTCAATCAATGAATTGTAGATATGCATTCACATTTATAATCACTACATGTTTGATCTATGCTGCAAAGCAAATGTATAATGTATACAACAAATCATAAGCATTCCAATAGGATATTCCAAAGAGATTTATCTATCACATATTAGTCTAACATAGCTTATTGTAACAGCATTATTACAGACAATTGCTCAATTTCTCTCTGTGTTATATACCCTATGTATGTTAAAACTTTTAAGCTTAATAAGAGGATTTATTGGTTTAGAAAAAAATTTCTAGTTATCTCATTCACATTTAATAAGAGGACATGTGCTTAGGATATCTTCGGATACGATAGTTAGAAAAGATGAAATGATTAATGTTAATGGTACGAGAAGAGACAAGGAAAGACCTAAAAAGATCTTAATAAAAACTATAAATGAATATTTAATTACTTTGAACTTAACTAAACATATGACTTTTTACATATCTTAATGACTGTAAAAGATTCATGTAGCTAACCCAGATGGTTGAGACTCATGGTTTTGTTGTTGTATCTCATTCACATTTAATGGTAGTATTTTTTCAAAAATGTTATTGTTATCACTTCATCCCATATTTAGATATTCTAGATTGCCCAAAGAGGGTACACTGAAGCCAAACTTGAATGGAAGAAGACAAATTTCAAGTTTAATTGAAGATTTTATGATTTGATTGAAGATTTCACTCTTATAAGTTGTATATACTTTATTGAAGGGTTTGCAAAGGAAGAAGTGAATATCAATGTCAATGGAATATTATGTAGAAAGAATTTTTTTTTATCAAAAAAATATTTTTGGAAGTTCAGCTTTCCCCAAGAAAGACAATAGGATGATTGAAAAGCATTGATATGAGGGATGTAATTTTGTAGCTTTCTTATATCTTGTACCATGGTTTTATAAAAAAAAATATAATGTCTAAATGAATGAAAATTCTGATTTCCTACAACATATGAGTAGTGTGAGATCACATTTTTTCCCTTGAGTGAGTATAGCACTTGATAGTATCTTCTGTCATGTCCTTAGTTGGGATTGCCTAAGACGTGTGACACCCAAGCGATATTCATCCGCAAGGGTTAGCCTAGACCTTAATCTCGTGTAGTCCATAGAGGACTTGCACAATGAAGAAAATGTTCAAAAGACGAACGCGCAGGTAATTTGTCGTCGTTGTGCATGAAAAGGGTAAGCTAATCAGAATCCAAAGCAACACAAAAGCAACCCGTGTTTATTAGGCCCAAATAAGTCTTGAAAACCGGCTGCATGAGTGCACATAGAGGGGGGTTCCAAAGGTAGATGCTGGCCTAATGTTCACTTAGCACTTTCGTCGAACAGAAAGCTGACACATTATAGAT
This sequence comes from Musa itinerans, assembly GCA_001649415.1. NCBI lineage: Eukaryota > Viridiplantae > Streptophyta > Magnoliopsida > Zingiberales > Musaceae > Musa > Musa itinerans. Next base: position 304,738 of record LVTN01000117.1, on the reverse strand, counting down.
GTTGAATCATCCCTCAGACCCCTACCCAAAGCCCAAAATTTGAAAAAGTTTAGAAGAGGAAGGCATAATTTGGTTTACTAGTTTTACTAAAGTTTAGGAATAATAGAGATATTTAAAGCTACTCTAATTATATAGGGATCAATCTAGTAAGACACACTAGGGAACTTTGGAAAAAAGCGATTGAAGAAACAATCAGCACAAAATGAGTTCTTTTGAAAGTTAGTTTGGTTTTATGCCCAAAAAAAGCAGCCATGGATGCTTTTTATTTTTAAGGGAAAAAAAAAATGATTTGTATTGACTTAGAAAAAGTTTATTAGTTTTTAGAGATATATGGCAAGGTGAGAAAAGAAAGAAGTATCTGGTAATTATTTTGATGTGATAAAAGATATGTATACTAAAATAGTTAGTAGTGCCAGAGTTATAGTGTTTGTCTAATGGATTTTTGATAACTAAGAATAAATCAAAGATCAACCTTAAGTCCTTATCTTCCACTATTAGTTATAAACAAACTTACTAGTCATTACAGGATAGTGTTGTTTGGTAAAATATTATTTGCTGAGGATATTGTTTTGGTTGATGAGACCTATTTGGGATTGATTCTGAACTTGAGTTATAGAAACAACTCTTAGCGCTAAAGGTTTTTGATTATGCAGGACTAAGATCGATTACATCAAATGTTAGCTTTGGATATCTTGAAAACAGAGGGATTTATGTAAGATGTATGGACAAAAGTTTCTAAGTAAATATTGTAGATATATTAGACTTACTATTCAACAAGGATAGGACACTGATGAAGATATTGTCTATAGGGTAAAAGTTGAGTGGTTATTGTAGAAAGGGGTGGCAGGCATTTGTGTGATCAATGTTTCGCTCTTGAATTAAAAAATATGCACAAAAGTTAGTATAGTTGAGATGAGAATTTTGAGATGAGTTTTCATTCAAAGAAAAATTAGGTGGTGCCTGATGTGATTAAACAATGTGAGCCAATTAGGATTTGTGGTGGGAGGAGAGGAAGATCTAAAAGGACTTTGTTAGAAATAATATGAAGATATTTGAATCTTCTTAATTAATTAGAGATATTGTATTACATAATTCAATAATGGGAAAAGATCCATAAGGCCGATCCCTAATAATTAATACATTTTAGCTTCTTGTTGAGTTGTCATCATTGTCGTCGTTGTTGTCATATTAATGTTTCAAGAATAATACATATGGAATTCTCTATGGCTTGTGCCATTGTGTAAACATTGATTCAAAGACAGGAGGTTTGGTGTTTTTGTTGAGTCATTCTAAATTATCACACACTTATTGGACATGGTTAACACAATTACTTTGTATGGCTATCAAGGGATTATGTGCTGGACAAATTATCCTTTTTTGATTACTTTCATTGGTTAGAGGCCTTTAAATATCAGCAAATTTGTTAATTTAAAGATCGAAATACTGATATTTCTTTCATTATAACAGCCCATTTGAACTTTTTATTAATTTTTGTATTGTAGATCCAGAAGTATGCCTTAGAATGCTGAGAGCAGGCAAGTGCTGTTAGTTAAAAACAGTTCTCATTTTCTTAGTATTGCTTCTTACCTTTCTTTTACTTGTTGGTTCCTTTGCTTTTTAGTGGAATGTCCAATGTTTCTATATATATATATATATATAATTTTACAATGCTTACTTTGATGTTACATTTTGGTGATTGCAATTTAAATGGTATGTAGTATATAATTCAAACTTGACGTGGAAGTTATTGAAGTGGTGACTTTGCATGTTTCTGTAATGATGAATAGTGTTTGTCTACATCATAGGCATTTTCCTCGTTCGTTTGTTGTCATCCTTGTGAGAATCCCATTTTTTATATTTAAGGTAAAATACTAGATTCTGACCTTTTGAACTGTTCCATTGTTGCCCTCTCTCTGGTACCAATACTCCAGAGTCCTTGGTGATAAACCTTGGCACTGGTGTGGTACTCAGTTCAGGAGGTTAAAAGGGAAAAGGGGAACAAAAGTTTGCAGAAACTCATGTTTATGGTTTTATAGGCTACCAGTTTGAGAGTCACTTCTCTGCATGTTTGCTATTTCAAAACAGAAACTAAGGTTTGCTTTCTATAGGTTTGTGATTCAGAACAGAATTTCCAAGTTCAACATTTACTGCAACTGTATAAAGGAACTGAACTTGCTTTGTTTCTATATTTATAGCTGATAGTGAGATTTTGCTTTAAACAAAATGCTTACTTGAAAAAACCAAAACAGAAGTTTCTAACTTCAGCATGAACAGCAACTGGCTGATCTATGTTGTTTTGAGCTTATTAATAAAGATGAGATTTTTATTAAAGAAACTGTCAAGAATTTGCCAAGTTGTGTTCTTTAGATCTTAACAAAAAAAATTTGTTTGAGCAAAGAGATTCTTATGAAAAAAATGTTAGATGATTTTCTTTGTTTTTGATAATTAGTTTCCTGTAAAAACTTTATTTATTTGCAGTTAGTTGCATGGAAACTCAATGCTTTATAACTTTGTGGGTTACCCATTCAACATCTAGGTTGAGTCCTTCAGAGTTTAGACTATAGACTCCATGACTGTTGTCTGTTATATACTATTTCAATTGTACAAATTACATTAGGGTCAATGTTCATAATTATGTATGCCGGTAGTGAACCGATGAAAGCTCAGACTGGTACTGTATCAGTCTCAGCATGTCAGCACATACTGGGTTTCACAAAATCCTGATGACAGTCGACAAATAAAAAAGTTACCCGGTACATGGTTTGTATTGTCTTGTACCAGATGGTTCAAGTTCCATACAGGGCATATCACCTGATGTACCTTGATCCATGTAAGGTCCCAATGACAAACGCCTTTTTGGCAGACAAATAATTAGTATCACAAGACCTTGGACACAGATTAGTTACAAAGTATCAATTCCAAGTCCCCTTTTACTTTGTTTTTTTCTGTGACTTATTTCTGATCAAAACTTATAAAATAAATGCTTAGATCTTGGTTCTAGCTGCATGCGCTCTGCTCACTTATTATTGAAAACATGGATTGCAGTAGGTCGGGACGTGCACGTTGAATTCACTCCAAGATATAGCGTAGACATCAGAACCACCTGTAATTGAACTCAGACACAGATCATGCGGCAGATGTTCTTTCAAGTGATGTTTGAGACTTGGTAAGTTACCTTAACCCTGTGACACTAGGAAGTGAATTTGCTTTTTGGTAGTAGGTATCGTGGCAAAAGCTCGATTCATCGGGGTTTGAGCCCTCTAGGTTTTGTTGGTCATGGTGAAGTGATTGACTTCTTATTGCCAACAGCTGGTCAACAAGTTTCCAAGTGAAATTGATTAATGAAGATGGGAGGAGAGACACTAGCGACAAGGCTGCAAGAATCCACAAGGGCTAGATATGTTATCATAATTTGCTGTTGTGATTTCAAATGCACCAGAAAATTCATCTAGAGGTCCTGTAAGCTATATGCATCCAATATATGTATGTATATGCTGTCATATGCTGCAGTTAAATTTGAGCATGGATATCTGTGCTCTCTTGTTGTCATTGATAGATTTTTTTTTTTCATTTTAGATGACAACTAGGAAACCTGATGGTGCCATGAAATTGATTTTTATGCTATACATTTGGTTTTAGCTTTAAGAGATCGCTCTATATAATACAGATTGCTGACACCGTGAGCCCTCTGCAGAAAAGGGCTTTGTCCCATGCTGTGGAGAGTTTCTTTAGCATTCCCTCATCCTCTTTTTGCTTTGTAGGAAAGCTATGATTTGTAAAAAAAATATTATTCTCTCCTTACAGTCACTAGCGTGCATTTTGAGGCAATACTAACCCAAGTAGATGACTATTTTTTCTGAATATTTTGATGTTGGAAAAAAGACTTACGAAACTGTTAGTTGAGGAGTGCTTCGCTCCTCAATTGTGAAATTCAATACACTGTTGGACCGTCACTTAGCTCTAGAGACTAGTCATCGAATTTGATGAATAATTTTCTTAAGATCTAATTATGGCAAATGTGTCAATGCCTAGAAGAGATATGGTGAGAGTTGAGGAAAACTTGATCAATCTCATATTGGGTTGATCTCTATTCACTCAGAATTAGTCTTGACAAATTTTCGTCTCTTATCATTTAAGGCTTTTGATTATAGTATTGGTTCGATAAAGCATACTGTCACCTTTCGTGCTTAAATGTCATTATACAATATTTTGGATGTCCTGATGTATTGTACATTTTCGATAATGCTAAGAGGTCCAACAATAGAATGGTACACTCGCTTGAAAGCTCCGAGACAAGCGACTATCGTCAGCTCCAACCCTGAGGTCACCATAGTGAAGCGCTTCTACCGATAACTCGTGAACAATAGCTTGAGTTGAATAGGGTTCCATCGTACTCGATGAGGAGCCAAGCACCTTCCTCTTCAAAGAGTGCATATTCATGCTTATAGAATATTCGAATCATTTCATTGAGGCTGAAGATTGAAAAGTGATGTGAAAGAAAGTGATGGGAGGTTCAGGTCGTACCTCGTGGAGTTGGATTGAGACCCGAATTGATCAGTCAATTCTCGTCCATCTTCCAGATTGTCTCGGAGGAAGAGAGTATATTTCTCAGTCGAAGCATTTGACTTGCCTCCTCGTCTGACAAGAAGGTAGGGGTGTTGTCAATGCAATGTGTCGACCAAGTGAGGTTGAATCCCCAATCTCGACTTGAACTCATAAGGTAGTAGTGTTCTCTCCATCCTTTGTGGTTGGAAGGGGCACCATTGACTTTGAAACATTCACGAGCGATTAGGTAGTAGCCACTTCTTCCCTTGTACAATCGAAAACAAGCAATGAAAAGGATGCGGGTCAGAGTAATACCAGTATGTCGGCACTCCTTGATAAACACTATTAAGTAGCACCACGAGTTGGGCGTCATTTGATAAGACGACATCTCTCACCATTGGAGGCAAGATACTCTCACTGGATGGAGGGAAAGACAGAGACTTGCCTCGAGGATTTCACAAGACAAACAGAAAGACCTAATAGTGGGGTTGAAAGGGCGTTGATCGGGTTGAGGTACTTATAGATCAAACTTGGCCAAGATACAATATCTAGTTCGTAGATGATCTAGGAGAGGCATGCTCACCAATGAATTGCAGTCATGCGAATTTTTCATAAATTCTAAGTCTCGAAGAACCTTCAGTTTCACGGGAGATACCTCCGATGATGGGGAGGATGCAACCTTCTTCGCCCTTGGGCTGTCCATAAATGGAGCACAGACTTTGATCGACTAGCGACCAGAAGATCGAGGAGAACTTATACGAAAAAGAAAAGACAACCTGACTTGAGATGGAAGAGCAGGATGACTGATTGGTTTGTTGTAGAGTTGACCCTGAGACGAGAGACACGAAGACCGACCCGCCCTGCCAGGAACTGGGGTGATGTGGAGAACACTCCTAAGGAGGCTCTATGGACGAGGCTGAAAGCTTCTAAGGCTCTGGAGTCTCCAATGGCTTAGATGGAAGAATGAATCTCTCCCTCACAAGGGGAAGATATTGATCTCTCTCTTCCTACGATTAAGACAAGTGTCTTCGAGACGATTCCCAATAAGCATCGATGGCTAGAGGATCCGAAATCCGTCAAGATGGAGAAAGGACTTGAAGCCTACCACATCGGAGGAGGATTCGAAATATACTATGGCGAAGAAAGGACTCAAAAGAGGCCCATCACAATGTGGAAATGACTTGAAATCCGCTACGACAAACGAAAGAGAAATTCGTTATGATAAAGGTGCAGGACGAAATATGTCGAAAGCATGTGAGTTGAAAAAACCTGACCCATGCCAATAGAAATCCACTGCAGCAGAGATGCAAGACGAAATGTGCCCAAGGCATATGAGTTAAGAAAACCTGACTTGTGCCAAAAGAAATCCACTACGACGGAGATATAGGGCAAAATATGCTTGAAGCATATAAGCCAGGAACCTAACCTACGGTAGTAAAAATTTGCTACGACGAAAGCATAAGGCAAAATGTGCCCGATGCGTGTAAGTCGAGCAAACCCATTCCATTCAAAAAAAAAAGAGCAATCTTACAAGGCAAGATGCTCTCACACCTATGGTCATTTCGTTGCTTATAATGTCATCTCCAGTATTCATTATCAACCATCATCACTATAATTTGCTTTTAACCATCGTCACGATGATTATTGCCTACGATCATTTGCCTCCAACACCACCAAAGGCCTTTTTTTTCCTTTTCAGACACCAGATGGGTTCATCAACACCCGCCGGAGGAAAATAGTTTGTCAAGAACAAGATTTCATATCAAAGATACGAATTCTTGATCAATGGGAAGCACATAACCTATCATTATCACGTTGACATCAGAATTAATCTCAGGAAGGGCGGGCGAGCATACCGTATTTGGGCCAGAAACCTCGGGCGATGAACTCACAACAGCACAGTAGTTCCTTCAACTGGGCAAAACTGACCAAATGCCACACCCACACAGCATAAGCTGCCATTAAGTTCAACATCTGACGACGACAAATCTGCAAAACCAAAAGAAAAACCAATAACCTAAAGAGATCTCATTGCCATTCCAACGACAACAGACATCATAGTTCTAAGAGAAAAGCAATTGTTTCTCCATTTGTCAATCAAAGCCGCCAAACAAGCACTTAATCCAAGATTAATCTAAAGAAAATAATAAGGTATTCTCGCTTTGTAAAATAACCTCAGATACCTGTACATATTCCTTCATCGAGAAAAGAAGTTGTAACTTTAATGGCAGAGACAGATTGTTTCACAACTGCTGGGTACCATAAATATAACAGGGCGGCGAACATAAATAAATGTAAGGCAGTTATATCAAAGTCTGGGTTGGACAACTTTAACAGTGATTCCACTGATTATAGTGTCAATTAGAGTAAGGATCTCCATTTTGCAAGTTGCTTGAGTTGGAAATTGAAGGACTTTTTCTGAGAAAAAAGTTGTGGTTTAGCAATTTCACCATCAAAGTAGGCCTAATCAACCTTTGCAACTTTCCTCTTCTCAACTTGGCCAGTCAACGGGCATTGCATCTCCGTCCAACTGATTGGAACCATGGTAGCACCTGGACAACATCGAGGAAAAAGTTCATCAGCTAAATTTTGTATGACTCCTGGCTTTAGTGCATCATGCGACACACAATTGTTCTTTATGCCATCAATTTATTGTAGGGATTGAATGAGTACAGTTTCTAAATATCAACAAATACAACAACCAAGCCATAAGTCCCAATTATTTTGGGTTGACTATAGAGATCTTTTGCCGCTATTAAAACCTATAAAAAATCATATATTTAGTTAAATTCAGAATACTTAAATCTTTATTTATAATTTTTATTAAAATCATTTTATATCTTCCTCCACCTCTCATTGTACTATTAATATTAATCATTTCATATCTTCTAACTATCAGCATCCGGAGATCTCGTAAGCTCATACCATCTTAAACGATTTTCTCTTATTTTATCCTCTATCGAAACGATACCTAGTTGTTCACGAATAAAAATATTTCTTTTTCTATCTTTCGTAATAACTTCACATATTCATCTTAACATTCTCATCTCAGCAACATAAAATTTTTGTATACGTTATTTCTTAACTACCCAACACTCAGATCCATGAAGCATTGTTGGTCTCATAATTGTCTTATGAAATTATTTTTTTAATATCAAAGGTATCTGATTATCACATAAGACTCTTGACGCTCCTCATCATTTTAATCATCATGTTTTTTTTTATGAATAATATCATCATTGCTTTCTCTATCTTGTTAAATAATTGATCTAAAATACATAAAGCTTTTACTTAAAGGAACTTTTTATCCATTCAACTTAACTATATTTTTCTATCTATTCATATAATTATTAAAATTACATCTCATATGTTCAGTTTTAGTTATACTTAATCTAAAACCTTTAGTTTCTATGGATAACCTCTATGACTCAAGTTTATAATCAATTTCATTTAGCACTCATAAACTAAGACAATATCATCAACAAATAACATAACATACACCAGGGAGGTCTATCATGTAAATGCATAATAAGTTTATCCATTATCAATATGAAAAGACAAGGACTTAATGTAGATCCTTGATATAATTCTATACTAATAGAAAATTCACCAAACACACTATAATTTCAACACTAATAACTATATTATCATACATATCTTTAATAACATCAATATAATTAGTGGATACACATTTCTTTTCTAAAACCATCATAATAAATCTCTAGGAACCCACTATATCATAGACTTTCTCTAAGTCAATAAAAATCATATGTAAATCTTTCTTTTTCTCTCTATACATTTTTCATTAATTGTCTTAATAAATACATAGCTTCTATAGTTGATATTCCAAGCATAAAACCAAATAGATTTTTAAAGATATTTGTTTCAAGTCTTATCCTACTTTTAATAACTCTTTCCTAAAGTTTCATAATATGGCTCATGATTTAATTCTTCTATAATTTGAATAATTTTGTAGGTCACCCTTATTCTTGTAAATTGACACTAAAAATCACAAGACTATAGCCATGCAAGTCATGTGTTACATATATAAATCTAAATCCTACACTCACTTGCACCAACAAATGGTAGCAAGTAGGTAAAGTAGTCATAAATAAAAGTGTTCCATATCTAGTGACAACATAATTTGCTACATATTTGTCATTGAAAGTATTTATATAAGATAACCTTTGTTGCAAAACCAAATAAAAACAGCCTACGAGCTTGTTTTGAAGCTAATAATTCGCACAAAAGAAGATAAATTTAAGAATTCTACATGTTCTAAAGATCAACAACAAAGGATCATAGAAAAGAGTGATCAAATAGAGAAGTTGACCTCAGATGATAAGTCTACACAAAAACAATCTATCTTGATGTAACAAACTTACTATCAATAATGTCTAGTATGACTAATAAAAACGTGATTCCCTTAGGCTAGTTGACCCCGTGTGTGTATATATATATATATATATATATATATATATATATATACACACACACACACATCCTTAATTATTATTTTCTTGCTTCTGATGTCCTTGCTTTTGAGATCTACTTGCTGTCAGTCTTCGTTCCCAAACTTTTATTATCATGCTATCCTAAATCATATAGCTTAAGTAATCGAATGTGATTATTACGCAAAGCCAATCTTTTTCTATAACTTCAAATGATATTGCTTTAGCATAACCATGATAATCATGGTGTGACCTTTGCACTGTATCTAGATTTAGGCTAATTATATATTATCTCCTGTTGTTAAACCTCCTTAGCATCTCGATCTTTAGACTTAAAAAATTTATATTGGAATCTCTATAGTTATAAAAGTGAAACATCTAGTTCCATTTAACTTAACACCGTTAGTTTTACCGACGAAAGCACAAAACCAATAGGCAAAAAGATAATTTCAACGTTCCGATTGATGGTGGCAGACGACGTCGGTGGTGGCGGACGGTGGCGCCGTTGGAAGCCACGGGTGGCTAATGTGGAATGTGCAGAGCGACGACAAGAAGTGAGGGTCACTCTACATCTACGTCGACGTCGACACAGTTGCCAAGCGATGAAAGGGTCATTCGACATCTACATCAGCACTGACACAGATGCAGAGCGGCTCTCATCTCTGGCCGCCACTCATCTCATCCACAACATCCACTTGTGACCCTCAACGGTGTCGTTGTTCGCCACCACCAACTGAAACGTTGAAATTACCTTTTTGCCTATTGTTTTCATGTTTCTGTCGGTAAAACCGATGGTATTAGGATAAATAGAGCTAGATGTTTCACTTTCATAACTATAGGGATTCGAATATAAATTTTTTAAGTCCGGGGACCAAGATATTAAGGAGGTCTAACTACGGGGGTAATATGTAATTAGCCCTCTATATTTCTGTATAAGATTACATATTGATTACATACTGGTCTAATCAATTAAACTAAATTATTTACTAAACTTGCATTTTCTAATTCTTCAACAAACAATTTTCATAATGCTTTCTCTTGTGCTAAACAGGACATTAAAAAGTACAGTAGCATGAACATTATCAGTTTAATTGATTAGACCAGTATGGAACAACTGAAATATAGCTCAATACATGTGAAAATTGTATCTGTCCAATAGCTTGTTGAAATTAGTACTGGACTGGAATTTGAAACCAGATTGAACATTTGCATACATGCCTAACAAGCACATGTTAGGCTAATAGACACATAAATGTCAAACCAGAATGAAGAACAAAAACATCTTCCAAGCTTTAATACTTGCTAATGATTGAATATACCATGTGTCTATACACCAAAATGGACTAGACTAATAATGGTCCAACCATCAACATAGGTCTTGTACCCGAAATGAAAACCATGCTTGAATAATTCATTAATTTGGCTTGATTAGTTGATAGTACCTGCATGGGTTCAATAATTCATTGAATCCAGAGTAAATTAGCTAAAATGTCTTTAATATTCAAATCAATGACATTGGTTTCCAATTGGATTATTCTTTTATTAATTACGTTTCCTATTAGAGGAAATTGAATTTTGTCAATTGATTATATTAGAAAGTAATTGAATATAGTCAATCACATATGTGAAGAAACGGATGCGATAATTAAGATTAGGGAGCAAGATAACTGCAGTAAGTGATTGTTGTCAATTATATATACAGTCAGCTGAAGCAACAGAGATTTGCAATCTAATCAAAGTAATATTAAATTTTGGTAGCTAAAATTAGCTTCAAATTTATCTAGAAAAGGAATTAAATCATCAAATTAAAACAGAAATTCCCTTCTAGTGTTCTACATTGTACCTGCTATGCTTTGAGCAGAAACTACTCCCAGTTCATTCTTTGCAGTAGAAAGGTAATATGCCCTTGCATCTCCAAGAGAAAGCTTAAAGCAAGAGTTAATTTTCATGTGATTTTATCAGAAAATGATAAAAAAAGATAAGTGCAAGTAATTATAACATAGTGAGACAGTTATGATATCAATAAAAAAAACAGAGTGCTATCACTGTGGTCCGATTCAAATGAACTCATAAAAATAGAAGATCTAGCATAAGTTGGACTAACAAACAAACAAAATTGTATCATGCCATATGAAACTGCTGAGAAGTTCTTAAAACATTCTACCAGCAACAACAAATAATGCATTAGATGATCTAAACGAGTTGTATACCTTGTGTGACTATTAGGATAAGAAAAATCCAACAATGGCCATAAACCTAACTAATTAAAAATTATCCACTGCCCTCACTTCTTTTACAATATAAAATTCTACGAGTTGTTGCATGCACTGTCTCTTTGATAATTACCAAATTACCGGCAATGTCATGCAAATCTTAGGTAATATAATTTCTCTAGTTATTTTTTTCTAGTTGACTCGTACTTGTATTCTTCAGAGTGTTTTACAACTGCTAATTCAATTTTCACTGTCAAACCTGTAAATTTATCTAAAGACCTCTGATTCCAAATGTCATCTAACTAGTTACCTTCTAGTGCATTTTATATTTCTTTAAGATCAAACTCTTCTTTTCATTGAGTAGTTTCTTTAACCAATTAGCTAATGTAATAGTATTAAAAGAAATAACCAGTAGAATTTCTAAACTAATCACTTCCTAATAACATCTGACACTGCTTATAAATCTATAATTCAATCTACAGCAGAATAAATAAAGTCAGGACATAGAGCTGACTTCAAAATTGTCAAGAAGCCTATCCCTTATTTCCCACAAAAGTAAGATCTATTACTTAACTAGGTGAAGATGCCTGTCTCTTTTAATTGATCCACTGTACCATACAGAATTTTGTTTCAAAGACCACTACAAAATTTTGTGGGGGCAATGGGCATTTACCAAGTCAACAAGGTCAGCATTTGCAAAGTCTTTAGTACACAAAATGACTGCATACACAGCAATACCAATACTAGCAGAAAGAAGTATCCTGGACATCATAGTATAACAAAATAAAACAAGACAAATGAACTAAAAATGATTTGCATAAGTAACATGAGATGCAAAGTGCTTCAGGATACAACAAGAGCTCGAATGATGTCACCAGGATGAAAAGAGAGGTACATGTCCACCTTATCAATTTCAGTTGCACGAACATCTTGTTGCCTGTTACAGCAAGAATTAATAACACTCCAACAATAATTGAAGTCTTATTATTGTGGTAGCATATATCAAACAAATTGGTACACTGTTATTGCTGTTATGTTACAGAGGCACCTTGTTGCCTTTCATATGATAAATCATGTAGCATCCCTACCCCAAATCACAGCAATCACACAATATGATCATACATCTGTAAGTAAACCTCTTGAAACATTTTCTAAAATTATTTAAAACATTGATAATACATATATATATGTAGTATTTTTTATTGACTTGATATTAGCAAGGTTGCTTGTCTATCACCAACATGCCTAGGCCACCTCTTGTGCATTAGGTTAGACCCATCATGTAATATTGCCCAGGCTAGTTGATAACTAAGTTGTCACAGAAGTTCAGATCACAAAATTAAGTGAACTTTGCTCAAAAACAATTATGTGACCTATATTTGCTTGAAAAAGTTTCCTTATTGTTATCATCCATACTGGATATAAAAGTTCAAACCGAAATAGAACAGGCACAACTACTGCTCAGGGGGAGAATATAACTAAACAGAAAATAACAAGAGATACAAGTTATTGCCACTGTATATGCTTCGCACAGAATAAAAAAATACTTAACTTAAGGAAACACAGGAGAAGAATAAAGTCAGTGGCTATCCTGATTGTCTCTTCTAGTTGCCATAGATACTGGACATTCAAAGTTGAAATGAAAAGTTCATAAGAGGATTACCTTAATCTACTTAAAAGTATCATAGCATAGCTAAGTAGACAAGCATGCAAGTTCTGATGACACTAAGAAGGAGAACAAAACAATCAATAATTGTGAAATGAAGTTGACTTTGTAGATCAATCAAATAGAGAAAGCAAAGATCAGTAAGAATTAAAGAGATATTGCAGCTATTAGCGAGAAACTTTAGGAAAAAAAGTTGTTAGCTTTAGCAAGTATAGAACACTTAGCTACCTAATTATGCCAGTAAACTTTTCCCTCACAGCTTTGGACTCAACACACATTATATCAGCTGATGCCATACGGGCCATCACTTTTGTTACCTGCCGAAAAACAGTAACATACTCGTGAGTGCAACAAAAATGTGTACATCCACATATAAATAAATTGTATTTCTTTGATATGCAGCTGGAATAACAGGATGATGAACTCCTGTAAGTTGGTTTGGAATTAAAGCAAAATATCACAAGGAGAAAATAAAATATGGATTTTTCCGGTCAGTAAAAAGGCAATACAACTAAGCTGAAACAGAAATATCACAGTTTGCAAAACTTGATCTGACAAAGTTACTTACATTCCATATTATGAGGAATGGTTTATGTCTAATAAAATTTACCATCAGAGTTATTTCAAATAGATTACCAGAAAGGTGGTGTTGTGGTGCTTTCCACTAAGATTGTGATGTTAATAGCCTAAATGGTAAGTGACATTTTGCATCTTGCCAACGACAGTTCAAGATCAAGTTCCAGACAAATGAATCTGCAAATATCTGTAAGAGAATTTGGGTGTAAACTGAAGAACTTGTATGGAGAGCTAGATGGATACAATAATAAAAGTCCTTGTGTGTTTACCCTGTTTTCTTTAATCAACTCTACACATTTATAACCTGTTAAGTAGACATCCTAAGGATCATTGATCATTAGCAAATAAAATGAGTTTTGGATTGAAAAGAGGTAGCGGGACATCATATCATTGATTTAAAAATTAAATATGCCAGATATATGATCATAGTGAAAATTCAAATATACCAGTGCTTTATCAGTAACCACAAATGTACAGTGACAAAAAAGTTCGCTTTATTGCTTCAATACTTACAACTACACCTTATAATATTCTTTCATTAGAGTTATCAATGACAAACCATGCTTGTGAATAACTTCAGTAACTTGACCAATCAAGTGCCGCACCTTCTGCAAAGTCTATCTTGGAACCAACCACTGTCATGCATGATATGCGATTGAAGCCTAATGTACCAAGTATAACGTTTCTACGTCTAATAATTATTACCCAAAGCCTGAAATCTATACTATCCCATTGCGAATCCACCGATTGTGCCTCTGACAGACTAAAGAAGAAGGGAAGAAAAATCACGTCTAGGAACTTACGATGATAAATACACAAGAAAAAGGAAAGGGGAGAAGGCTTACTCGAGCAATAACCACAGAACCGGGCTGTGGAACAGCACCCTGGGCCTTGTGCCCGACAACTTCCACGGTCGATCTCTGCGAAGCAAACGAACTAAGAACAGTAAGAACTCCAGTAATAGACCCAAACCCTAAATCCCTGACCACGAAAGAGGATAGAAGGGTAAAGAAGGAGAAGAGCGGAGAGGCGACCTGGTCGGCAGCATCAGATTGGGGAGGGGTTATACGGCGGTTGCCGGCAAGGGAAGCGCGGATAGAGCGACCGTTGGGAGCGACATAGGCTCCCGTGCCGGCGATTAGTCCGCTGGAGTCGCCGAGCAGCTCCCCAGGGGTGACGAGTTCGTCTTCGCCCTCGCCGCCGCCTGCCGCCATGCTGCTCATCAATTTTGTTCGTGCTCTCTCTTTCCGCTACTGAGAATTATAAACAAGGGAGGCGATAACGGGTCGGATGTTGGAGAAACCATAACCATATCCGTCTTAGGGATTGGGTTTTCCCGGTATCAGTGAATGCGTTCGGACCGGACTTAGGAACCCAACCCTACCCGCTGCCCTACTTGAATATCGCTAAATTAATGGCACATCATTTATTATTTTAAAGAAGTACTTCTAAAATTCTAGAATAAAACGTCATAACACTAAATTATCCTATATAATTAGTTATTTTTAATCTTTAATATTTTGATTCTTATATTTTAAAAAATTATATTAGAATTCATATAATTATGAATATGAAATAACTAGATCTATTTATCCCAATGACGTCAGTTTTATCAACAAAAATATAAAAATAAATGATGAAAAGATAAATTTAACATTCTAATAGTAACAGATAACGTTGGTGGTGGTGGACGACGATATCACTAGTACTGACGTCGACGTAGTTGTTGAGTGGTCCTTTCCCCCTCGATGCTTTCATCGTCGTCCTCCGCCTCCTCTCCCCCATTATTACAACCCTTTATAGCAATGCTTTCACCTTGCTTTTCCCCCTCGCGCTCACCTCGTTGTCATCGTTACTAAACTTGGTAAAGAGTGACAAAGACGAGCGATGGGAGATGTCAGGAAGGTGGACAGGGCAGAGGCAATCGTGTGGACTCTTACCAATGGAAGAGTGGTCATGAGGGCTCTAGTTGCCGCCTCCTCTCCCACTCGCGCTCACTCATCACACTGTCACAATTGGCCAGAGCCCTCACGGTCGCCTCGCCCCGCACACCTCTCCCCTGCGCACTGACCCCTCTCGCTATCGTCGTTGTTGCTGTCAACTAGAACCCTCACGATTGCCTCCACTCCATCTACCCCCTCTCCCCCTTGTGCTCACCCCATCTGTCGCCTCCGATGTTGTCTAATACCATCAGAATATTAAATTTACCTTTTTTTCTTTAATTTTTATATTTTTATTAATAAAACTGATATCGTTAAGATAAATGGACTTAAATATTTTACTTCCAAAATTATAAAAATACTAATTTTTTAAAATATAAAAATTTGGATATTAAAAGTGACTAACTAAATGGTAATATATAATTAGTGAAAAGTTATGTAGAAGCATATACTATCTCTGCAATTGCATGCACATCGATCATACATATAATAAATCTAACAAAATATTATTCAAATTATATTTGATCGATGCAACTCTAATAAATTAATAAATATGAAACACTGTTGTCTCCCTACAAACAATGGGATTTGCAAAACACAATAAATGTCGTTTCATCCTTCAATTTGTTTGTTTTTCTTCCAAACACAAATACCATCGCCTTTCGTTAAATGAACTTTATCATGATTTTAGATTACCATAATTTTCACTTTTATTGAAATGCATATAATAAAATTGTAGAGGCGAGAATTGTCTATGAATCTTAATAAAGAAAAAGCACATTTAAATCCATAACCTTACCAAGAATTCAACTTCTAATAAGAAAGGCATCCGACTTGTTCATGGTAGGAAAAGTTTTGTTAAGATCATATCTATATTGGAAGAGACTATATTATTAACTGATCAACTGAGACTTCTTTTATTAACATTTAAATATCTATAATTATTTTAAAATCTATAGCTTCTGCCACTTTTTCTCGAATTCACATACAATCATTTCAATAATATAGCACAAAATATACTTGAAAATAAAACATCAACAGTATAAATACCTCAAAGATCAAATATCGAGAAGGAATAGGTACAACACCGATTCATACTTAGGAACACGGCAAAAACATGATTTTGGATCTGCTGGTAAATATTTGTCAAAAGAATAGGCATCTTAAGCCAACAATCGATACAGCCCACTTCTGCAGAAAGCAAACCAGATGTCACGAAAACACCACACACAAAATCTAAAGCCAAAATGGAGCTAATCTTGGATCTGCACGCCAGGGCAAACCACTTCTAGCGCCCAAAGCCCGGCAATTTGCAGCCGCCTGCAATAGTTGCACACTAAATATTCGATGCATGTGGCTTGCAAGAAATTTAACAATAACGAATGTGTTTGTCAGAAGGAATGCTGGTGTTTATGATGCCTTGAAAAGAAGACTATTGACAGAAAACTGGAGTATAAAATAAAGAGGAATAGGAGACATACCACTTGGGAGGCAAAAGGCAGCATCTTCTCAGGTGGCATGCCAGCACAAATTGCTGGAAGGACAATAAAGAAACAGTAAATCATAGGGAAGACTATCGATAACAGCAGCTCAACAATATAAAACCATGATAACTACTATAATAAACCCAAAGCACTGTATTAGCAATATAAATGAGACCAACATCATGGTTATGAAAAATCATCGCTAAGCACCCAGAAACCCAGATCCATGCCTGTTCTTTAGTATCTAAAATATGTTTTTAACACAAATTTGCCACTAGGTTGTGCTAAGCAGACAACCCAAGGTATACTATAATCCCATAAATTGATGAATTGACACATTATTTCTTTCCACATGTTAATGTTTTCTTCAGGCAATATAACATAACAATTCCATTCCAAAATTTAAAAATAGAACAAACTCAAATAATTTCAACCATAACTGGAAGGTGTCAAATACCAGAGGATAAGAGAATCAAGGCAGCTTGAATTAATTAATATAACTCTAAAGAAGAATGAACTGATCGAGATGAAAATAAAGGATGAGATATATGTTACATGCTTTTATACAACAACGACAACAAATTGTAATATCCCTACTGTTTTGATCTTCTATATGGATCTTTTATCAGAATTTTTTTAAATATTTTAATTAAATTAAAAGTATTTAGATCTTTATTCGTAGTTTATAAACAAGGTCCTTTTAGGTCTCCCTTTTCCCTGTTGGTAGCACTAGTTTCACATCTTGTAAGCTGTGATGTATACATTAGGTCTCCTTAGCACATCCACAAATATTAAACGAATCTTCAATATTAATATGCTTTTATATTTCAAGTTATCTATAGGAAGTATCCTAAAAATTAATACGCACCATAGAGAACAGCTCCAATAAATGCATCTCCAGCACCAGTCGTGTCAATCAGCTCTGTAGGAGATATGATCTCTGCGGTTCCTACATGTAACCGCCCATTTACTGCACCAATTCCATCAGCACTAATTCTCAGGCTAGCCTGGAATTGGAACAGAATATACATCAGCAACAAAATCAAAGGATATTGAATACTGAAAAAAAATAGTTCAGCAGAAAATATTGGAGATGAACTAAAATTTCCTGGTATAATGTTGTAGAACCTTAGAATAATAATATCAAGCAGAAATCGAAAATTTGATCATCATTAGCTAGCATCTCTTATGCAGGCAAGATTATGGATGGTGCCAAATCATGAAATATTTCAGCATTAATTGCTGAAAGATATGTAGACAACTGGATTTATTAAATTTGATAGAGCACTTGAGATAGCAATTGTCGGAACCATAGGAAGTGCTGCCGGAGGTCCACCTCTCCAACACAGCAAAGACATATATATATATATATATATATAATATATGCATGTGTGTCTGTGAATTATTTGAAGTTTCATGTCATCTAGAAGGAACTTACCTCAGATGAAATGCAAGTTGGGATACCAGAACTTCCACCAACTTTGGTCCTTAGAGACTCCAGCAAGCTGTCTACTTCAGTTTCCTCCACTTCAGAAGCTTCTATTCAAGTAATAGCAGAAAAGCGTATAAATGGTGTCATTATCTTCAGTTCCACAATGATCAAGATCAGTCAAGTTTGTCCAAACTTGATATGATCTTTCAATACCACTCAGCGAGAGGCCAGTGTCTTAGTTCATGCACTCACCAATTGTGCTTTTCTCAAGCATTATGCAACCTTTCTCTCCAAGAGTCACAATAACAAATTTCACATTGGGTAACCTCACAAGAATTGAGACCAGTGCACTGGAAACAGATGGTGCATTTGTCCACACCTGAAAAAAAATCAGAGCAGTAGTAAGTGCCAAACTTATTCTTATTATCTAGTGCCTACCGGTTGCACCAACTTCAAGCGGTGGTGCCTTATTGTTATTATCTGTGCCTATTATTATCATTCAAATCATAAAATGCAGTGGTGCAATGTGCATGTACATTATAGATAAGAATTTTACAAGAAGCATTCTACCCAACCATTTCATGTATTCCTAGCATCAACTACAGTTGGCATGAAGTTTTGCGACATAGCATCAGGTAGCCTGGTTAAAAAGAACAGTTAGTAGCATCATTATTATAAAGTGGCAAGTTGTGCTAACGCATGCAACAGAAAGAAATTGAAAGATAACAATAACTTCTAGGCTGCCATTGCAATGCTGTGCACCACTATGCCAATAGAGTTTTGTCAGGTAGAGGGGGGATGTCTACAAACAGAGAGATGAAATTATGGTGAAGCACATATCGAAGCTATATGTTTACATAAATAATCAAGAATACAACAAGTTGAAATAATTTACTCTCTAATGTTATCACTAGGAGTTCATGATAATCAAACAAGATGGCACATGCAGAGAAGTTACTCATCCCAAGTATGACATGGCAAAACCTAATACTACAATCTAAATCATACTGAGATGAGTAACCTCCAATCAACCACAGATATTGAGTCAGCTGCCAACAGTCATCTTTGCACAGATGTCTTCAGCAAAAAGTTTTCAAACAAAAGAAAATCATAAAGGATCGTAGCAAAATAAGTGAAAACAAAATGAGCATCACCAGAATAAAAAGACCCAGAACATGTTTCAATACTTCGCTCGAGAAAACTAAAATAACTTGTGTTAATCAGACAGTGGGGATGTAATTGTTTGAGCATATTGAGAATTCATTGAAGTTGAACAAACATTAGGTTTTGTAATTACTGAGTTGTTTAAGTTTGCTTAAAGAATATGCTTACCTGGGGAAATTTTTCAGAGCATACAACATAAGTTGCCAAGTTAAGTAGATCATCCAATCCTTCCCTAGGTCGTTCTGCATCAATTAAAATAGGAATTCTCCTTCGACTTGCCTGTGCTGAAAATTTTCATGGGAAACAATTAGTTGGATTCAGCAACAAGAAATGCATATTCTAGAAACTAAAATAGAGAATTGACGACCACGTTAATGACAATCATACATGTGTATTTCCAACCTTCTGTAGTTCAAAAATCAAAATTTCAATCATCTATTTATGCATAACAGTTATTTCAAGTCAATCTTGATCAGGCCAGGTGTTCAAACCCAGAAAGCTATTCACCTTAACGATATGGAACTATATGAAAACTGTACTTGTATAGTTAATTGTAACAGAAGGGTGAAACAATTAGGCTAAATTGAGCACACCAAGTATAATAGAATCCTTGACTTGAGGTGTGAGAAATAACCAGTCTATTTCATTTGTGACAGTCTTAACAGTGAGCGAGATTTTTTGCATTCTGCAGGAGTTATGCATGTCAACTGCATAAATGTATACAAACATTAGTTTGAGTCTGCAACAATAGAGTGCTAATATATGGTAAGTGACATGGTTTCAGCTGAATAGGTCTGTTCATGCATAGGGAAGAAGCCAAACTGTAACTTTTAAGTGAATAGATTGGAAGGAGCAAAAAGGACCACATGAATGTCCACTTCACCATCATGTCATCATAGTTATATATATAGCTTTGGATGAGAAAGACATGGATTATGGTTCAAGGGGAACTGGAACCCTTGGTTAGCAAGAAACCAAGGCTTTCGGTTTCATGAGAAACAACTGGATATCACGTTCTAGCTCCAACTGCATAGAACTTTACTTGACAGTCACACTTACCCTGATGGTAACATGGATCCATTTTACATATTTTGGAAGTGTTAGATTCTTCCGCTTGTATCATGATGGTATGAGTTAGAAAGCATAGACAGAATAGAAAGTACTGTAACCACAATGCTAGGACGCTGATGATTACCTCTTGAGCAACAACCAAAGCAGTTTCCCATAATCGTCCATCAAAGTATGCAAGACTCGCACCATCTAAAGCAGATGAAAGCTTCGACTGGGCAAGCTCTTCTGGCACCATTGCAGGATTGCCAGGGGTATGTATACATGTACGGGTTTTCCTGAAAAGATCCAGAATTATCTGTCATTCGTGCTACAAAAGAAAGTAAACTAAACAATAATTAAATTTGAACATATCTCCACATAAACATTGAATGTGCCTCTGTGGACCACATAAACATGAAACGTGGCCACATATACAACTACATATACTAATGTGATCACATGTACGTTCAACACAAGCATTGAATGTGGCCACATATATAGTTTAACTTTCCTCCGTATTATTGCTAGTTTTAATATTATATTATCTTAACATCATAAAACTATGGTCAGTTGTAATATAATATCAATTGCCTACAGTTTTAGATAATCTCATATCACTAAAAAAACTTCCAAACGGTATATATATCATTCTTTAATTCATGTTTTGAATCTAGGATATACTATATCTATTTAATTTCTGAATATATATATATATATACATGATTTTTTAGTATATAGATGAAGTGCTTGTATGTCCAGATATGCATTCACACACACAAAATATATGCTGCGTGAGACTTCTATCCAAGGTTTTTAATTTCAGATACTGGACCCATATGGGTCCAAGCCATACTAGCATACCATGTCTCACACATGATGCTGAAGAAAGCGAAAAGCAAGGTCAGACATTTAGACATTCCAGGATTAAAACGTTAGTTTCACATTGACCCACATGAAAGAACTGAAAATGAGGCAATATATTCAGATGTGTATTCTACCATGTAAAGTCAACACACTCATTCAGTGCCATCAACCATGGAAG
This sequence comes from Musa itinerans, assembly GCA_001649415.1. Classification (NCBI taxonomy): domain Eukaryota; kingdom Viridiplantae; phylum Streptophyta; class Magnoliopsida; order Zingiberales; family Musaceae; genus Musa; species Musa itinerans. The sequence continues at coordinate 283,175 of LVTN01000117.1, read as the reverse complement.
TACTGCATATATGATGAAAATAATATTTAAGGATTATGTACCAGAAGGTCATTTAGCACACGTAGAGCTTCAAAATACAACATAAGAGAAATTCATACGTTTGGTTGTCGACTATTATATACGTGAATGGTGAATTTCCTTCCTCTGCAACCTGAAAAATGTACACTGAGATGTGAAAGACATATTTCAATAGCTTAATCTATGACAAACAAATGCTCAACAGACCACAATATAAGAAGTATCTACTCCATCTCCTTCTAGCTCTGCAAGCAAACTTCTTCCTTGAGCATCATTAGCCACCTTGGAGTGATAACCAGATAAAGACAGTTAGGAGATCAGACGATAACAGAAATCACAAACGGTTCTCATGGGATATCATAGTATAAAATTTAAAATTAATTTCTTCTTCATAAGATGGGAATGGCAGATTTTTTTTTCTTTTACTTGAAAATCACAAAATCTAATAAGAACAAATCAGATTTGTTGAGCAACATATATGTGAAATAGACAACAGAAGGCAAAAAAACCTTTGAAATCACCCTAGGTTTTAAACCCAAGCGACATGCACCAGTCAAAGCATTTCCAGCATTTCCACCTCCTTCTACCTGTACAAACAGATGGGACTAAGGATTTATTATTTATTAATGGCAGATAGAGTAGGAATAGTGGAAAAGAAAAGTCAGGAACTTTTATGTTCAGATCATCATGCACACTGTCTGATGAAAATGGTGATATTCAGAAACCAATAAGGATACACACGAGTAACAATTTGAGAACATGAACAGTTAGTTAAAGTTAGAAAGAGTATACAATTCTCCTATATCATTTATCTTTGTGGCATAGAGGGCGGGGGTTTTTATTTTTATTTTTGGGAAAGAAAAATAAGGAACAACAGACCTGGGCAGCTGTTGGTCCTGCTTGATTGGCTTGTAATTTCCCAATTCAAGACAGTTCGGTCTTGCCACATTGCAGTAGCCCAAACCTGGCTTGACTGCATTTGATAAGACCACATTATTAAAGCTATTGATCATGACATGAATGGTTAGTTTCTAATTAGATTTGTAGACTTCCACTAGTTCCACATTCCCGACAAAAGAGTAGATTAAAGTGTGACCCAAAATAAAATGTCAATATCCAGTGTTACTTATCTTAGATTTGGTATCATGAAATCTGCTAGTGTGGAGCAAATGAATCAGCTGAAACAGAATTTTGTAAAGCAAATTATCAGCATGATTTTCAAACTCAATTGAGCCTTCAGTGGGGTTTCAAACAAACTCCACAAAAAATTGCAGTTTGCTGAGCCACACACCCACCTATTATGGTTGTTTATGCGTGTATCCATGGAATCTGACCACCTGGAAAAATCCACGATGTTTTACTACATGTTGCAGATTCTTCCTCTTCAATCTTATGCCTACTAGGAAAAGGCATTGGTAAAGGTCAGTTCCTTCTCTGTTTCACATAGCAATGTTGCTTTTCACTATTATTTGTTCTTTCACATGACTACTTTTGGAGATGCACCACAATAAATTTCAGGCTTCACCACTGCCATAATATATGAATCCTACATCCATTAACTTAGTCCATATGTTGCACCTCTATAATAATACAATTTTACATAGAAATACATTCTAACAGCTCTTTATGAAGTAGGCCATTATTTCCAAACATTTGCTCAAAACTTTCATTTAGATCTATGCTTTGCAGTTTCATGATATCATCACCTGAATTAAACCACCATGTATTGCATCCAGTAGCTACCTCCTCAAACAATGCTCTTCCATTACCAGTATAACATTCTTTCTATTAAACCAGATAGCAGTAATTATTTGTTATTAAGGATTGTAATTTCCAGGATAAAGACCTGTTGATACCTTTTAAGCATGCTCTTGAACCAGCAAGCATATACTAATAATTGGCTTGGTTATAGTGCTAGTATCTTCGGCATGAGTAGGCATGGCACATACAAATATATTTCTGGGATGATATGTTAAAACCAATGCAATTGTGTTGATCACAACAACAATACTTACTAATAACAAGATCATATTTGTCAACACGGATTTAATAGGTTATGCTGATGATCAATAAGACTCCTTCTCATGGTCGTTTCATCACTTCTTTAGAAGGTAAGGTACCCAATCTTGACTACAAAACATAAAGAAAGTTGACAGCTTCATTAAATCTTATGTATATGCTATACTCATAGATCAAATACCTAATCTCAAAAAATACCAAGGAAGCTTGGGATGCTCTTGAACGACTCCAATAACAACCTATAGAAAGGTAATCCTATCTTCAAAAAGTTCAAAAAATTCGAAAGGGAAGCAATGTCATCACAAACTATCTTAAAGAATCAAGAAGGTTCCTTTAGATGCTTTTGCAGCGTTCAGTAAATGTGTGTTTAACATTAATTTGGTCTATTTTGCACTCAATGCCCTTGGACTGAAAATGGGCCCTATATCACTACTAATGAAAATCCATAACCACATCTCAACTTTGACAAAAATCAAGCTGATCTACTTGCTCATTGACAATGCTTAGCTCGTGGTAGGCCTGCTAAAAGCATGTTATCCTTAGGAAATTAGTAGGCCATTAGATATGGCGAACAAACAATCTGTTATCAGGCTAGGAGGGACATATTTCTACTGTGATAGATAGAAAAACAGTCCAATAATATATTGAGAGTGTGATGTGGTCCTTCTCGATAAACATATTACGAGAATGAATCAATGAATCCATCCCGAGTGATCAAGCATCTCGATTTATAACCACCATAAGATGATGAATGAACTAAACAAAGGAATTGATGTGATGAGTTCTCCATCTTCATGTATCTTTTTCCATTGTTCAGTATTTAAAATATTGCACTTCGATATATGGTGCATCATTTCTTTAAGAGAAGCATTTCCAGTTTTAGAGTTTCCTACTCAACAATAAATTTTCTTTTTGCAAAGGATAAGTGACGAAGGCAGGATTCGAGCCTAGGGTCTTACAATATACTCTCAAAGTCTTTATCAACTACGCTAGCTGGCACCTTCAAAATACATCGGATGAGATTTTGATCCCTCTACCTTTGGTAAATGAGTTTGGTACACCACCACCAGACCAGTGTTTAAGATATAAAAGTTGTTTTAAGAATCATTTTTCAGAAGTACCCAACAATGTTACTAGAGTATACTGATTATTCCATAGTTACAAAGCAATAGTGGACATCAAAGAGAAAGCTAAAGTGCACAAAACTCTCATGTAACATCTGGTATCAGTTTGATCTCTGTAAATTTAAGACTTGCAAAATTATCATTTTGTTAAAGTTCATCTGTGTAACTATCAAAATCTAGTTCTCTGTCAAATATCGTTAATGGCCATGATTATTTGTGCCTTGTACATTTAAAGCATATGTTTGCAGGTATATCCACTCTGGGTTGGGCACATCACCTCTATTACACCTATATGAGTAAAGATCAATCATAAACGACACCCTACCACACCTGCCATCATCGGCCAATTGTAACCTATGCATCGATTTAGGAATCAAATAAATTAATCTACAAACAAACTCCCAATACCAAGCAAGAAACCAAAAAGGAAAAAAAATATATCAGCATTTTATCCTCTCAAGTCTCAACCGACATAATCTGCATCCAAGTTCAACAATAACTATACCAACCGATTGAAGCATTCAGAAGCACCCATACCTTGAGGCTGATGCTACGGATCTTGTCATCGGGGTTGGGGAACGCGGCCACCGTCGCCAGATAGTCCACGGACACCGCGCCGCAGCCCAACTGCCAGGGAGCAAAACGAAATCAACATATCACCAAAACATTCTTACCAAAGAAGCAAATCGGGCGTTCGCCGATGCAACGAAAACAGAAGCCACACCACGATTAGGTTGTCAGGAAGCGGAGGGATAGTTGGCGAGGCTGCTGCGCGTTGCAAAGCCGAAGACATCTGAACCCTGCCGACGCGAAAGAATGAGGAATCAAACAAGGCGGCGAGACACTGACCAGCGAGATTACATACCTCGGGAGAAGCCTAGCCGCAGTGAGAAGAGAAGGGATGGGGGGGAGGGAATGAGGGTAGTTAGGGAAACGGATGGGTGATGGCTTCATTAGGTGTTGGGAGTCCAAACTATGAAGCGGAAGGAACTCGGTTGCGGAGTTCACCGCTTACGGGCACAACAGTGAAGAGATGGAGAGATGGGAGGCTTGTGGTGCGTGCGCGTGCGCGTGCGTGGCGCAGCGGAACACGTGGCTGCGTGAGCCACGAGGATAATTAACGGGTCGGAACCGGATCGTATCGGGTCGGACTCGGATCCGACCCGTTCCGAGTCTTGATTCCTTGTCCCTCAATATAAGCTTTTTCTAAAGACAAAATTACATATAAAATTTTAGATTAATCATTTTTTGGGAGGCAAAATAGGCAAGTAAATGAAGAAAAATTCTATGCTAAGTAATTTAAATCGGATTATTGTGTGATAAAAATTGAAATCCGGATTGCACCCAAATTATATTGGGCCAAGATGGTGCCGGAGCTCGGCCCAAATAATGTTGGGCCTAATCTTTCGAGTTGGGCTCTTTATTTTTTTCTTTTATTTTAATTTACAAAAAAAATAAATTTTGATGTGTAACTAAAGTTAAAAAGTATTTATTTAACAAAAAAAAAGGCATATATCTTATGCTTATTGGTGAATTCAATTGAAAAGCTCTTATAGTTAGTGGTATGGTAGGGTGGCCTAATTAATGCAAATAACGTTTACAAACAAATGTAATTAGAATTTTGTTACAAAGGTAAAATGAAATTGAAATGAAAACTAATTTAAACAATTAGTAAATTGATGTGCATGTCCCCTTTAGTAGTGAGTTAAAATTAGTTTCATTATATCTAGCAGCATATTTATGAATATTTTACTATCAATTTTCTCATTTGGCTTACAAAATAGGCACTAAAATACTATCAATTTTAAAACTGATTTTCTAAATTTTAAATATATTGTTCCTAAATTGACTATTTTATTATCATTTCTTGACAAATAGGAATATTTGATTTGAAGATGTATGTTAATGTCTTTATCGACTAAACTAATCAATATTTTTAAAATTTATAAGATGAGATTTTAAATCTAAATGAATTTAATATATCAGATGAGATTTTCAACCCTTAATTTTCATGCCAATAATAATCAATTTTTTAGGTATATGAATATATTTTAACTTAATTTTAAATCTTTTAGATGGATCGAGATCAAAATTTATTCGATAAGATTTTGAACCCTAGATCTTTGATCATTAAGTCTAGTACACCATCAACAATCAATGTTTCAAGTGTATACACATATTTTTACTTAACACATTAAAAGATGAAATTTGTGGCTACCAATATCTAATTAATACCTCCGATATAATGAATTCATGCTTGTGGTGGAGCCACCACTTTCTTCCGCAATTTATGGAACGAGTCATCGACGATAAAAGGAATCTCGATAACAAGTGTTTGCGTCCATCGACATGCATGCAATTGATAGAACGAGTACGAATGCAATGGACCACACGATGCGTCACACTCATTTTGGATCATGTTCCGGTGGTTCCCATCAATTTAATTAATGAGATTGTTATATATCTATTCTTGCGAGGTTAAAAAAATTACATTCGGATGATGGGTGTCATATGATAAGATTCATAGTAACCGATAAAGTCATGTTAGTCCTACATTAATCAATCGAGGAGTAGGAGAACCAAGGGCTTATAAGTCCTTCAAATCTCTTTTACTTTCAAAAATGCCTTTTTAAGTTCATGTACTTCCAAAGGGTAAAACTAAGTGAATACGCTTATCCGTCCAAAATAGATAATTCATCGTGAGCCTATCGTATCAATAACCACTGATTAAGTAACTTATCAGATTAGCATTAAAAGGAAAGCCATTGAAACCTTAGCTCCCCTACGAGAGGGAGCACTGATAAAGCAATATTAATCATACATTATCGATCAAGGAGTATGGGACTAAGGACTCATAAGTCTGTTTGGTCTCCCTTACTTATAGAGACACCTTATGGAGCTCATGTGCTCTAAAACGATAAAACCATATAGATACACTCATTCATCTGAAGCAAATAATATCTTTCTTATTCTTAAAAGATTTCGAAAGAACAAACTCATACAAGTACGAGTATGCTTATCTTTTGGAGCTAATGCTTCGAAAGCGAATAATTCCTTGGTAACCGTCGGAGTTCCTTCCTAGCCCTTGTGTTGGTATATAATACTAAGCGACTTATCACAATTATCTCATCAATATATATAACCTAAACATAGAGAAATAATAAAAAATATTATGTATATATATATATATTCTTAATTAATTAAATTGTTTTATCGAGAACATTTGAGTGTTCCTTATAAGATTGCAATAGTTATGACTAGTGTCAGTCCTACCAAATCACTAGTGATGATTAGTGAGAGTAGGCAGATTGCATAGATTATTGTTTGGGTTTGGTATCCATCATCTATCATTCGGATCTCGGTGGACACAAAATGCACACACTTGTTATCTGAATCCAAGCCATTATTGATCCACAGAGATAATTGCACTAGCAATGCAATCTACCACCGACACGATGTTGCGGCTACGGACTGAAACGTATGGCAAGAGAAGAGATGGGATCGTTTGTCTGCTTCACTTGATTGGCCCTCGTACCTGCAATTATGGCTTGCTCATGCAGAGGGAGAAAGAGAATTCATCCACATGATCATTGAAGGTGGTGAACTTTAAAGCTAGATTTTTGTACGATCCAAAGAATATTATGTTTCGATTACGATTTGCATACATCCAATTGGTCCACATCACTTTTTTTTTTTAATCTCAAGATTATAGTATTTTTAAATCTTTCATAAGCATTAAAAAAAAATATTAGGGTTCAAAATCTCATTCAATCAATTTTTGAAAGATATCAGTTAGTCTCACTAGTAAAGATCTTAATAATTTATTATAAAATCCTAGGCTCGAATTTATTATAATTTATTTTAATATATGAGGTAAGAAAATTGTTATATATTTTTTTAAATACAAAAAATCAAAATTAGTCCTTTCTCAATTCATATATTAAAATAAAATATTTTCGTCAAACATATATCAAAGTATCTAAAATAAAATGGTATTTAAATTATTTTTTAAGAAATTTATATTTTTTTTCAAACGATACTTTAAGGCATCTGTCGATGGATCGAGATATGTTTTCAACTAAAACAAGCAAATAAAATAAAAATATCATGTATGGATACACACACAAGTAATCAACTAGGCTTGAGTTGAAACTAAGGTGAGTTATGAAGTTGAGTTTGAGTTAGTCGTTGCACAAGAAACAAGTGTATTAAAGAGTTTGGATGTTGTCGGTTCGTAAAGCGGATAAAGTAACCTAACTCAACAAGTCAACGAGCAACTATTAATTTTTATATTTTATAAAAATCATTAAATCTAAATATTATAATATTTATGTTATGCACTATTGTATATTATTTGTGTTAATCCTTTACATGAATTTAATATTTCATCTCATAAAAGCTTCATCCCAGCAACTATATTTAAGATAATTTATACAAAATTGACATCCTCGGTAGTATTTTCTTTCGAATGACTACTAAATGGCACAAAATTCATCTCGATCAAACTCAACATCTATTTCAAACTCCGAGTAATCAAAATCGATATATATAGATGACGAATTCGATCTAAAGCAACGTAGAGAAGATTTAAATTTAAATTCCTCACGGTGACAAAAGTCTGAGATGCCTGTGTCAGCACTTGTGGCAGACAAGGTAGGGTGATGAACGGGCCATGGCGTTTAAAAGCAGAGAAGAACATGATATACGATTGCGTGTGCTATCAATGCCCTTTGTCGGTCTCGAGTGATGCAAGCGTCTGAGATCCATGGCGGACGGCCATTGACCCGCCTTTGTAGGGCGAATCACCCCGCAATTATTGGACCTCGTCTGTAGCTCCTACCATGAGCTTCCTGTAGAGTTTGAAGGTGAGCATGCCGCCATGCGTCGAAGTGTTTGCTCCACCGCTGGCTGCATGCATGGCTGCTTGCTCCACTGACACGGCCCTGACATGCAAGCTTCCCCTGCGCAGAGAACAAATCGCATTCGAGTGTTTCTCGCAGCAGCGAGAGTTTTCTGTGAGTTTGAGCCTCCTCTCTCATCTCGCAGGCAACCTTTGGGACTTTGAATGATGGAACAAGCTCGAGTCTCCATCAGCGCAGGAATCCTAAGAAGGGATGAGGGACTGCAGCAGCCACCGCCAGGCCCACCTGGGAGACCTTGCTCGCTGCCTCCCATCAGTTAAAAGAAGAGAAAGGAGCCGGAAGTCATGGCCTGGTGCATTTGTCTCAGCAGTAAGTATTGACCAAGCACGATGAGTCATTCATCGGACAGTGTGTGCAACGAGAGGAATAATGCATGGTAACTCCATGGTGCAGACATGATGGTCTGCCAGCAATGATTCATGACTGCTTCATTGTCCTCGCGTGTTCCAAAGTATCTCATGGACTATTGCTGGGAGGGATTTGCCCGTTGCTTACATCGAAAGGGGAACGGAAAACACAAGAACAAGCAGAAAGAGAGTGAGGTGATGATTGACTGTTTGGCTCAACACCGACTGCTTGTTTGGTTGCATGCATGTTTTCTAGTGTGAAAGATGAACTGGATGAAGACTTGTGTGTGTCTGTGCAAGTTACTACTAAGGAGATCAAAAGCAAGCATGTGTGAGGATCTGATCTAAGCAACAATGAGGAGAATATGACCTGTCATGCATTCTGATTGTTAGGTTCATCCAACTGTACAGCTAAATAAATATATTTAGATTGATGCCAACATATACTGTACATGTAGCTGCATTGATGAAATATCTGCAAGCATAGTAGGTATTAAGGAAGCTGGAAAATGGGAAAAAGACCATGATATCAATATGTAAATGTTACATATTCAACAACAAGTTGTTGTTAAAGTCAACTCTATGCATCTTTTTCCATCACTGAACAAATTCAAGACAAATAAAATGCATGGATGATATTAACATGTTCAAAGGAGATGCACAAATATACTAGTTAGACAAAATGAATCAATGTCTTGAATTTATTTGTCTAACATCTGTAAGCTATGCATCCAAGCAGTGCATGGGAGAAACATTTTATAGAATACTGAGACACTAACAACTGTATACCTTTTAGGATTTATGAAAACAGGATTTAGATTATGTTAAAAAGGACATGCAACTTGGTCTCATCATTAATATCATCAAGTGGCATCCAATAATGGTCCATGATGGAAGGGACCCATTGAGAGACCTATAGATATGTTGTTCTCTCTCCACTGTATCCTTGAAATCTCAGTGGTACTCCCATTTTTTGGTGTAGACAAAAGAGAAGGAGACCAAAATGCTGCTCAATGTGCTTACCATGAAAGACATTACAAATAGGTGCATGCTAAAAGCTCATTCTCCATGATGCAGTGTGTTCATTTTCACAATAGGGAAATTAATCCCTACAAATTATTATGGGTTTCTTACAATTATAGTGTGATGGGATCCACATGTATGAGCCTCTCACTCACAAGTACATGAGAAGTGATGTCACCCAATGATTCAATTCACCTAAAAGGTAGTGCTTGCATATCTGCATATGATAATGGAAAGGTTAACAACTCAATTAATCTATATTATATACATTAACAATGTCTATATATTTGGATGGTGATTGTTATCTAATTTCCTTGTTATTCATCAAAATCCAATAATACTTCTTTACAATTTATGACCCCAAATAAAGAATACAGCACTGATGATTGCTCATATAGGTGTTCTCTTTCTGAGAAATTGAGAGCAGAAGACTTTTCAGACATGGAGAACTAACTTTGATGGAGGCTTACAAGATATCATTCATGTAAGAAAAAGATTTACAATATAAAAAATACATTTAGTCTCAAATGACCAAAGCAAAAGTAGATTTAGAGATACATTATCTTCACCTTATTGAATTAGGCTTAAATTCCAAGTGAGTATTTTCAGTATTCAAACAAAGAAAAGGATTATTGGACTGATGTTCTTCAAGGAAAATATGAGTATAATTTCATTAGATAAAATATGAGTCCAATCTAGTTGGTGCTAAAAGTTTATTTCATCAATCTATCTTTTGTCTGCAGACATAAGGAGAATGTTAAGAGTATAAACATATAAATTATATCTATTAGCTTTCAGATGTAAATCCATAAAAAATTAAGATTTCCTGTACAATGAAACATAAAATAAATGCCTCAGAACTGCAAAGCCTACAACTATTATACTTAATCATATTAATAGTATTGGGTCTGAGAATAGTGCTGAGATTTGTCAGAAGATGGTAAGATGGGGACAAACAACAGGTGGAAGATGTCATGCTTAAGTTTGATGGCTCACGAGTTGGGTGTGCAGACTTGCTTCTGTAGGAGGATTCTGCCACTTAAACAAGGCAGAATGTACCTTCACTCGAAGTAAATCAATCAAACTTACAGAGTTCGGCACTTTCTCCTCAAGAGGAGCCACAGGTTTCTGGTCATGTGAAGTCCAACGTTGACATATAAAAACCAATGATGCAGTCTTGCCTCAGCAAACAAGTACAGCTTCTTTGGGCTATTCTCAATATCATGAGGGTTATTTATACCAAGTCTTTCTACTTTGTTTTGCTGAGTTCAGATTTAACCATGTCTCCAAGAAATACTTGTCCAAATCATGTGGACACAGGGATTGATCGTAGGGCGAATTATCGGAAAAAAAAAACCATTTTTTGGACTCTTCTCGGAAGCATCTCTCTTTATTTTTTATTTAATTTAATATCTAAAATACTCTACCATAAGATGAATCGATATAGTTATCATATCTTTATACTTTATTATAGTGTTTCTAGTTATACTAAAAATATATTATAATAATATTTTTACACTATATTATGTATTGTTAAAAATATTATAATACTTTGTAAAAATACTATATATAATTTATATTAAAATATCATGTTATAGTGTTTTTGTAGTGTGCTATTGTGTTTTTCTAATATTACTAAAATCACTATAATACAATGTAAAAATATTGTAACCGAATCGTTTCATAAAAAAAAAGAAAAAAAGAAAAAAAAATAAGTGAATGAGATTATTTTTGGATGTTATGTAAAAAATATTTTTGAAAATTTTAGAAACAAGACACTTAAAAAAGAAAGATCATGTCTATTCCATGAGGTGAAAGCCATGAGTAAAGAACGAGCGAAGGTGATGAACAAAAAAGATGATGAAGACGACGAGTGTAACCATTAGAAAAAGAACATGAGACAAATATCGTACGTAAGCATGGGATAGAGGCAACGAGCGACCGACAAAATGATGGACGAAGAAGAGAAGAAAAATATATTCATGAAATTTTAACAAACTAGAGATGTTATTGTACATCTTGGGAGAAAAATAAAAATAAAAAATATTTTCAGAAAAATCGTCTTATATCCTTGAAATAGACAATTAAAGAAGCAGAGGCGGGTAGTGAAAAGAGGATTAGATTCCTTCTCTCTCACCACTGCCACAAGTCTACTTCTACAATTTTCCCCCGCAGAAGCCAAACAGGCAGTGGAGTGCGACCCTTCATGCACCTTGTCACCTTCCCTTACGTCACCCCCCCCGTCCTCTTTTGCTCATTGTTTCTTCCTCCTCCAAGCTTACATATGTCTCTGATCCATCACCGCCACCACCGTCACCATACCACCAGCACGCTGCTGCCCCTACCCCTCTACCGCTGACCGGAGAAAGGGTTGGACAAGCATGGGCGGTGTCACCAGCAAGTGCTCCTACGCCAAGCACCGCAAGAAGACCAAGGAACTGCGGGCCAAAGTCCTGGCTCTGGAGGAAGAGATCAAGGAGATGAAGCGGGTGAGGGAGCACGAGGCTCGAGCCTTCGAGCGCCACGCGGCGGCGTTCGCGTCCAAGGAGGCGGAGTGGGAGAAGGAGAGGAGGAAGCACAGGGAGGAGGCGAGCAAGCTGGGGAAGCGGCTCAAGGAGGAGGAGGACCGGATCCGATGTTTGGAGGAGCAGATGGCCGCCGGCCGCGGCGACAAGGAGTGGTTCCGCCTCGGCACCGACTACCTCGTCGAGCACATGAAGGAGGAGCAGGCGCGGCGCGAGGAGGCGGTGGAGAAGTGGAAGCAGCTCTACCTCGCCATCAAAACCGAGCTTGACGATCTCATCCAAAGAACTCGACAAGGTAACATTAACATTCCCATTCTCTTGAAATCAGAGCTGAAACAGAGCAGTGTATTTCCGGTTCATACAAGGAATACAGATTAATGCATGAATGATACACAAATGAATGAAGGGGGCCGATCATCGATCTCAGCTGACATCCGCGAGGAACTCGTGGCTCGACCTTCTCGTCCGTTCTTCTGTTTCCCCCACTTCATAGCAGGATAATACCATCACATACGGGTGTGCACTGCACATGAAGGAATATTGTATGCATGTCCACTGATCGTGTTTCCTTCGTCTTCTCGATATGTAGGCCATATGCTCCATGATTCCCAATGGACCACACGGCAGCCCTCAATCATGCCTCTGTTTCTTACTCCTTACCTCTCTCGTGGCCACTGACGGATTTCCATTCTCAGGGGAGAGGCTCTACCTGGGGGATGAGGAGGGCGGCACGATCGATCGGCTACAGAAGGAGGTGAAAGCCAAGGAGGAGACGGCGGAGACGTTGAAATCACGCGTCGATGAGATGGAAAAGGAGGCGTGCAAGAGAGACCGAGAGATCGACATCTTGAGGCAGAGCCTGAGGATTCTGAGCAACAAGAAGAGGGGGGGACGCATTGGGAAGAACCAACTCAGAGACTTGCATTGATGAGGTGCAGGCCATCTCATCTATACCGGCGAACAGGACTTGATGGAAATGTTACTGTAGCAGAAACATAAGTAAACCTTATATCTTATATATATATATATATACCCAATAAAATGTAGTTCTTGTAGTCGTCTTCTTCCTTTTTAAAGGAGCAGAGTCTCTGTAGTTGGTCCAATCGAGCATGAACTGAACACTGGCACTGCACCAGTTGCTCTCATCCATGTCCTTTGAGATGGCTGTGTGGTGGATGCATGACGAAGCATCAATGAAGTCACAGTTTCCACGACTGGAGAGATCTATCGATACGACGCCATGACTGTCAATGCATCATCATAAAGAGCAGATGTCCTCTCATCAGGCTAAGAGGCATCAGGAGGGATGAAAGAATGAACTCCTTCGGCTGCATGGAGTGGAATGATACCACCTTGAGACAATGCCTGCTACACATATCCAAATCATGCTGAGAAAATGCATATGAATGTGTTGGTATCATCACATCCATTCAATTTCATGAAGTATTAATAAAGTATGAATAGGCTTCTAAAGATACAGTCTTCCTGATGTGTGCCAGGCTTTCATTCCTGGCAATGTCATTATTCCATAGGCTTCTTTTTATGGGCCTTTATTTAAGTCAAGCCCATTTATAATCAAGTCTTATTTTGGTGCCTGTGTTAAGATATTCTGCTTAGTACATATATAGTCGATAAGTCGATCATAATGTTTATAATGTATATTTATCATACATCTACGATAGTATTTCTCGTACCTATAAATAATAAAAAAGATAAATTCAAGGGAAAAAAATAACAAAGGGTATTCCTATTCCTACAACAAACCAACTATTCAATAACTTAATTTATAATGTATCAAATATCTGATTATGATTATCGATCAATAGAAAGAAGTTTTAATCCTCATAGGATATATATTTTTTTTAAAAAAAGTTGTTACTAACTAAATTAATTAATATTTTTTATTTTTGATCTATGCTAATTTATATTTCAATCCTTATTTTATGCCGCATGATAGTTTAATCGTTTACTTACCTATGAACAAAACATAAGAAAAAAAATAAGAATTTTTAATAATAAAAGGGTGTTTAAATTATAAATAAATAGATTGGGTAAAGGTCGAGAAAGAGAGAGAGAGAGAGAGAGAGAGAGAGAGAGAGAGAGAGGAACACTTGGTTGGAGGGTATCGTTTTCTTGCCGTGGAAGCGACGTGGGACCGTAACCCAACGAAAGCGACGGTCTTGATGCCGTTTCACCACCCAAGGCGGCGGCTGCGTCGGCCCGTGCTTCTCTCTCTCTCTCTCTCTCTCTCTCTCTCTCTCTCGCCTGCACCGATATGGTTCGTCTGTGGTCTTCCGTCGACTGTTTGACTAAATGTCAAATTTGTTTGCATTAGTAGGTCTTAGTGGCTATTGAGGACTGGTTTTAGATAAGTGTACAGTACAGCCAATCGCATTATTGTTTGTATTACGAGTAGCTCTTGTCATCTAAACCAAGGCAGTGAGTTAACAGTAGCTCATAGGTTTCCTTGAAGCAGGCTTGACTTGAGGAAGCGGTAACACCGATGGTCATATAGAAGACTATGAGACATCCTACCGCATGATGATGACTCCAAGTTGCACATAAACTATATAGTTTGCATGCGGGACCGCATTAATTGGCAGATAACAGCTGGTACTGATGCAATTAAAAGGCTGTCTGCTGTGCTGTCCCCGACAGCGGAGCCGAATCGTGATTGTTTTGGGTGATGGCACACGCGGAGCACAGCGTGGCCCCATGCAACTACACGACGGTCCACGCAGCACAGAATAGAATAGAAGCCTCCTCTTCTTTCTCTTCCCTGTCGGCACAGGGAAACGGGGAAGAGGAGAAATCAAAGCTTAGCTTTCTACGCCTTCCACTCCGGACTCCCGGATGCCATGGGAACCAATAACCTAAGCAGGTAAAAACAAGGCCCACACCCACCAAGGCCAAACGATGCCTGTCACAGAAGAAGAAAACCCTTCTTTATGGGTTATTTATGGCTTGCTTGTGGGTTGGCAGATGGCCAATTCAAGTTGTCATTAAGGTCTCCGGTGTGGTGGTAGGTCAAGCCTTTATAGAGTGACTTCAAGACACATCCTCTTCTTCGGCCTTCATCCCCCGCCTCCTCTCTTTTACTGAAGCGACTGCTGGAGCTTGATAGAGATGGTGGTTGTGGTGGTGGTGGTGGTGATGTTGCTGTGCCTTCGTCTATAAATGTCTAGAGAAACCAAAAGGATGGTTCTGACCCATGTGGTTTCGTCGTTATTAGCGACTCTGATTTAGAGGATCCTCTCTGGGCACTAAAACAAATGGAGGTTGAAAGGAGGAGGAGGAGGAGGAGGAGGAGGAGGATAGGAGAGAGAGATTGTTCTTGTGCTTGCACCACCATGTCTTCTTCTTATCTTTGTCCTCTTGCTTTCTCTCTTCTTTTTCTTCTCCTTTCTTGCTGCGACGAGATTATCGGCGCCTCGGCCTCCAACTACACGACGCTTAGGTTAGCAAGGATTCAAAGGCACTTGGAGAGAATCAACAAGCCTGCAGCGAAAACCATACAAGTAAGGAAGACGCCGAAAGCGTTTCTATCTCATGACATTAGACTTGCGTGCTTTCTGATTCCTTCATGAACTCGTGTAGAGCCCGGATGGAGATATCATCGACTGCGTTCCCCGGCACAAGCAACCGGCTCTCGACCATCCCCTTCTAAGCGATCACAAGATCCAGGTGCATGTCCTCTTCCATCGACTGCTTCTCCTCTGCGTGATGCTCTACGCTAACACCTGTGGATTTCCTTAGAGTGTAGCCCCACAGAGGCCAAAGTTCAAGGTCCAGAGGGCTCCCAGAAATTACAGTGCGAGTGATGCAGCGCGAAGGGCATGGCAAGCATGGCACCACGTCGGCCATTGCCCCAGGGGGACCGTTCCCATACGGAGGAGCTCCGTCGATGATGTCCTGAGAGCCAAGTCTCTGTTCCACTTCGGCAAGAAGCAGATGCGAGTTCCTCTCGCCAGGAAAGTCGATGCACCAGATGTGGTCAGTGGCAATGGCCATGAGGTACATATTCTATCGTCCCCTTGGGTATGAATTAGATTACTTCCACAAGTTCTATCGCTCTTAGATAGACAACGGTAAAGCTGTAAGCCAGACGGGGGAGGGTGACACCAATTATTAATGCTGCTGTATATTTCAAATGGCAAGAAGGAGATATAAATACTCTGCTTTCACATCTGAGATGATAGCATCTCACAGACGCATGCATTGAATGAACTCCAAGGCATCGGCCGGGCAGTGGTGTGGTGGAAGCTATCATGACACCATTTCTTTACGTTCAATGCTGGTTCATTGCACGGCCATTGCATGAAGACCAGAAAGCAGTCATGAGAAACGTGAATGACCACTAGGGAAGCTGCGTGCATGGATCTCAACACCCATTCGCCATCGATTAGATCTCTCAATCCGGTTGACTGACGCTATATATATCTATATATGTGTGTGTGTGTGTGTAGCATGCAATAGCTTACACTGTGAACAACGAAGAGGTGTATGGAGCTAAAGCTACGATGAACGTATGGGATCCCTCCGTCCAAGCGGAGAACGAGTTCAGCCTCTCCCAGATTTGGATTCTCTCGGGATCATTCGACGGCGCAGATCTCAACAGCATCGAAGCTGGCTGGCAGGTACATATTTCTTGAAGTCCACTCTGTATCAGCTTCAGCCTTCTTTGAAATGCCAACATCTTTGTTTAAAGTACTCAACAAATTTTGAAGGGCATTCAATGGAGCTTTCACTAATTTCCATGACTGTACAGTATTCATTCGAATTGAATAAGAAGTGTGTGGAGTTCTGAAGGCCACCATAAGCTTTGACTTATAAGCTTCCCAGCAAGGAAGAGTAGATCGGTGTATCATCTCGATACATGTTACTTGTCGGCAGTGTGACCGGAAGTAGTCCACCATTTGACTTCCGAGGGCACGCTAGAAGCTCAAGGGAGGTGGGTGAGCTCACGATAACATACCTTATATGTTACCGTGGAACTTCGGCTGTATGATCTCGGTGGTGTTCTTCGGATTAGGACCACCCAATTTATTCTGCAGCTAATCTTTTACGTTGCCATTTAATAGCTTGTCGGAATGTCGAAAGCACAATAAAGGTTTACCAACCAAACGTACCTTCTTCATTGAAGGAGATGGTTCGAAATGATAGCCATGACAGTGTCTGTGAAAACATGAGTTCATCTTCTTGGAATGGTGATCTGAAGCTTTATACTTTGTTCTAGTCAGGTCAGCCCTGAGCTCTATGGAGACAGCAGACCGAGGCTGTTCACATACTGGACGGTGAGTGAGACCCAACATTACTGAGCTCTCACTGGAGTGCCAATCATAAGCTCCACTCCTTGTGATGCAACAGAGTGATGCGTACCGAGCGACAGGCTGCTACAATCTCCTCTGCGCAGGATTCATACAGACGAACAACAGGATCGCCATCGGAGCGGCCATATCGCCGGTATCGTCCCCTGGAAGCGGCCAATACGACATCACCATCCTCGTATGGAAGGTAGGAAGTTTCGCAGGTTAAGAAAAATGATCTCGTGCCGGTCCTATGCATGAGAAGCGTGTGTTGGTCCCTCAGGATCCGAAGCTGGGGAACTGGTGGATGAGCTTCGGTGAGAGCATGCTGGTGGGGTACTGGCCGGCGGAGCTATTCACGCACCTGTCCGACCGCGCCACCATGGTGGAGTGGGGAGGGGAGGTGGTGAACATGAGGCCCAACGGCGAGCACACCTCGACGCAGATGGGGTCGGGCCGCTTCGCCGGGTCCGGGTTCGGGAAGGCGAGCTACTTCCGCAACCTGGAGGTCGTCGACGCCGACAACAGCCTGGTCTCAGCTGAGGCCATAGCGACGCTGGCGGAGAACACCAAGTGCTACGACATCAGGAGCTTCGCCAACGCCGACTGGGGCACGTACTTCTACTTCGGCGGGCCAGGGAACAACCCACAGTGCCCTTGATCTCCTCGTCCTCACCACGCAAACTTAGTGCATCTCTGCATTGTACAATCCGCATCAGTGCCCTGCAAAGGCGAAGGGGGGATTTTGTTGCTACTGAGGTGCCATAGTTCCTCATATAGTAGTAGTAGTGGTCGTAGTAGTAGGCACCATATTCTTTGATGGCTTCTACTTCTCCTTGTACTCTGTTTGCTATAATGCAACGATCTTGGCAGCTACCCTTTGCACTTCGGAGATCGATTTGGCCTTTTCTCGGCGAGCAAAAATGCTTCGTGTCTACTGAGCTCATTATTTTTTATAGGTTAAAAATGGCTTATGGGAGGTGAGAAAATAGAGGTAGAGGGGGAGGGAGAGAAAAAGTAAATAAAAAAAAATCAAGATTAATAAGTGATTTTAATAAAAAAAATCAAGATTAAAAAATCAACGTAATTTGATAACTTCAGTTTATATTACCGAAACCTTTTTTTGGATAACTCCATTTTTTATACCATCTCGTATAAACCTCGAATAATTTATATATAGTTTATATCACCTTGAAAAGAGTACGATAGTGTCACAAACGATCGTCGCGCACCCGTAACAACTTCGTCCAATGAATCGTTTGTCACTTTTACAAACTTGTATAGATGCTTGGCAGTATGTTTTGCCCTGATTTTGTGTGTTTTTGCTTGTAAAAATATAAGTTCAAATAGGTTGCAGTGCTACAATGCAACCGCTCTCCACGCCGAGCAAAACTGTCCAAAAATGACTCCATTTTCATGTGACACGACCCGTTTTCTACAGACCACAGCTGTACACGAAATGTCAATCATCTTAACACCTTAGAACCCCCCGGGTGGCACAATAGGGGATGGGGCTTCTGTATAATGTTGGGCATTGAACACTTTTCACAAGTTCGTACGTCAACTTGATGGGAACTTACCTTCGTGCCCGACACTCGGGGAGTAGTTGTTTGCGGACTTGCAACTGTTTGTTCAACCTTCTAAAGTCATTGTTTTTCTCATTTTCTCTTATGTACGCAAGGTGCTCACTGAATTGCTTGTAAAACTCTCCTATTCACGAGACACCGGGACTTGTCCGCTGCTCATTTTTTAACTAATCAATTTTTTCTTTTATAGGTTCTGTGGGACCAGAGTGAGGTTGCAAATTAGTTAACCCTTTACGGATGTATATCGCAAGGGCACATCATGATTTAGGCAATCTTAGCTAAGTCTGAGAAATTAGCGTAAGGATGCTTCAGCAACTCCAGTTAAGTCTGTGATTTTACCAAAGGGTACCTCATGGCTTAGGCAATTTAAGCTAAGTCTATGACAATGACTTTCTTTCATATTAGGATTCTTTATTGTGCTACGAAATTTTAAAATACTTATCGATCCCATCCCACTAGAAAATAGTCAAAATTTATTTACTCGGGTCAAAATGGGTTAATTAATTCTGGAAGGCCTAATTAATTCCTAAGGAATTAATATGTCACTATTAGGTTCTATGCAGAGAAAAGTAAGAAGTGTGGAGTGATGGGAAGGTGTTTGATTGTTTTCCTCACAGGAGAAACTTTGGCATGTTCAATATCTATTAAATGATTATTTACTGCTCATCAATTATATAAATATCGTAAAGCAAGGAATCCCGCACAGAAATGAAAGCAAAATTGCTTTTGGGATTGATAGTGTTTTTTATTTATTTTTGGTATGGGAAAGAACTCAGTTTTATTTACTTTTCGGTATCTTAAATATCAGTAATTTATTAATATATTATATTATTATACAAATGATAAGCCTGAAGTTGGAGATCACATCATTTTATGCGATGAAAAATAATCTAATAACTTAATATAAAAACTGATGGTTGGAGTCTTCAGCAAGAAAAGTGATTGCCAACTCAAATCCACTCGAAACAAAGAAAAATTAATGGATCAGAATGTGGCATCCAATAAATTTAAAATAGAACGATAAGTAAACACAAAAGCTCAGAAAAACTTAATCGATATGACACATCAATAGCAGGTTGCAAAAAGTTTTGGGGATATTAGCTGAGTTAATCGATAAAAATTATAATTATTGATAATAAGATCGAAATCATCGTTGCGATGAGGTTTGCTTATATTGAGAACAACAAAGGAATGGTTTGGTGATGATAGAGAAAATGTGTGTTCCCAAGAAAAAATTATTTGAATTTAAAAAATAATTTAGGTTTACATGAATGAATAAAAAACGGTAAATTCATAAAAAAATTTCTAGCTTCTTGATTTATTCGAGTATGACGTGAATACTCAGAATTTGCCTTGTTGGTTATCATCTTTATTCTTGCTCTTATCCTCAGTCTACTATCATCTTCGTTCCTCGTTCGTCATTGTAGTTATACCCTCGTGACCTTCGAGACTAAATGTCAACTTCTCGCCCTTCTCTCTCAGCTCCACCATACATTATATTTCTAAACCTAATCACAAAATCTCCATCTATACATTATAATTCTAAACCTAATCACAAAATCTTTGTCTATTACTAGATGTGGACATAGCACCACATCATCATTAGCTAGTCACATTAGCTAGTCACATAGGCACTATCGATCACCCTCTTGAGTCGTTGACCACATTGATCGCTATAATGATAATAAAAAATAAGAGACAAAGATGACGAGACAAGGGCACGACGAATGAGAACACAAAAATAACATCGGACAAAAGATGAGAGCAATGAAAGACGAAAATGATGAAACAAGAATATAACGGATGCGATGGATGAGAACACGAAGACGATTTAAAAAAAAAACACGTATGAGAAAAACATTATATATATATATATATATATTAAAATCATTTATTGAATCCTAAACAACACATAGAAGTCCAGGAAACCCAAAACACAAGAACAAGAATCCAAACATCATCTTGCTTGCTGGGACTCGAATGGCTCGAACCCTTAGCCATCCATTTATTGGCGAGCAATTGGGAGAAATCAGCCCACCTAAAGCTCTCTATAACAGCAGATCCTGAGGGGCCTGATTAGTGTTGGTGCTGGTGGTGGTGGCGCCGCCGCCGCCGCTTCCAGCGTCGGCGTTCCCCATTCCCACTGCGTTCTTCACGGCTCCCGCCGCGTCCTGCGCCATCTGCTTCACTTGTACCCCGGTCTTGCAAGGAAAGCCAAACTCAATTCGTCAACAGAGATCGCAGAGGGAGGGAGATGAGGACGGATGGCGGTGTCGGGAATTAAGGGATCGCGGGGGGCGTTTGTGGGTGGAGCGTACCTGCTGCAGGAATCCGGCGGCGTGCTGCTGGCTCTCCTTGGCGGACTGCATTTTGTCCGACGCCATGTCGCGGACGGAGCTGGCGGCGTCCTGGACCGACTGGGTCCACTGGCCAGCCTGCGCCTGCACGAATCAAGAAGCAACATCCGACGGTCAGATCCCACCGCTGGAGCAAAGACGACGACGACGACCACCACCCACCTCGCCCTCGCCGCGGGCTTTCCCGGACTGGAACATCTGGCTGCTCGACATCGTCCTTGCCTCGAGTTGCCGAAACCGACACCTTGTTTACCAGAGAACAAACACTGAAAGGCGAATGAGAGATGGGACCGGTGGTGGGGGGTTTATAAAGGGCGCCGAGAGCGATGCGAGGACGACACGATGGTGGGATCGAGTCGCTACGTTGCCGGCAACGACGGAGGGGAGTTTGAGGAGAGCCGGTAAGCACGCATGCTGTTGACGACGCGATTCCGTAGGCTCTCTTCTCTGTGGGGGATGGATCAGTGGTAACAACTTTGGCGAGGTTTGTGGCAGCAAATGTTGCCCTGCACTGTGTTCATCAACGTTATTGGAGTTCCTATCTGGTGTTTCAATGTATGAATTCGATGTTAATACGGTCTCTTTTCCTTGATAAAAATCTGATTTCTATGTGTTGTTATATGTTTGGAAGATAGAAAATGTTAGTATCATATATCGTTTCTTCTGTTCCTATAGAAGACTGTACTTTGGACAGAACTCCTCCATCGATAAGTCGATCCGGATTTATTTATTGGTTGCAAAAGAAAAATATCTAATTTAATGAATTTAAAATGAAAGCATCTCTGAGGAGACTATTTTATGTAGTATTGATTTTGTAATCGATGATTTAATAAGAATTTTTTTTTATTATGAAATCGCTCTAAAGAAAAGATATAAATATATGTTTTTTTTTTCATAACAGTATAAACATAATTCAAATTCATTGAAATTTAAAAGAATTATGTGTTATTTTTTAGAGGATAAATTTATTACATGCATCGCAATACTCGATAGAAATTGCAACCTAATTCTTTTACTATATATGATCAAATGATAATGGATTTGACCTTGTTAATTCCATCGTATTTATCTATCCAGCCTTCGTCACTTACCCTCGACTCGAGAATCAAGTGACGCTTAAAACATGAAAGCAGTTTGAGCTTGGACTCAAAATGATCTCGATCTTAGGAAATCTAACAATTCAATGAGCTTTCTCTCAAGGTTACGAGGAAGAGAGGAGGATGGAGCTGTTCTTGCAAGCAATGAAGATGGTGTAAGAGGGTGGGTTTCTTCTTCTAAAGCTTAACAGCTTTGTGAAGCTCCAACTCCGCCATGAAGAGAGGACACAGATAGATCAGAAGCAGAGGAAGGAGAGATTTTGGATCTCTAATATATTGTGTAAGTCTACATTCATTGATTCCTCTTTCGAAAGATCCTCAACAAATGAAATAAAAACTAAAATATACTTCAAAAAAATTCTTCTCAATGTTCAAGTTCTCAGTTTTGAAAAGAGTCCCACAAACTCAGGACGCTTTTCAAAATCATGAAATACAGTATCAAAACATCTATGTTGAGATATGCTAAATGGTTAGTACATTCTTGAACATGTGAGAACGTGTTTAATATGATAAATAAAAATTAACTTTTTAAAAACAAAATCAACATCAAAACTACTAAATGTTTACACCGATATTAGTGTAAAAGATGTCGAAATAACTCCAGGTGCAAAACATGAAATAAAACGATAGGACATTTCAGGACCCCAAAAAAAAGCCTGTTACCATTGTCAGCAAGTTTCCTAAATAATGTCATGTTTGATCATACGAGTTCAGGCTTCCTAAAGTCGCCCGAAAATTAGTACCTTAGGAAGCTTAAGAGTTGCAACTCAGCTACGACACATGAAATTTTATGCGTAGCTAATATTTCGATCAAGATTGAAAGGCCATGCTGATGATCAACCGAGGTCAAGTTGATCGAAGCAGCACAGCATAATAAATACAAAAGGAATTTAGCAACGTATGGAAGAAGATGACCTATGTTGTTTGAGGTGGTGGCATTAGATCGAATTGGGTTTCCAGCAAAGAAAGCACTTGAGAAAGCGAAGACACCTTGAAATCCGGTCTTGTATCATCGGTGTAAGAATGAGGAGAGCCATACCTCCCTGTTTCATCAAGCAAGCATGTGAAGGCTCCTGCTCGTTTCCCACAGACCACCTGTAAGAGAGAGAAATATCAGAATTGTCAAACGACCAGACATTGTGATTGTTGGTATCAGCATGTATTTGCTCAAACTTCACAAACCATACCCCACTGAAATATTTATGATCAGCAGACAAAGGAAAACACCGATTTAGTACAAGGTTATGAGTTGTTTGAACATGTCAGTGGCAATGAATGCAGTGGACTCGTGATTTAAAATGGTCCCATATGACAAGTCCTGCAACAGTCATTTGCCTGAAAGCCCCATGTGAAGAGAACAGCATACAAGACTACATGTAAGATATTCCCCATTACCAGCTCTTAGTCCAAATTAAAGGATGAGCAACAATGCTATTGTTCAAGGATGAGCTACAACAATTAAATTGATCTTTTACTCAATCGAGTAAATAATAAACTGATAGGGATTGGAAATGATTGAATATTTAAACAACCATAGTCACTATTCACTTTACAGGAGCAGATATGAATTCAGATATTTATATATGGCTATTAAATGGATACTCAATTTTGAAGCCATATTCACTTGTGATTAGTATGACAATAGATGTGGATTTAGATTAGAATAAAGCAGATCAAAACGTGAATATTACATAAATAAAACATCTGTTACATATACGAAAGGAACTAGCTCAAATTTGTCAATGATATTTTCCGATAGGAAGCCGTTTAAGGAAATGCAAAGAGCTAAATGAATGAGAAAAAATAACTATGTTGCAATTAAAGAAACTATACATATTTCCGTAGGTAAATCTACATAATTTCACATTGTAAGATATATTTGTATCCTTAGATATTCAGATACAGATAAAACTATATCCATATCAATATTCATATATCAGATAGCAAAATTTATACATGAATATGGATGCATGAGAAATGCACATTTACATAACCATGTCTAGGTCCAATGAGAAATTGAAACAGATACAGATGATACCCAATTTCTCTCCATTTCTGAATGTTAGCATAGGCTGATTGGTTGATCCTGAGTCAAAATGCAGACTCTTAAGTCTTAACCTTCAAGACCTAACAAACTTTTAGTTTAGTTCGGCTAAAAATGACAACAGTTGAATCTTTAGTTGCTTTGAACCTGGGTTTGCAAACTTCAACTGATAAAGGGCCTTTACTACTAATCTAAACATGGAAATGTCTGATAATGGAGAAAACTTGTGTTTTACTTGCCTGCTGAAATGATCAGCAGATATCACAAGATTTATAAAGAACAAAAGAATCTTGGTTTTTCTTTTATTTTTTAATCGCAAACACAATTTGTTGTTATGATGAGCATCTCTCATCAAATTTAACTCTCAAATTGACATATGGTTAGTGATGAATATTTTAAAGAAAAAGTGATGCTCTATGCCCTTGCCACTATTCTAATACCAAAGGAGTGTCACCAATGTCTTCCATAAGGTCTATAAAGTGAGCCACACATGTTGTCCAAAAAAAAAAACTTGTGTTCATCAATTGTTTGTCATTAGTATTGTACCATTATCAGTCACCACCTAGACTGTATAATGCTCCCTAGCCTCATCCACAGCAGTCTCCATCGGACCTTGAATCTTGTGAATCTGATCTGATACTTCAACTGACATATGAAAGATGATTTGGTCTTGGCCAGATCCAAACGGATATTGATCCAAGTGGAATTGGCTTAAAGGAAATCTACACTAGATTGGCATAGATTCAGTCTCACTTCAACAAGAAATTAGAAAAGCAAAACACATAGATCTACAGCTAATGCAACAATATAAGAATGGAAAAATTACACGAACAAAGCTTCCATAAACAAGATATTTGACTTCGGTTTCGGATTCACCTAGGTTAGGAGAAAAAACAAGGACATTTTCTTGAGTTCGAACCTTGGTTTGCTAGACATTGACATATTTTAGGATGATAAAGGCTTAAAAGAGAGAGATTAGAGTGAGTTGAGAGGCCTTAGGCGGAAAGGATGGATTGAATCAAGTCACTGGATAACAGGCTTATCACTCGATAAGCTTGTTTATGCTAAGTAGTACAGCTAGTATGGTAAGTATATCAGGTGATACAATACATGTTGAATCTGATTGAGATGTCAAAACTGTAAATACCATTCCATACCAACTGGTATTGCAAAATTTCAATTCTTGATAGAAATATCATGACCAATCTTTGTTTCCATCTTTTCTCAATTTTTCCATCAAGAGGTGATAATCTAGATATACATACAAATGCTACTTTCTATAGTTGTGATAAATGATTTTTAAGATGCCTTCACGACGATTGTCAAGTCACCTCATGTAATGTGTAATATATAGGCAAATGTTTAAAATCAATGCATCAAAAGGAAAAAAATAGTTAACTCCTTGAGCTAAAATAAAGGAGGAAACAATATCCCCTAGACAAGTGAACATCTGAAACATGTGACATAACATTCCCCATCGAATTAAGTAATGCAAAAGTGGCATGCCAAAGAATCATGATTCTCCATAATATCACAATACATGGTTAAAAACATTTGAATCAACTAAATTAATCATGGAAAATAAAGGGGTCAGTATGGTATGCCCTAGACCAATAATTCACCGTCAACTTAGGCACTCATAGTAGAAAAAAGACACTTCTCAATAATTCTGCATATGAGCAATACATGCAAGAAAAAAATGAGGCTTTAGGCACTAGGAATAACAAGACTAGCAAATAGATTTGCAAGATATAGGATGATACATGCAAATTTAGATATTGAATAAGTTCACTCACATCATCTCTAAGGCTGTCACCTATCATCATGACTTGACTTGGAGGAACACCCCAAATTGAACATATATGTAACAACGGAGCTGGGTCTGGCTTATAAGGACGGAATTCCCTACTTAGTGCTGGGATGAATTCCATCTACAGACAGCAAATTTGTAACATAATTCTAAAAATAAATTACAACTTAAACCAGAGGAAACAAATTAAACAACAATAACAAACCCTGAAACCAACTATCTGGAAACAGTATGATACATATGAATATATCAATAAGCTAAGAAAAAGCATAATTAGCTCCCTAAAAGACATAGTAAGTAACAATCGTAAATAAATATCTACACCCAAAGACAAATTGCACCCAACTTTGTCAAAAATATTAACAAAAGACCAGTTAACTTCTATTTGTCAAAACCCGGGCCCACTTTTACCAAATTCTCAAACCTGAAAACCTAGAAGGATAAGTATAAGAATACATCTCTTTCCCTTCATGATAATTCCTCCACTGACGGTAGTGAAGATCTAAAATGGCTAGTCATTCAAAGGCATTGCCACTTCTATTGCATCCCCAATATTACAGCTTTTGTTTCGTCAACTTTATGGTTTGTGCATATGGCTTTGTCTCTACATTAGCAGTAGCTTTATTGCTACACCAGAGTGAATATGAACTCTGGAACCTTGTTGGTGTCTATTGAAGTCCCACCATGGGTGAAATTGGTCTGACAACTTTTATGGTCATTAAGGAAGCAGAAGGGAACATCAACAAAGCAAAAATGAGAAAAAAAAATAGAGTAAAGGATAGCAAGAAGGCAAGGAGGGGATAGCTAGGAGCAGCTGGCAAGGTGACCATGAATCGACCAACAATTAAAGTTTCAGTTATACCAGACAGTACGAACCAATTTTTATGGTCTGACAACTGACCGGTATAGAAAGGGGACAAGATCACCCTAACCGGTCTGGAACCAAGCTTATAGCCTGCTAAGTTTACCGTGTCAAGCTTTCTAGGTGATAAACTAACAGCGAATGAGTAGTACTAGATGGTAGGCCTCCTACTACATGGTACCAGCCATAGCTTTTTTCAATCCTGTTCCTTTTTTCCTCTTCTTTTTCTTCTCTTTTCTCGTTGTTAATTCTTCTCCTTCCGCTATTCTTATGAATCATCGCTTTGTTAAAACCCTATAGCAGCTTCTCCTCATCATCCTCTTCCATTCATCTGTGTTGCCACTGCCTCATAGTACCGTTACACTCCTTAACCTCTGCTTCTCATAAGCAATATTGAATCACCTCCTCCTCCTCCTCTATCTCTTTCTCTCTACATGTAATGGTTTGGTTGATAGCATTGATATTATATATAATGGTTGATAATTCTAAGTGGCAATCACAACTATAGTGGCAATTGGTGAACTTCATAGACATGACAGAGGAAAATGTAGAATATGAACCGAGAAAAGAAATGATGTGCAGTAAAATAAATGGTTGGGCTACCCTAATCTTAATTGTAGATGGTCTAAACTTTCATAAACTTTTACAACTGCAAAATTGGCTCAAAACACAATAGTCTTAACACTAAGTTCAAATATTTCAGTAGCCAAACCCCAAGGGCCAGTGAAGGTTCTAGATCATCAAACCCAAGTTCTCGCACTTAATTAGTTTCAAATATTTTCATTCTCTCTTTTCATGCTCATTCTAAACTTTGAAATGCATAGTAAATTATTTTTTAAAAGAATAAAGAAATAGAATAAGAATAAACTTGTAATTTACCCCAAATCGCTGATGAAATATGTCAACTGCAAACTTGACATTACGAGTTATTAAACCTCTCCTGCAAAAGGTTAAACTCATAAGCAGGCAAGCTAAACCATGCAAACCAGCATATTTGAAGGGTTGCAAGCCATAGAGTAAGAAGATAGATTTTCCTCATTAAAAAAAAATATTGTCCCTACACATTCTATTAATAACATGGCAAATTCAATGTGTTATTTCCACCAAAGTCCTTAATGTAAAGCTGGTGAAATTAGGAGTGTTTAATGCAGAGATGGTAATGCAAATTGTTTGAAGTTCCTGGTGCTGATCCCAGAGGAACAATAGAGGCAGGTGATAATAGCAAATTTGAGATTCTAACCAAATGATCTACATAAGATGGGACCCGTTGGTACTTCTAAAAGGCAAAAGAATATACTACCTTATTTGCCTAGAATCCAGGTATCTGCAAAGTTCCAAAGCACCTGAAAAGTAAATTTCCTTTATCAGAAATAACAACACAGCTTGATAGGGCCATTGGAGTTTAATCTAGTACTAACAACTGAAAATTAGGCACAACCACGAAAAACATTTTGCATCAGTATAAATCAAGAGGAATTCATAGGTACTATTTACTATCAAATTATATTTGTTTTTGCAATAATGCCTCTCAACATGAGAAAATTATCAGCCCTTCGATTCAAGTTACTAGCAGAAGAGAAGTAGATACAACTACCACAAATGTAAGAAGTATAAGGATGCAAGTTGGTCTAGAAAGAAACTGATTAAGGTAATAAGATTTGAATTACTACTTGATCTTTAGAATCTATTAGGTCATCATATATACTATTGTCTTCTCAACCATAGTGTCAGTTCCTAAAATGTCAACTTCTCAATGATAGTGTCAATTTCTAAATGTTGACTAACTTAAGTTGTCATAATGATTACATCATTTTCGGTCTACATTGAGCAAGACAGTGATGATCAATCACTTATCTGCATAAACCACAATAATTATGTACACACATACTTCATATACCTATATGAAAAGATAGTGGAGATCATGTATTGAGTTGTATATGAAACCATAATGATTATATTAAAAGAATTTTCTTTTTAGCAAATAGACACAAATGCTCTCGAATTATGTATCATGAACCTAAGCAGTATTGCTTCTCCGACTTACATAAGAGATCCACATAATGCTACACAAGACCCTAGGTAACTGGGGAGAGAGCATTCAGATGTCTGATACCCATCAAACAACAACCACGAAAACCTTCGCAATAAGATCATGATCAATCGGACGCCTATCTCTGACCAATCAAACGATCAGACAGTGGTGAGGAAGAGAAGGGTGGTACGGGACGAACCGGGCATAATCTGGAGGCGATCAAGGCCCTGGCGCTCGAACCGAGCGATGATCTCGTAGGCACGCTGCTGCTCCGGCGGCGGCCACGCCTCGATGTGGTGGAGGATGTCGACGCCTCCGCCGGAGGCGCTGGCGGCGCGGTAGGCGGCGTAGCCCTCCTCCCCCAGGACGGCCTTGTACATGGCGCCGAAGTCGATCACGGGCACCGTCAGGGTCCCATCCATGTCGAACACCAGGCCGCGCAGCCGTCCCTTCTTGGCAATCCCATCGCCCCTGTCGCCGAAGGGCATCGAGGCGGGCGACGACGACACGGCAGCGAGATGGAGATGGCGAATAGGTGAGAAAGGGGAGGGGAAAAAGAAGAAGCGGCGGAGGAGAGGCAGGGAGAGGAAGAGAGGCATAGCATTGGGTAGAGGAGGGAGATATTGGAGATTGCTCTTTTTAATGTCTATTGTCGACGAGGACGGTATTAGTATGGTGTTTTGTGTACAGAGGTGGGATGGGTCCCACATTTGATATACCGATGCGGAAATACTTGTAAACCGATGGAGGCAGCAGACACATACACGTATGCGGTTGAGCGGTCTTGAGGTCCTGCTTCATTAAACGACACAGGATATGGTCGATCGATCGTCGGCATGTTCCCCTTGATGAATGTGCACGAGAAGTGATGCACGATGCATCGATTACAAAGCTTTAGCATTTGGACAGGTGGCTTGGAACATGACCATAGTTTTTAAAAGAAATTATAATACATTTCTCATTAGTTTATTTTTATAAATAAGTAAATTATCAAACTATTAAGTTATAAGTTCATAAAATGGTGACATTTCTATCTTTTATAATTAAATTATTGTTATGGGAAGTGGCCGCGAACAAATAAACGACACGTTACAGTGTAAAAGGTGAAGTAATAACAAAAGATTTTACAAGTGCACGGATTTCTCAATTCAATGTTCACCATAAACACGCGGTTTTTTGTACCTTTTGCTAAAGAAGCTGTGTAGCCATTTTGACTACCGACCATTCATGCCGTCTCCAACTCCCTGGATTTCTTTGCCAATCTCTCGTGCTACCGAGCCTGCCTTGATAGCAGCAGCTATCTTCCTCTGTAGGTACAGCAGCCCGATGCGCTTTGAAACAACATACAGCACCGCAGATATGAACACGACAAAACCAACCACTAATATCACCCTGTTTTGATACAGTTGAGCATGATCAGATGTTAGTAGGACCAAATGTCCAGTCACTGCCTAGTAAAAACCTAATCCTGAAAAGAAACATTCTATGGCTATGATCGCAATTTTTTTGGCACTCTTCAGAAGAGAGATGTGTCAACAAAAAAATTCTGAGAAAATTGAACATAAGAATATATACTAAGAGAACCACACATGTTATCGGTGATTATATTATTTTGCTTAACAAATACCCAAAAACAACCATAACAAAGGTCAGTACCTATCAAGAACATCTTGCCGACGCATCGTTGAAAGCAAGTTGCGGGTACGCATCAGCAAAGACCGGTGTCCTTTGTATTCACTTTCAGCCTTCCTCAAGACACCCGTTGATTCCTCTGCATGACAAATCACATTCGAAGTTAAGGCCATTGCAACCCAGCATATTACAATGATCGAAGTTGTAAGAAATATCGCTAGAAATTACACATAAATAAAAAAGAAAAACCAAGGTATCCACAGATAGCATCACATGCCATGCTACAAACAAGAGGCATGAGCAGCGGTAACCATACTTCAATTCTGATTAAGAACAAAGCCTAAGGTGGCCTTCAAAACCTACACACTGAGAAGATATTTTCAGAAAAGAAGGAAACCTCCGCGTTTGGTAAAATTTTAAGATAGGTAAACCATCGATTGTCTAAGAAGACATCAAAGTGTTGAACATTATGAAGATATTTTACAAGAAGTGTTGCTTCTTTAACTCAAAAATATATGTCATAACCTGCAAATAGTAAAAATGGATTTACAATGAAAATCTGAAATTCCAAATTTCAGAAAACTTTTTTTTTTTTTTTTGAAACTAGACTAAGGCTTTCATGGAATGCTAATGACTTGAGAAGAGATAGGCTGAATGGACACAGACTTTTCTTTTCATAGTTAAAAAGTAATTATGCACTCCAGTTGGACTGGATATTCAGAATTTAAAAAAAAAAGAACATATAACTAAATATTTGGTAACAAAGTTACCTATGATAAAAACAGACTCAAAGACATGCATGTCCAACCAACTCTCCAAATTTCCAAATGCAGGAACTAGGTTAAGTGAACTCACAAGAGGGATTTTAATATCTCCCAGCAAAAATATATTAAGTTAATATTCCTATTGGAAAGTTCTCCAATTTGAGGAGAATAGGCCTCCAAAAAAAGGAGAGAAAAAATGAAAATTAAACCACAAAACTAAGAAAAATATATTAACTTGAACTTTAAGGCATAACTCTAAAGGCTCGCAATATGGCATATACATATGAAGCAAAAAAATGTGAGAAAAGATTCTTTTTTCCTTTTTCTTTTCTGGTAACCCAGAGGCCTGCAAATTCCCAGCTAACAACAGATTTATAAGTCTCCAAATAAGACTACTAAAGGCTAAAAGACTCTCCTGTAGCTACCTATATTTGTAACAGGATTGGAAGATAAGGATACCATTCAAAATATGAATAAACTCTACCTATAATAACATTTAAAAATATGAATGAAGATACATCCAGCGTCTTAGCAAAATGCAAGAAATTAAACCTAGACCTACATACAAACTAGACCCAGAAATATGGCTCACTAAAGATCTATTGTTGAATTAGGTGAAGATTGAGACTGATGCATCCCCATAACAATTTTCTGCTCCTTCACAACTAGGTGCAGATGGCATCAGATGCCACTTCATAAGAATTTTGACCCCTCAAAAATCAACCTCATAGCTAAGGTGGAGGGTCAAAATCATATTGCTGAACCATGTTATTGAGTTTTGTTGTTCTTCTTTTCAACACATATAACAGAATACATAGATGACACCCAGATTCCTCCATAATTAAAAAAGACATCATCATTGATGCTAAAAATGATTTTCATTATGCCAAAATTTCATAAAATATAGCTTCCTGATGTCACCAAGCTAATGATAATATTAAAGCTAGCTCTTCTGGAGCTGCTGTGTGAAATTTCTGGAAGCTAAAATGAAACACTTCAGAAGTATATTATGGCTAATGTTTAGCTTCTGCTGGAACTTTTGTAGAAATATATTCTGGCTGTAAAGATCTACGTGAAACACTTCAGAACATGGAGAAGCAATTGAGCTTGCTTTAATGTCATAGAATATGTAGTGTTCTCAACAGGTGTGTTCAATAGACATTGAAGTGTGGTGTTAGGATTCTCATGGTCTTTTCTATTCTGCTGTCTACTCTATGTTAATGTAAATGTTAAGATTCTTGGGATCATAAATTTTTTGAATTGGTCATGTCTCGAAGGGTAAACCACTCACTCTCATCACCTACACCAGCATGTTAGAATGTTCAAACAACATGCTGTCAATTTAGATCATCTTCACATTTACAGAAAATATCTAGTCTTGCCTAAATACAGTCCTGCAATTTGAGGTGAAGAAGGCTCCCAAACAATGAAGTAGAGGATTATCTTTTGATAGAAACAGAACAATTTGATCATTAGTTTAAAGCTTACAGTAGAAAACATTTACACGGTCACTAAGGCATCAAGCCCTAATTTAGCCAGGAAATGAGTCTAGAATTACCTATTGATTACATAACAAATATGCTGAAATAATAACAGAGTTGACATTGCAATCTGAGATTCCCTTTACCATGCCAATCAGCTTTACGCTAAAAAATAAATGCACCTGGAGTTCAATTCCTAGTGCTATGACAAATACTAGTGTCACCACTTCAGTTATGATATAATACAAGTGCATGGCCAGCGGAAAAAAAAATTCTTTTTTTAATCTGAAAAAATAGGAAAAGAAAGAGAGAAAGAATAAGATAATAATCATGAAAATTAATGATGAAAGATAGAAGAGATGATAAAAGAACTATCAGCTCAAATATTGGGGTGAAGATCTGCAACTCAAACGTCTCACAACAACAATAACAAAGCTGTAAAATCCAAATACACTACATGGATCTTTTGCCATTATTAAACTCTGTAAAAAATTATATGCTTAGTTAAATAAAGAGCATTTCATTTTTTAATTTATAGTTTCTAATAAAATATTTTTATGTCTCAATCTACCTCTCCTCATACCACTAATATTAATAGTTTCACGTCTTCTATCTCTAGCATCTACAAGCCTCCTTAGCACCTGTACCATTTTAAATGGTTCTCACTTATCTAATCCTCTAGGTTCCACCTAATTGTTCATAGAAAAAGACATTTCTGTCACACTTTATTTCTCTTTTCAACAAGTAATCTCATTTGATAAATATTCGTTTGATAGCCTTCTTTATTGATTCTTAAATTATGATGAGGCTGAAATCTTAATCAATCTTTGAGATCTTCAATCGAGCCAAGAGATATCTCCTCTCTTTTTTTCCATGGAATTTCTAACAAAGTCTAAGGTTAATATCCTTCCTTCTCTTTGGCTTGGCTTCTTCTATTATTTTGGCATTATAGAAGTTTTTGACATTAACAATTTATCACATTTGCAAAAGACACCCTAAACAAATAAAACTTATTCAAATGAAAAAAAAATCAATATGATCTCACTTTTAAGTTTCCCACAATATCTTATAATCCATAGTTCAAGCTACTTTTTCTAAACTTAACTAAAAAGACCTTAATAGAAACTATAAATAAAGATTTAGATTTAGGAGTCTCTAAAAATCCAATTTTGAGTTCATTTGGTGTTTAAGTGTCCTGATGTCATCTGATATAATTTTCTTATTCATCACTTCAGTGAGTAGTTGTAAGCCCTTTAGGCACGATAAGAGACGATTTCTCTTATGCAATTAACTTTAGTGATAGTTAAGTACCATTCTCTTTATTCTCTCATGTTCCTTGGGAGGTTTATTCTCCTCGAATTCGAGAGATCATATCCTGTTAGATGATCCATGAAAACAATTATGTACCTTATGAAACTTTATGGCAAAACAAGATTGGCATGCCTAAACAAGATCACATCAAAAGTTTGCACAGCACAGCAATTTAATATAAAGCATAATTCCAAGAAAAGCTTCAATCTTAACATAGTTTCATACTTCAAGTGGAAGAACAAAGACCTAGTAAGCTTCCAGTGGAAACTGTCATTCCAGCAAACTGATCAGACTTAAATGAAGCCCAAAGCTTCTCATATAGCTTTTTTCTTCACTCTCTTGCCTCTAATTTTATAATCCAAACAGAAACATGGAAAAACCCGGAATCCCAGATCATGCCTCCGTATAGGAATATATGAAACTGAAGATCTCATTCTAGTTAGGAATCTTGGAGTAGTGCTTCAAGAATTTTGCCAGCAGATATATCAGAAACCAAAAAACAGAAAAAGGAATTCAACACTATAAATAAAGAAATTTCAGAAAAGAAACAAAAATTTGCATGGAAAAGATTATAGATTCGAAAATCTAACAATAGACTAAATCCCATACTCATACAGGAACTATCTGAATTTCAATAGTTATGATATGTTCTAGCTGAAATTTTAACATACTGGTTCCAAATTAGACAATAAACAATGTTTTCTAGGCCCAGTTCTTGAATGCTATCAGTTGAAGTAAACATTAATGCATGCACAAAATTGAATAGTGGATTAACTTAAAATATATTGACAATTTAGGATAACATATAACTAGAATCTTAGTTTAAGAGCTATGAAAGAACGATAATGTATACCAAAAGTTGCCAAAGTATTTGCACTTCTTTCCACCTCCTGTAAAAATTTAGCTGATTAATGTGAGAAACAAAAACTACAATGACAAGGTAGCTGGATTCATAGATAAATTGCATAAATAATCACCTGAACCATTATTTGACGAGTCCGGCGGAGGCTCTCCGTAATGCTTTCTGCAGCAGATGTCATGCCAACCTTTGTCCTACAGTCATGCAAGGGTAAACACATCAATGTTTATAAGAATCTGGTCAAAAGGGTAAAACACATCATAGGTTCAAGAGTAAAACTAACTTAATTCAACTGAAAATATAGGTGAAATATATGGAGAAAATACAAGGGCCCAAAATAGTTGAGCAACACCGAAAGACTCACTAGATTATAGGTGAAATCTGCTTCAACATGTAGAGATGAGAAAGAACCAACGAATGAATGCCTGGTCAGATCAGTGCATATGGCTTGGTACTCACATTCCAACCTATGATCAATTCGCAGACTTGGTACCGGTTCATACCAGGTGTTCACTTTATCAGATGATCTGCCTAGGTTTTTACTGGTATATATACATATACCAGACAGTAAGCAGTCTGATACCCAGATCCAATGCGCCTTCCACCCATTTAAGCATGAAACCAGTTACCAGAGCCCCTTCTCATCTTTCACTCTACACTCTCAGTCGTTCACACTCATTCTAAAATCTTCTTTCTCAAATCAAGTTTCAATTTCAAGCAAATCAAGCTTCAAGTTAAAGAAATAATCCTTGTTTACTCCAAAAAAGGTAAAAATGAAGCTAAACTTCAAACTTTTATTCCGAAGCAACAAAAATGACAGTACAAATAACTATCACATCACATCATCCATCGGTTGCAAACACCTTCTCCCTTATACACCTGCAACAACCATTCATAAAAACACTTGGAAAAGCTGGTTTATGTCCACTGTAATTTGCAAAGCTCCTTACCTAGTGCTGGACAAAAGAGGAGGTCCATTAGATCCATTTGATACAGAGTTTTATCATTAATGATTTGAATCCAATGATAGACTGGTTAAGCCCAATAGAGAGTTACGATGATCCACTGCTTGATGAGGATGGAGATCTACCATAACCATCTTGATTCATTCTAAAACAAATCAAGGAGCACCTACAGTATGAGATTGTCCAGTATAAGTAGATCCAATGTTAGGATGTGGTTGGGTTACCGATAGTCAGTCCTCCATGGACCATAACACAGCGAGCCAATCTTAATCATCCAGCTAGCTTAATGAGAGAAGTTGTTCATCGCACTCAGTTAATTCATTGGATGGTATCAATGAGCAATAACTTGATTCAAATGATAAGATTAATTCAACATGCTATTTTGATCAGTTTGCAAGGTCAGCAATGATGACAGTGAGATGGATAGTAGGAAGGGACAAAGGTCTCATGGTCTTATATGCAAATACAAATTGATAGAGTGTGGACTGAGGTTTACATGTCACTCAAGATAAAAGTTATAGTGTCATATTATCCACCAAATTAATTCACAGTCTAAAATCCACAAGCAAAAGGGAAGATAGTTGATATTTTCCACGAATGAGAAAGAGCTAACATAAGAACCAGTCAAATATTTCATGTCACCCAAGATAAATGTTATAGTGCCAAATCATCCACCAAATTGATTTATGGTAGCAAAAGGGAAGATAGATGATATTTTCTAGAACGATAAAGAGCATAAATGTGAATGAGTCAAATGGGAGGTCCTCAGTATCGCAACATTCCTACCAACCCGGATTTCATGAATCATGAAAAGGAGACTTCATACAGTTCTACAACGTCAGTATAATGATGGTAATTCGACTGCTCAACAGTGAAGGTAGTTGTAATAACCCTAGACCTACTATGCCTTCAATCTTCAGAGTGGCAAGTACTCCAATTGAATTTAATCACGATGTCACGATTATCGTTACATCATCAGAGCAGACAGTATCAAATGTTATGAGTTATATTGTGGACAAAAGTATTCTTCAAAAGTATAATCTTGATCAAACTCATATTGTGGACCTGATCCACCTCCCGCTCCGGCATGATAATCCTTTCAGTGGTAGTAACAACTAACAACATAACAATTTTTAAGTCTCTGTGTTTGATAGTATGTCACCTATATATTTCTAATGCCCACATTAACATTTTTAAAAGCTTTTTATGCATGTTTTCTCCACATTGTTTTAAATAGATCATAAGAATATTTTTATCATTACTGAACCAAAGAAACTAAAGAGACAAAATTTAGATTAGATTTGATGCAAGCTATAAGGTCCGATCAGTATTGCCGACGACCAATGGTATGAGACTGTTCTAATTTATTTCTCATTTAAATAAAATTAAGTAGTTTAGAAAGAATTCTACAAAAGTCACAAATTGCCACTTGACAATATCTTCAATGTTTACAATTTAGTTTACTAGATTACGCAAGAATATAAAATGGAAGCAAATGATTCAAAAAATGGAAGAAAACAAAACTTGATTTTGGTTGAAGACCATAAATCTTAATTAAAAATGTTACCTCTACAAAGAAGTTTCAGCATCTTGTAGATGAAAAATCTAATAATCAAATATATCATCAAAAAAGGAAGATTATACTTCAAATTAAATATAAAAATATATCTTCTTCACAGAAGGAAAGCTGTAATAATTGATATGACATATATAATGTTATCATATCCTCATTTTTGTAGCTTTTACTTTTTTTTCCTTGTCTTATAAAAAGAGATAAATAAAATGTAAATAAAGATACAAAAATGGATGAATGAACGAATTCCCACATTACGTAGTGAGAGACCACATCTTTTTCCAATAACATGATTCCATTGTCCACGTACGAGATGTGCGAAGACATATACCTTCATCTTGGGAGTTTCTCGTGCGAGTAAAATAGTTATTTTGTAGTTATTTTCTATTATTATCCTTTCCTTCCCTTCTCTCTTTCCTTCTCTCTATTCTCACCTGAAAAATAGAAAAATAGAAAAATAGAACATCCTCCAATGTGGACTCATCCTTCATCATCAGACTTTGTATTAGAGCCCGTCCTACATCAACTAGTATCGATATTGAATTGAGATTTTAATTCTTCAAAAGCATTAGGCCACCCAATAGACAAATAAATCTTAATGACTTTGAATGTGTCAATTTCAAAATATTTTTAGTCATTGCATGCACATGAAACATAATTTAGACTGTTCATGCAACAAAATCCTTAGACACTAATTTTCAGCTATTCGGGATGCAGTTCCAAAAAAAGGAGCAGAATCATCATGTCCTTTTTGCATCCTGACATAAACAAAAAATTGAGTAGTAATAGTCATTTCTTTCTTTTGATTGTCCTAACTAATAACAATAGCATGACCACTGAAAGGAAGAAGGATCATACATACTGCCAAGTCCAACTCTAGGTTACATAAGAAATTAAGAATTAAAAAATATAAAAATTGTACTAACAAACTTAATGCAAAATGCATATAAAAAGCATATATAAGATGAAGGTTATGGAAATATAGCTTAGAATGAAAAAAGAATATTCTTTAAAATGCCGCCTTAGAAGGAAACAGTCTCACTAGATAGATAGATAGCTTACTGCAAATTACGCCTGCGAATTGTGGACTCTTCACCACCTCCTAGAAGAAGCTCCCTCTACAAATAAAGAGAAAGGAAAACAAGGATGATTAACTTAGTTACTAACCTATGGGAAATTTAATACATAATCTGAGATATAACAATTAGATATCTAATGACTGGCTTCCTGGATTATCCATTACAAACAAACATAAAAAAGTACAAACATAGCCAGAAACCCAAGTTGAAGAATGGTCACCTCTTCCTGAGCAGCTTTTCTTATGTTGCTTTTGGCTTGTAAATTGGCATTCCTCAAACTCGAATGCAAACTGGTTGTAGAACAGGATATGAGAAGGAAAAAAACAAAAATTAAGGTCAGTAGAACATAATAGATATTTCATAGCAGAATGCAAAATCAAATCTAGGCAAGTTAAAGAAATCTGCAGTTGCATGTTCCGGAAAGAAATTTATTTAGAGATTTACGTTTGGTACTGTTCCTTCCAAAATTCTAAAGTTAGCTGGGCAGATTGCATTTCTTCTTCTGTGGAAAGCTGCTGGGCAAGAAAATCAAGTTTAAACTGCAATGATCTAAGCAGTGCGAGTGTATCTTGTGCAGCACCATTTAATCTAGGAAGAGAATTTGCTTCCTCAGTCCCTCTTCCAGATGTTCCACAACATTCAATGGACTTGATGTGCTCTTGAATCTGCAGAATCGACTGATCCCATTCCTTCTTGATATTTGCAACAGCTTGTGCAACCTCATCCATTCTAAATTAGACAAAAGTAGTACTTAAGCAAACAAACTAGATGGAAAGAGAGTAATCATATTGAAGAGCAGACAAAAACCTCAGAAAATAAGCATACCTTAAACTTCGGCCCAACTATAGTTACAGATAAACTATACAGAAAGCCTAGCAAATGCAATTTTGTTATAGAACCTCCACTCTGAACAATAATAAAAAACAAATAATACAGATTAGAATATGCAAAAATTCAAAGAGATTAAATATATCAGAGTGGTTCATTACAAGTAATAATCACACATCCAAAATGTCCATACTTATACGGTGATGTTCGATTAAATTCCATTTTATGCATGAATACACAAAGAAGTAATAGCATTCTTGCATGTCTGGGAACTCTTTACCACCAACCAAACTTTTATGCCTAATATATAGGTTGTCGTTTTAAAACAGATTTGCTAATTGTCCTCCGAAGATACTGGTTCACACAAAGTGAATGATTAATGGTAAAATAAGAAAATTTTACATTGTGCTTTACCATCGATAGCAACACCATCTATTCTACACAGTGTAGTCAATGGCGCTAGGTGCTAAAAGAAGCCAAGGTGCCTAATGCCCGAGGCGAGTGAAGTGAGGCGCTACCAGATATTAAAATTTAAGAAATATATATCATGATTGATAAATATAATTACTAAAATAAAAATAACACATCGAATTCATTTAATGTACAAAATTACATTGTCCACATCTATTTACAAAATTGACAAAAGAAAACAAGATTTACATCGGTTAGGTGGTTGCGGGTTGCTATCGGTTGGGAGGGGAATAGGAAGGAGAAGGTATCGGAAAGGGTTGCTGTTGGTTGGGATGTTGGGTGTCTGGAAGAGGGAGGGGGAGAGAGAAGAGGAGGTATGGGAGAGGGCTGCTGTCTGTTGGGTGGCTGTGGGTTGGTGCCAGTTGCGAGCGGAAGAGGGAGAGAAGCAGAGGATGACACAGGAGCAGCTGCAACGAAGAGGGGAAGACGCTGGCGGCTGCGGCGGAGGAGGACGACGGAAAGGGGTGCTGTCGGGGTCCAGGAAGTGTGCAACAGTGGGCAGAGGAGGAGGAGAGGGAGAGAGATGCCGAGGAAGTGCCCACCTGGGGAAGACGCCGCCGTCGCCGTTCGCCGATGGAGAGGTTGACGCCGTTCGCTGATAGGTAGGAAGAAGACCCTGCGATTAGGGCTCGTTCGTGCGCACGGGGGTGGGAGGGGTGAAGACTGGTTGATCTGGTTCGATCGAACCGGAATAAGCAGAAGTGAGCTCGACCACAGCTCAACCAACGCTCGACTTGAATTAGACGGGCCCGGCCCGGCCCGACCCGCCCAGCACTAACCCACTCTCCACATTACAGTACGTCAAATGGAATCGCTCGGAAAACTAATTGGAGACTGTTCTTCGAACTCATCTATCTAATCCAAACGAGAAGAACAATCTCGTCAAGACGAACAAAACTGAATGAGACATCGTCATCCAAATGACCATCACAAAACTGAATGAGACGAACAATCTCTTCATATCTTAATCAAGAAACAGTGATCCACGAGATCTCCGACATTTCTGAGAAAATTTTACCCATTACGCAGCGATCTCTTGATCTAAGCAAACAAACGAAACAAGCATTTAGGGTTTTCAGGGAAAGATATTTTACCACAGAAAGAGGGCAGGCAGGAAGGCGTCCTGTTCTGCTGGGTGAGGCGAAAACAAGGGCGGGCGTTAGGTAGAGACGAAGGCGGTGCCGCCAGAAGCGTGAGGCGGAGGAAGGGATGGCGATGGGCGGGGCTGCGGAGTGAGATCGAGAGGAAAGCGGCGCAGCCCGCAGCGTGAAGCGGCAAAGGGGCCGAGCGGCGCCGTCTGCGGGTTAGGCGGAGAGCAGACCGGCTTTCGAGTGAGATCACTTCTAAGAAATAGTCATATGAATTGGTTTATATATGCTTATAAACTAATAAATTAATTTATATATTTTTACATCTTAAATATTATTTTGATAGTAAAAGAAGAGTTCAGTCATTGACGAAGGAGACGCAACACACAAATCCCATAATAACCATACAAGTGCTACATGGACGGCCAGATTGGCTCCTATTGGACCGCTAACTCACTACCAATGTAATGTAACATCTGCAATTACGCTAAACCAATCAATCAAAGCACATGACTCGTCTACAAGAACCTATGAACACCACCACATTCCAAGAGGCTAAGCAAACACTACAGTCTCAGTACTAAATCAAACCTATGGACTAGATCGAACGAGCTGAGATCACAGACGCTCGCTCAGGTGCGTGCATCCATGGCGAGAATGGAGCTCAGGTTCATCGGGCTCATGTACTCCTCAGGCCCAGTCATGAACTGGCTCACGATGATCCTGTTGGCTTTCTCGGTGGGATGGAACGCGTCCCAGAACGCGTAAATGTTCCTGTTAGGGCACAGATTCGACAGAATGGTGCAGAGACCGATCCCGTTGTAGGGTCCCTGGCCGCAGCATGCAACCCTCGACGTGATGAACCCTAAGAGAGAAAGCAAACACGGCATCGGTATCAGGCAGTGAATGAGCCAGCCACATGCAGTGTCATAAACTTGTTGCCTCACCGAATGCTGCAGGGTTGGTGATGAAGTCCATGTGCATCTTGTAGGCATTGACAGCGACGAAGACGGAGGAGCCATATTGAGTGTTGAGGTCGCTCAACAGCTGCATCAGTTGGGGGTTGTACAGGTCGGGGACTCGTTGCAGCTCGAGGTCGCAGGCGCCGGTGCTGCTCCGCAACGCGAGCTCCGCTGGGACGCAGCCGAGTGGGCCGATTCCGGTGACTAGGACTCGCCGGCTACCCAGTTCATACAGCCTCTGCGCAGTTGCGAGTACTGAAATTAACTTCACGGTGGAGACGGAGGAAGCAGGAGGTGGAGAAGATGCGTACTGAAAGAATCTTCTTGTACTCGGAGACGAGGTAGCGGACGTAGTCAGGCAAGGCGAACTGTCGAGATCTGAGAGAGAAAGGCACCAGGTAGTAGTTGTTGACGAAGTCGTTCCCCCCGAGGGTTATCAGGACGAGGCCTTCGTTCACCAGGTGTTGCGTCTTCTCCGGGCCGATCAAGGAGCTCAGCCTCTGCTGGTACTGCTCGAAGTACTGCAGCTGCTTCGTGATCCTAATTATGTTCGCCTGCAGACATACGTACGGCGGAGATGAGTAAACGCCCGGCCGGGCTTGGCTTCCCTCGTAACGTAGTGCGCGAGGAGAGACTTACGAACTGGATTCCCGTGTCGTTGAGGATCCCGATGCCGGCCGATGCGAAGTTGGCGCCCACCAGAAGCCGCTCTCCACGGAGCTCGGGGCTCAAGTACGGCAACGTCGATTCGGCTCCGAGGTATTCACCTGAGAGACACCGGCACGGTTAGCTCAAAGTCGAGCAGAAGGGAGTAGAGACTAGTTCCGCCTCCCGAGTGTTCGTTCAAATGCGTTTTCGTCGACGACGTACTGACGATGTCAGGGACGTTCTTGCCATTAGAGAACCGGCCTGTCGCTCGGTGAGAGGGCGTGTCGATGCCGTAAGGGGGTGTATCGGCCCGTGCCGTGGTCGCCAGATAGTTGTTGTTGCCGTTGTCCACCAGAGAGTCTCCGAACACGAAGAAGGCGCGAGCTGCGGAAGACAACGGGAGTGTCCCCAGTGCAAGCAAGACGAGGGCCAGAAGAAGACGCCAAGGAGCGGCGGCCATGGCTGTGCAAACTGAGCTTGGGTTGCAGGGTTTGTGAGTCTGCAGCGTGGTAGGTTTATATAGTACGAGTCATGGACATCTTTTACCTTCCCTTCCCAGTTACTGAAGGCCATGAAGGGGGACTACAGTTGCGCAGGAAGAGCCATGCGAGTTACCAGAGAAGAGCTTAATTGGTGCATTGTGCTCTTTAAAGTGTTTGGTGGAAGCTCTAACTGCTACTTGCTCTGTAGAATACACTGTACCAATGATCAATCAATGTCCTCTTCATCTTTATTGATGAAGAGAATGGACACTCGAGAATCTAATCCAAATGCAGATCAATGCATCAACATCAGCTGTCACTGTTGCTATGTGTCACTGAAGTGCACTCATTTTTCTATATCTTCTATGATTATTGCTGATCACAAATCTATGCTGCTGTATAATAATACTACGAGGTTGCCTAATTTATGAGCAGGCTTCATGTGATGCTCATAACTTGGTCTGGTCCCATTTGAGTTTTCTAGTGGACAAGAAAGTCCTCTCTGGTTCATTTATTTTGGTGTCTAATTCATTCTCCCTCTCTTTTTATCTCTCTTGAATTTGAAGGTTTATTAGTGGATTTACTCATTTTATATTAAATTTCTTGTTTAATATTATGAAACTAAATTAGACCATCCAATTTTATGTACGCTTCGATTTTCTCTAGCGAAATTGATTTTCTTAGGACGTTCGAAAATTTTACTAGAATAAATAATTAATAAAAAATTGAAACAATCGAAATTCGTATGTTATTAAGAATTTTAAGATGAATGATTTATATTAATCGATAAATTGGATTACTCAATGTCGATAAGCGAGATGAGAATTTCAAGATGAATGATTTATATTAATTAATAAATTAGTCTACTTGATATGTAGAATAAGTGTATGCATTGTTAAATCTTGAATATTTTTTTATCTAATATTTGAAAATAAAAAAAATACTAAAAAAAAAGTAAAATTCGACTACGATAGAAATAAAAATTCTTTTGTTCTTTACGGACCATTACGGATCAGTACTAACTGATAGAACAAAATTAAGAAC
This sequence comes from Musa itinerans, assembly GCA_001649415.1. Taxonomy (NCBI): domain Eukaryota; kingdom Viridiplantae; phylum Streptophyta; class Magnoliopsida; order Zingiberales; family Musaceae; genus Musa; species Musa itinerans. The sequence continues at coordinate 238,916 of LVTN01000117.1, read as the reverse complement.
ATGCAACTTAGATTATTAACTTAGATCATTAACTATGTTAAATTTCAACCTGAAACTTTGAGAATAATATTCTTCCCGACGTCTCAAGAACACTTCGTTACTCTCTCTCTCTCTCTCTCTCTCTCTCTCTCTCTCTATCGCCACTTTGTCCTTGTTGAACGTTCTACCTACTCCACGAGACCACAAATCCTGTCAAGGTCATGATGGCGCCATCGCCTGAGATCTCACCACCTTCCTCCTCATAATAATGGAGTGAGAAAGAAGGAGACACATGATCTAAAGGCTAAGGCCATGTGAAATGAATAAATGAACCTACTTTCCGGAAACAACTCCAATCTACTAATAATTTGGCATTTCAGTCTTTAATCCAATCATGGTTTGATCTAACCTAGGTTACGTGCATCATCTATCTTATTCAGATAACCTAACTTATTAAACTAAAAATTTAAATTATGCTTTAGTGTATCTCAACTTTCAATTATTAATGATACAAGACTAATCTCTAACTCGAGTTAGAATACTAAGATCGTAAATTTTTTCGTATCCATATAGAGGGAAATAATTATGCACACTATTATACTAAGAAATGAAAGATCACTAGTATTTGGAGAAACCATTGACCTATAAATTTTAATTTATTTTTGTGCTCGAAGGAACACCACTTGGTGTATAATAAGTTTTTTTAGTAATAATACTTTATATCTTTAAGAAAAATATGAGACATATGAACTAATCGTTAAAATGTATGGCCCCGATTAACCTTGTTAAGATATATTGAAGTTCTAATTTGATATTGATTAATGTTATCACCTAATAAAAATGAAATTTATTTATATTAGAAAGAAAGGATAAAGATAGTATAATTTCCTTCTTGCATATCCGTAATCAAATAAAGATATTTTATTATGACATCAAAATATACGCAAATGTAACGTTGATATATGATTACTTGATTTCAATCATCATATTGTGTCAAATGTAACACCGTTAGTTATATATATATATATATATATATATATATGAAAGATCACTAGTATTTGGAGAAACCATTGACCTATAAATTTTAATTTATTTTTGTGCTCGAAGGAACACCACTTGGTGTATAATAAGTTTTTTTAGTAATAATACTTTATATCTTTAAGAAAAATATGAGACATATGAACTAATCGTTAAAATGTATGGCCCCGATTAACCTTGTTAAGATATATTGAAGTTCTAATTTGATATTGATTAATGTTATCACCTAATAAAAATGAAATTTATTTATATTAGAAAGAAAGGATAAAGATAGTATAATTTCCTTCTTGCATATCCGTAATCAAATAAAGATATTTTATTATGACATCAAAATATACGCAAATGTAACGTTGATATATGATTACTTGATTTCAATCATCATATTGTGTCAAATGTAACACCGTTAGTTATATATATATATATATATATATATATATAACGGTGTATATTTTTTGGCATGTAATACATCAAAGAGGAGATAATTGATGTCATTCATCACCAATTCATTTATATCTCTCAGCATTTGAATGTAATGATCAAGTAAAATAATTTTTTTCTTATTATATTTTTATCTGATTGTTTTTATACTCACAAGCGGTAAAGACGAGATGCTTAGAACAATCCAACTAAAAAGAAGTTTAGATTGAATCGAGAAAATCTTGAATGCTCGATCAAATTTTGATGTGCATAAAGACCGAAAACGATTAGGATGAATATTTTTCGTATCGATCGATTCGATATATTATTTTTGAAAATTAATGTTATTTTTTTGTTAAAAAAAATGTGAGGTAAAAACACAACCTCGGACTACTCACTAAATCATATTACGGTCAATTTCGTGATCCAAACCGTGATTATTTAGATCCTAAAAAAAAATAATTTTACCCAATCAATAATGTTTGGAATTCACTGATCTCTCTGTTCTTACCAAGTCGAGTGGCCACAATAATGTTCGGAATAGAACAACCACCTGTTCGGCCACGGCAACTTTGCATGTGATCCTGCGCCGGTTGACCGGCAGCCATGAATGGGGGGGGGCGGGACCGAACGTACCCGCCACCCCGGGTGAGCGTAAGCTATCGTCGATGCGCGTCGGATGACCCCCCCCTTCCCCCCCGGCGTAATTGAGATTGGATACACTCGACGGGAGATCGGTATGCTTTGGGCCCCAGCATTCAATGACCTACGGTGCGTACACCTAATCCGAGCGGGACCCACGGGGATACTTAATTGTTGGCATAAATGTGGCTGTGTAAGCGTCCAGCTCATTGCCGATTCGTTCTATTGGGCCCCACCGCCATTGATGCCTCTGATCTCTCTGTGTTCCTATTTCTGTTCGATTACCCGACGGTCACGTATGACGTACCGTATGCCACACCCAATCCTTTTCTTGAAGGTAAGGGAATAAGAGGGATTTGATTTGAATGGTTAGAGGTATTCGGCAGTCAACTTAGGGATCTCTTAATGTGGAGTGTTAATGAAAAATGTATAGTAGCTGGTAAGTCAGTACGGTTTGATCCATGGGTTGATGTCGGGAGTCTTCTGATGGCCGAGCTGGATGCCGAGGTCGATCGGATCCTCTCAGCGGCGTGTTGATCGGTGTTTCATGGTCCGGATGCTGGTTGATGGCTTATCGTGAGGACGTCAATCGACGACTTCCGAGGTTGGGGCATTCGCAGATCAAGGGCAATCACCTTCCTGCAAAAATGACCTTCGTCGGGTGATTCCCAACTGTGACCTCTCCGACGAGCAAGTCAGTGGAGGGTTCAATCGTTTCTCCTCTTTTTTCTCTCCCCTTGGCGGATGTCCACCAAGGGCTCTTATACAATTATATGAGGGTCAATCGTACGTGGATCGACGTGACGGGCGTGTCAGACGGTGTCGGGCTTTGATTGATTGATAAAGATAGTAACCATGGGGTACATATAGTAATTGGACGAGTCATGTGCTTTGATTGATTGGTTTAGCGTAATTGCAGATGTTACATTACATTGGTAGTGAGTTAGCGGTCCAATAGGAGCCAATCTGGCCGTCCATGTAGCACTTGTATGGTTATTATGGGATTTGTGTGTTGCGTCTCCTTCGTCAATGACTGAACTCTTCTTTTACTATCAAAATAATATTTAAGATGTAAAAATATATAAATTAATTTATTAGTTTATAAGCATATATAAACCAATTCATATGACTATTTCTTAGAAGTGATCTCACTCGAAAGCCGGTCTGCTCTCCGCCTAACCCGCAGACGGCGCCGCTCGGCCCCTTTGCCGCTTCACGCTGCGGGCTGCGCCGCTTTCCTCTCGATCTCACTCCGCAGCCCCGCCCATCGCCATCCCTTCCTCCGCCTCACGCTTCTGGCGGCACCGCCTTCGTCTCTACCTAACGCCCGCCCTTGTTTTCGCCTCACCCAGCAGAACAGGACGCCTTCCTGCCTGCCCTCTTTCTGTGGTAAAATATCTTTCCCTGAAAACCCTAAATGCTTGTTTCGTTTGTTTGCTTAGATCAAGAGATCGCTGCGTAATGGGTAAAATTTTCTCAGAAATGTCGGAGATCTCGTGGATCACTGTTTCTTGATTAAGATATGAAGAGATTGTTCGTCTCATTCAGTTTTGTGATGGTCATTTGGATGACGATGTCTCATTCAGTTTTGTTCGTCTTGACGAGATTGTTCTTCTCGTTTGGATTAGATAGATGAGTTCGAAGAACAGTCTCCAATTAGTTTTCCGAGCGATTCCATTTGACGTACTGTAATGTGGAGAGTGGGTTAGTGCTGGGCGGGTCGGGCCGGGCCGGGCCCGTCTAATTCAAGTCGAGCGTTGGTTGAGCTGTGGTCGAGCTCACTTCTGCTTATTCCGGTTCGATCGAACCAGATCAACCAGTCTTCACCCCTCCCACCCCCGTGCGCACGAACGAGCCCTAATCGCAGGGTCTTCTTCCTACCTATCAGCGAACGGCGTCAACCTCTCCATCGGCGAACGGCGACGGCGGCGTCTTCCCCAGGTGGGCACTTCCTCGGCATCTTTCTCCCTCTCCTCCTCCTCTGCCCACTGTTGCACACTTCCTGGACCCCGACAGCACCCCTTTCCGTCGTCCTCCTCCGCCGCAGCCGCCAGCGTCTTCCCCCCTTCGTTGCAGCTGCTCCTGTGTCATCCTCTGCTTCTCTCCCTGCTCCGGCCGCCAGTATCTTCCCCCTCCACCGCTTCCCCGATAGCATGCTCCTCCTCCCTGCTCCCGATCCACGTACATATATTGTTTAACATCTGCAATTACGTGTCACATGGTATCATAGTATCCGTACCCCATGGTTACTATCTTTATCGACATTATCATCGTTTATCATTATTATTGTTATTTATCATCGTTGTCATCATTACATATATTGTTTGATGTGATCGTTGACATTGCTCATCATCCTCTCGATGTCGTCTTTCGAGGAGGGAAAGAAAAAAATAAAATAAGAGTAAGAGGAGAAGAAGAAGATAATGATGAGAAAACAAAAATTGCTATGTACATTCATTTATAATAAGGCAGTTTAAAAATATTAAAAAAATTAAATTAAAGTTAAAATAGTAAAGAGAGGGTTATAAATAGCAATATGTTTTGAAAATGAGGATATTCATTAGAAAAACACACAAGAAGAGTTTTTTTTTAATTAATCATATAAATAATTGTAAAAAGATAATTTCGTTTTAAAAAACTACCGTTTTTCACCCAATAATGCTCCTCAATTGAAAAATTATCAAGAGTTTTTTTTTAAATGAATGGATAAGTACTCCCTTATCCTTTTAGTTTTATTAAGTGATTTTTTATGGATTTGAGAGGGAATCTTAATGAATTGAACCTTAGATCATCTCATATATAGCTTATTCTCTCATTCTTCCCTTCTAAAATTAGAGGGTAGAAAGGAAATATGAGACCAATGTAAAAAAAAAAATGAGGAGGAGAAATGATGTGATTAAACTAATTCATGGAATCAACATTTTGAATTTTGGATGAATTTCTTAAAAAAAACCTCATAAATTTTCATTTAACGCCTTAACTTTCAAATTTTTATATCAAGAGTTATTTTTTAATAAATGATGATTTTATCCATGGCTATCTCCATCGTTAGCCTCCTTTATGTAACATTCATGCTTACACCTCCATCACTAATCATGCTAATCCTAACATTATTCGATGTTAGTTGACTCCATGTGTTGCCCATTCTAGTATTGCTACACTTGTAAGGAAGAATAAAGAAATTATATGCGAGAATAATGAGGAATACGAAGATCGATAGCCATAAATGAGATACGAGGGGTCACAAAGGTGATGAGCAGAGGGTGGACGGGCTCACTTAAGAAGATGACGAAGGGTGCTATGGGCGATTAATGACTATTCAAAATGAAAGGAGGTGATTGGTAGAGCAAAGGCATGTAACCAACTCGCCTATGGAAACACAGGTGACCAAGGACTCATGCTCAGACCGATAACGATTTCGATGGGGACATGAGTAAAATGGTATTTTCATACTAGAAGAGGATGCTCTACGAGAATTTTTAAAAGTTGAGATGTCGTATGGAAAGTTTATCAAAACAAAGAGGTTTTTTTAAAAATTTATACAAGAATATTTAAAAAATTAATTAGAATAGGAGGATAATAATTGAATATAGAAAAAATTATTCCTGCATAATTTTTTGATATAGACAATTAGTAGGGTTTTTATAATTAAATTGCCAAAAAATAATAATTTGTAGCGGCCGCCCTCTCCCCTCCCTCCATCGCTCTCGAACACCTTAAAATCCCTAAACACTGTTCCCCAAACCTCGCTTTAACAGCGAGGGGCGGAGCCGATTTCGGCTTCTTGATCGAGCGGGCTCAGTCGCAGCAAAGGACTGGAGCGGCATAGGCAACGGTAGCGACAACGCAAATTCTCTCTCTATCTCTCTCCTCTTACACTCCCTCGTTCTCCGCCTGGTTCGAAATGCTATGTATATGGAAATTTCTCTTTTCAGCGAGCACTGTCGTTCTTGATCCGAACTGGAAGTAAAAAATTAAAAAGTCTAATCTCTTCTATATGTATACGACCCTACTCTTCTTACAAAAAAGACACTTATCCCTTTTATTTATACTAAGACTAGATGATGCTCATCGTCGCCAGTCATCATTTGCAATTTTAGCTGGGATTGTTTGTTCCTATAGGTTCAACCTAGAATTAATCATGCCAATTCATCAAAATATGCTGTTTTGTCTCAACGTGGTTTCAACTTTCAAACATTGTTCGGCATGCTTGTATTTGAAGTAGAATTATCAATACAATTTATGGGTTGTCTAGATGAAAATTTCTTTTCTCATGAGTATTTGGTTTAGGTTGATACAAGGGTATAGCTACCGGTGACTGAAATCATTGTTGATCCTTGTCAAACATGAAAATAAACTAAAATTCAATTCTTTAGTTTTGTCCCAAACAAGGGATCATAGTCATTGTAGGTTAAATTCAACTTGTATTTAACCTTGCTTGTTATAAATAAGTCGTTCCGAGGGACCATAGTAGTAGTAAGTTGATCAGTTGATTTTAACAAAGCATTTACTCATCACAGTTGAAGGAAAGAGAGGAAAAAAAAGATAATACTTGATCAACTTCCAAGCAATAAAATGCAAACTCATGGCCTTTCAAAAAGAAATGCGAGCACATAAAACTAATCCTTTCATGACGATTAAAACTAATCTTGAATATGGATTTATGTTGTAAAGAAATCAGAACACATAAAAGCTAATCCCTTTTTGATGAAAGTAATATATGTTGTACCATGTGCATATCTTATAAAGAATTAATTATAAAAAAGTAAATGTAAAACCACTTCTCTTGAGCTATATTTAACATATACACACCAAATAGAACACCAAACCAGATAGTGTAATCTAGTGAAAAAAGATATTAAACAATGGACAACTCTAGTCTATTGAGTCATTAAAAGTTTTAAACAAGTAGGTAAACTGCAAGCATAGCTGGTAGTGATCCCATGTTAAAGAGCAGGAAACTAAAGGTCTAACAATAGGAAATAAGCAATATCGAGGGCAAAAGGCAAAGAATCCATTAAGATAATCTCAGATAGCAAGGCTTTTGCAGAAAGAAGTTGATCATAAGTGCTGCATCTTTAGTATTATGGATGAGCTTTCAGGTTGAAGTTATATTAGACATATTTCTCATGTGTGGCATCAAGTTTAAGATTGCAGGATTTAGATGAATAAGCATATATTTCTTAGCTGTTAAGTCTTGTTTCATAGATTGCTGCATCTTTGGTTCATTACTAATTTGTTATTGTCTACATGGTTTAAAAGTTTGTGACATGAGGTGTACTAGTATATGCTGGCAAAATGATTGTCAACTGTGATGGATGATCATGGTGTCTGTGCTAATGATCAAGGTCTCTGTTTCCAGACACAAATGTATTCATGATCTTGTCGTGACAGGAAATGCTATGCTGGTACTGGCCAACACAAATTGACTTTTAAATCCACGATACTATTTTACAAGTTAGTAGCACTTGTTTTGACTTCCTCTTGGTGTAACCTCATGTACATGGTACCAACTGTGACAGATCTTGATTTCTTGTGATGCCCAAAAATCCTGTATATTTGTTCCTTTCCTTCGTGAATCTTATTGCATACTATTTATCCACTGGATTCTTTATTCTTTTCATTCATGAAATTGCTATGCTTGACCAGTGAGATGTACAGAACTTTAACATATGAATGTAGTTATTCAGATTGGTTGCAGTTGTCAAGGTGCTGCTGGTAGGCATAACTACATGTCTTATGTCCCAACCTTGTTCTCCCTCTGTGTGAAGACAATTACAGCTGCATTAGTACATGGTTGGTATTGAAGATAATAAAATTTAAAATTTCGCTGTTAAATTATGAATCTTCAGAAATTAACATGCAATATAACAATTTGTTTTTTAATTGCATACCAAAATCATTGCATGTCGCAGGAAATGAGCATGTGGAGGACATCCTTGAACTTCCTTCAGAATTGTTTGATGGCTTGGCGACAAACCTGCCTCCATTGGCATTGCAAAATATGCATGAATTGCTAGAAAGGTGTTTTGCCATTGAAAGACTAAATGCACTACTTACTACTTCAAAATCTCTACTCTTCTAATAGTAGTTAGCTTTCAACTATTTTTTAGCTTTTCACAACTTTCTGTGTTCTCTGCATTCATTTTCAGTATTTCTTGGATTTAATTCTTTGTATCCCTTTATCCATCACATAAATATATGTTTTTTGCAGTATTTGTAATACCTCTGTAAAGCTCACCTACAGTGATAAGTACAAGGAAATGCTTCATATTTTGTCTTACATTAAGTTAAGCAACTTAAGATATCATTTAGTTCATTTGGATAGTTTGGGTTGATTTTCATACAACACAAATGTATGAACACCTTTATTTTTATGATTGCGATACTATGGAATAAACTGAAAGTTTCATGAGTAATTACGCTTCTCATCTAGTGATTGTTTCAATGTTGGACAACACTATAATTTGAGTTACCTTGAAAATAATATTGGACCATATAACTGTAACATTGTGTCCCTTGTGTTGCTCATCACCATCATGCCACAGTTGATCATCCTGTTACTCATCTAATTCTCCGCCTCTGTTGCTTCTGCCATCTACTGCTCTTCCTCTCTTCCTTTTCTCCACTTCCTCCTCTTTTCCTCCACCTCCTCTTCTTCTCCTCCTGCCTCTCCTTGCCCTCTTCTTGCTACTGTGGTGCATCACACGGTATGCTGCATGGGCTGGATTGGTTGAACCTTGGTTATTAATATTTTTTATGTCCTAAATTGTTGCTGAGGGATTACCTTAACTGGATAAATTGACATGTCAACTTATGTTGACAATTGTTGGGTATGAATTGGCTGTAAAAATCTAGGTAACATTTAGTTTCTAAGATAACCTATAGATGAACCTTTTAGCCAAGTTCCTTTAGGCCAATATGGTCCAAAAACAATAATCAGGTAAGTAATTGTTGAGTAAACCATATTGACATATTTTTTTATTTGTCTTTATTAATACTAATGTATAGCCTTTTCCAATGTACATCTAATTTGCTCTATGCTTAGGTTCTTGCTTTATGGTAATGTTGATATTATGAAGCTGGTATGTTTCATTGTGGGTTAGGATGTGGTCTAGGAACATCTGCTTATGTAATTTTGGCTATTTATAATCCAAATGGAACTTATAATTTTTTGATACAACTATGTCTCACATTAGAGATTTAACTTGTGGAGCCACCTTTTGAACACTCATTAGCAAATAAAATTCAGTTGTAGTATAAGCATGGCAACATTTTGTCTTTTAAGTTGTTTTTATTAGTTTCAGTGCTGCATATCACGTGAATTCCACTTTTGAGGACAGTCCTAGTGGTGTGGTGGAGCTTTTAACAATCTTTTGTTGCATACTATATTAAATGCTAGAGATCAATTGTGTGGCAATGACTCTTCTGAATATGTTGCTGTGAACCTTTTTGGTGATATTTGGGTGCTTTGCTAGTCTATGCATTCACTTGCTAAATCAGTAGTATCTCTGTGACAGATTAACTGATAGTTGTGGTGGAGTAGGATTCACAAATGTTGGTGTTGACCATGGACGAAAACGTAAAAGGTTTGATTAGCATCATGTGTTTCATAAGAAATGGATGAAGGAAAATATTGTAAGAGAGATACCTATTTTCAGGAAAGAAGATTTTAATATGACATGGAAGATGTTATACATGAATCGCTGGCCCGAAGATATCACGATGACCCAACAAATTGGCTGTGTGGCAACACAAGATGGTTGTGAAATAGCTAAATTGTCAAATCAAAGTGTTGACTGGCAGCAACTGTATTGGGAAAAGCATCTACAGAAGTATGTCTACTAATATGGTGTTACTCTGTGCTTCTTGCTTTATATGATCAGCTCCTTCAAGTTTTAGTTGTTCACATAGAGACTATGACATAGTCGTCTGATTGCTATTGGTTATGACTGAGATTTATGTGTTGGTAGTTGTCTAGATGAAGCTGCAGAGACAGCCTTACTTCCGTCTTTTGATGGTTATATTGGTGACCTAACAATTTCAGGTAAAATAGCATTTGATGTTCCCTCATTTCTATTCATAGATGCTTCCATAGTTATTTTTTTTCCTTGTAGAAGTGTGACTTACTCTAATTTATTTTTCTGAAACTTTCTTTAATTATCATAACTCAATCCTTAAATGATGTAGTACTGCACTTGGACAACTGACATAATGAAATTCCTTTTTACTGGAACAATGTTTTACAGGACTTCAAGGTTTCTTTATATTTTTTTATTTGTTGTTTTGTCAAGGCAACTTTTTTTCTCTTTTTCCTGGATGTTGTTTTCTTTTGTTGCAGATAACATCATGGATATAATTGGTCATAGTGGAGGTACATTTTGTACCTGTATGAAATTGTCCTTCCATTGCAACAAATTTGGGCAATACATTAGGTATCTTTTGTTTCAAACTTTCAATTATGATGTTTTAATCTGATTGTTGATGCCAGCAAATTCAATAGCTGGATAATTTAATTATACTCCTGAATTTTTTGGTTGTTTAATTGATTATTTCATTGAATATGATTTTAGGATATTGAGTTTAAAAGATACACCAAGGTTTGAAATACTAGTCGAGGCTGTACATGCCATCCAACATTTATTTGTCTGACCAAGTACTGATACCAAATATATAGCCCGATGCTGATACATATACATCCATTTTTTGTTTCTTATTCAATGATATAGGGTTGTACAGTTTGATATATCGTCCAATATACTGTGGATATACTGGTGCAATAGATTATTGATATCACTATTTGACTGGTATTTAAAATTTTGAGATTTGCAATATAGGCACAAAGCACTATACAGTGTTAAGTGCATTCAAGCTAGCACTGGCCTGAGCAGTGGCATGAACACCTTCCCGACATGTGGTGTTCAATACAATGTCCTATCATGTATCAGGATGAGAACTTGCCACAATCCCTGTGTCATTAGGTGATTTTAACCACAATTTTTATTTTGTAGCAATAATGAATGTTGTTCATTCTGTTTATTGCTTTTTCCACTCAAGAAGATGATGTCCTGTATCTTTTGCACACATCTTTGTAAATATATTGCAATTATTTTTATTGGATTACCTATATCCAGCCTTTGGGAATCCTTTTTTTATTGGAGGTTTTCTTTCGGTAAAAATTTCATGTTAGAAGAGTTGAAAGTACATACTGTATTTTGCATCAGTTATTTCTGAATTTTGGTCCCTGTATATTGTTGCTGATCTTGGTTTTCTTGTAAATGCAGATACCTGAGACTTCAAAATGTGCTTTCTGTTGCAGAAACATGTGTAAGTGTAACAATCGCTGCCTTGAATTTTGTTATTGGATTAGATTATGTCATTCTAGTGTGATTTATTGTTCGTTATTGGTATCCTCATTCCAGTTCTATTCAGAAATATCAACCAAAGAAATTGTTCCTTTGCATGTATATTTTACAAATATTCATGTAGGGATGGGACTGTCTTCTTTCATTTGTTCTTTTGATTGTTTCACTAGTGGGATTTGTCTAACAGTCAGTGTACCAAAATGATATTTACACTGTCTAAAGACTGGTTTCAAATTGGTTTGTTTTGATTGGTTTTTGTTATAGTTTATACTTTATACCTATCAAGTTTCAATTTTGTTTCAAAAGAAAAGGGTTTAATAGCACTATTTTAAGATCCCCTGGAACTTGGCATTCTGCATCTCAATCTCCAATCGAATTAGTACTTACTGTTTCATATAAGTAGCAAGGATTGTTATGTCAATCAAGATAAATTGACATTGGTTTATGTACCATGCCAGGGAGGTATCTACACATGTTATGCCAAGTTGTGCAGGTCCAAAGGTATAGACACATGTTATGCCAGCCTGCGTAGACGGTGCCAAGATATGACTAGGCCAAATTTTTTCTATGTTATCTAGCCTATGAGTGATAATTGGCATGGCATGATCAAGAATTATTGTGCTAATCAATTTGTTTTGGCATGAGTTAAAGCTATCATTTCCGAAAGGTATAAAAAAGTGCCATGTAGGCTCATGCCAAAGGTGCCGGCATATTGTCAGTGTTTTTTGTCTTGTGCCAGTTGGTACAATAGCATGCTGATCGTCATGGTTGGAAACTACAAAGATAGATCCATATTAGATTGTGTGGGTTAGCTTGTGTGTTTTTTTTGGGTTTTCATCATAAATGCTCATTTTGTGTGGGTTACATTGCATTATTTTGTATCCCATATATCATCAATCTGGCCAGGGCAGTGCACTATGATAGTGATCGTGGTATGGTTGGTTATGATGCCTCTGGAATCCAACGTCACTGTGAGATCCTGGTTATCCATGTGGACTTAAGTGTAACTTACATATGTGACCTGGGCATCAGCTATTCAAGTGGGTAGATTGCCATACTCCAAATATCATTACTGGTACCAATTTGCTGTAGGACCAGTACACATAGCTTAGTAAAAACCAGGCTGGCTGAGTGATTAGACCTTAGCCCTTATACTACCAATGTTGAGTTTTCATGTGGCTAGTCATCAAACTGGAAATTACTCCCAGCAAATTTTAGTGATGAAGAATGGGAGATACATGTATATAATTGCTATTTTGATTTCTCATGCAGAAAATTGGATCACATCCTCTTCATCTGAGGAATGCTGTAAGATGGTTCTCACACTTCAAGATTGACATCCCAAAGGCGCTTCCAGTTTCAAGATTTACATCCCCAACTTTCCTATTTACACCTCCCCTCCCTCTCCTTTATCTTGTTGACTCTATCACTTTCCTACTTCTGTATTTTATAGTTGCCTTTTAATCCATATTTTATAATCTTCATGAATTAAGTTTGACAATTTCCATATGTCTTTTCTTCAAAAAGTGTTCATGCATAAATCAGAAGTCTATCATTGTGGTAATGGTACAGACTGAGGTACCTTTTAAACATTGTGATTATCACACATTCAAACTCAAAAACTCTATCATATATCACTTGCAGGAGCTACTTAGAGATTGCAAGTTGCAAGGTTTGGTGTTCAGAAGGATAATCTCCAAAAATCAGGTAAAGTCCTACATTTATAAGCACACAACATGATGGACCATGAGTTACAATAAGATTTAAACTTTTAGCTGTTTCTTAAAACACGTGCAAGAATAATAGCACTGTTTTATCCAAAATGATTCAATATTTTTAGGCCCTATTTCGTCTAATGACCATTTAATTATATATATCTCATTAATTTGTTTAAATGCACTTAATGCTTGGCATGCTCTGAAAAATGAGAACATGCAGAAATTGCATAGGAGTACTTGAGGGCACGATAAGAAAAAACAATGTTATTGGTGCATATCATATTTGATTTTACAGAACAATTTTGATGGTTAAGTCGCTGAAAATCACTTCATAACTATATGATAAGCATGTTCTAACAGACTGAAAGAAGAAAAATGTTATTGTTTTTCAAAAAAGTTAATCTCTGTAGAGCAACTGGTACTATTTATCTTTGAATTGGCTGCTCGTTTTAATAACAAAATTTGTACCCTAAGTTCTGGAGGCTCATGTTTTATTGCTTAGGTGCATGTGCTATATTTGTCGCTCCCAATTCAGAATAGTATTTTGTGTAACAGTATAAGCATGCATGAATATTTTATATTTCATTAAATGCTTTGTTGGGTTCCTTTGCTAGGAGAATTGACATGATGATGTGAGTTGCAGTATTATTACTTGATTATTCCATTGCATCTCCAGGTTAATGGAGTGTGTATGCATCTAAACCAGCACAGGCAGACATTGCATTCTCTTGAATTTATTTATTCTCAGATTGCTCCTGCTATGATAGATCAGATTTTTGATTCTATACACAGAAGAGATGTATCTCAAACTCATGGTGTCCGAGAACTTCATGTAAAATCATCTCGCATCTTTGATAGCAAGTCATCTACCATACCTGCTGGCCTTTTGTCTTTTATATCATCAGGAAGGTACATCTGATCTTTTCATGTTTACTACTTTGTTTAGTTTTACTTCAAAAATTTTTGTGCCCAAATATGTTCTGGCAATATTAGGTGACAAATATATACATCTGCAGATGCATCTAGTGCACATTTTAGTGAATATCGAGTTACAAAATGATTTAATGATTCTAGGGATGCAAGTTAGACATTATTTCTTCTACTGAATGTTAAAATGAAGACCAGAAGCATGCCAACTTGAATCTTAGATATTTCTATATGTAGGTAATACCTGCAAATATTTGTTAATTATATTGATAAAATAAGCTTTTGATAGCTTTCTTATGCATTTTATGACATAATTTAGCATAAACTATAGAGGTGGATTTTGTCAATTATCTTTCGATCCAATAATTGCCATAACAAAAAAACCTCAAACAGTTTTTTTTAATTCTCAGGGACTTGCGAACACTGTGTTTTTGTGACAGTAAGTTGCTGCCAAAGTTTGCAAAAATGATTTTTGATGTTCTCCTTGGATCATCTTCTGATGTAGTCACTCTAGAGATATCAGAGAACAATGTTAGTAGTTCATTGGTGTAAGATCACATTTACTGACTTGTTTTGTCCAAGATGCCTTCAGTTAAAGGTTATCTGTATTCTGCAGCTTGCTGGTTGGCTTTCTAAGGTTGACAGAAAACCTTTAGAGTTTTCATTATTAGTGGAATCAAATGTGTCATTGAGGTCACTGAGGAAACTGAGTTTAAGGTACTATGTAATTTGTTTTTAATTGACTTATTCTCACTATTTTGTGAGGCTGTGATAGGATCTTTTTGATTCTTATCTGTTAGTTTCCTGATGGAATTTACAACTGACATTGGCAATATGTCAGGGGGAATAATTTCCAGAAGGAAGATGCTGAAGATCTTCATAATATCTTGGTTCATATGCCTGTTTTGAGCAGTTTAGACATAAGTGAAAATGCTATAACGGATGATGGAATCAGGTAGTTATGAATTCCATCTGTATCCTTCATGTTACTTATTCAGAAGGAAGCTATCCACGAACTCTTCACCCATTTATGTCTTAACAACTCTTGATGTCACTACTGAATCAATTAGTACATGAATTTTGCAGGAGTTTAATTCCTTATTTTGTTTGGGCTGTTGAGAAATCTTACCCTCTTTCAGATATTAAGCTAAATAATTGCAATCTGTCTTGCACGGGAGTGGCTGAACTTCTAAGAAGCCTTCCAACTTTGAAGGGTTCATTCTCTGTGGCAGAAAATAACCTTGGCAGGTTAGTCATCCAACTTCTGTAATCTTTCCATTTAGTCATCTGTTGGAAGCAGCTGCTGATACTATATTAAACTTCAGTTCAATAGCAGCACCTTTGGCAAAGTTCTTGGCTTCTTCCAGTGTTAGAAAACTTAACATTGAAGATGTGGAACTAGGAACGTTAGGCTTTCAACAACTTGAGGATCAAATACCTAAAAAGATGGCTCTTCAATGCATCAACATAAGGTTGTCACCTCTCTCTCTCTCTCTCTCTCCTGTTTGTGTGCAATTTCTGTTAAAAACTTTATAATTAACTTGTAGCCTTAATTTTGTAGCAAGAATCGTGGTGGGCTCAGAGCTGCTTATTTCATCGTTAAACTCCTCATGTATTCACCTAATATTGCTTATATCAACGCCGGAGGTAATCTTATGCCTCCTGAATCATCAGAAGTGATTTATGGTGCACTGAAACAGTCACAGGGTATGATTCTTAGCAAAATAACATTGCAAATCTATAGTGTATGTGATACTTAAGCTGTGAGTAGCAATCTAATGCATTTTAGCCAACATCTTTATATAAATCTTATGGGTCCAAACAATTGTAAATTTGATGATGAGCCAAGTTTCTTTCAGAAATATTTGGAATGCCAGTGAAATCATTTCCTTAACATTGTTAGCTATTACAGTCTTGGTTTGCTCTCCAATTTAAACATTTATCTTGTTAGAAAATGGTAATGGTGCACACTGTTTCGAAGATTGTTTAACCAAGTCTGACTAATGAATACAGTTATTGGTATATTTGTCTATGGGATGTATTACTAAAAGCCTTGCCACTTTAAGAGTTTAATGTAATGTTGCATAATAGATCTAAGATGGTCATGCTTCTTTCTACCATCATCATAATGGAATTATAGACAAATTTTGTATTTACTACACGTGACTAGCCATAGAAAGCACATACTTAAAAGCCTGTCCAACTAAAGCCCTGTGACAATTTTTTTTCTTATGAAAATCCTTGATAGTTAGGCATTAAGGCTTCTTTTATTGTTCTTGAAAATTCAGTTTTTCTAATAAGTAGGAAAAAGAAAGTGAATACAAATATATTAGTGGCTCTGCAATTTTCTTGTTCTGGTTTGTGTTTTCAGCCTGCTTGTGTACATAGTAACACGTCTCTGTGGTCGATAAATATCTACATTATTATGGTAGATTAATTTTCTATCTTAGCATATTGCATTGAGTTTGTTTAAATGAATTTGGGAATTGAAATAGCTGTTTTAGCAAACTATTTTGTGTGCTTTACTGAATCACTACAGTCAATGTCACATTTGCCAGCTGATTTACAGTGCAATTTTCTAATTTAAATGAGGACCATTTTCATGATAATGTAGGGGAATATATAGGGTGTAGTTTTCCTCTCTCATTGGATGTTTTGTGAAGGCATGACTTTCAACGAGCAATATCTTCTACATATTTATCCCACAAACTTCAGGCCTGTTCTTCCATTTTCGTTTCATAGGTAAACTGGAGACATTGGACTTGGGTGGGAATACACAATTATGCCAGTCAACTTATGCTTCCAGACTTGCGGAATTTAGACAACATGGGAGGCCCATTGTGATCATTCCTCCACCGTCAGCGTCAAGCACGCCATATGATGATGATCCTTAGCATCGTCGCAATCACACTTGCTATTGGAAGATGAATGCTTCTGTTGGGTAGCTCAGAAAGTTTGTAGAATTGGACGTGAATGCTTCTGTTGATGCTTGATCATTGTGCAAATCTGGAGAATCATGCGAATGCAGGTGAAATAACTTGCACTTCCTCATAGAGAATGATTTTTATTCATAATATGAGTACTCTTATATGTAAGAAGATATTACCCAAATATAATTTTCTTTTGTTTTACTTTGCAATACAAGCATGATTTATGGTTTTTACTCTTTGGTTGATCGCCTAATAACATTATGGATGAGGAGAGCGATGGTGAGAGGTGAGGGTCGCTCGACATCTGCATCAACGTCGATGCAAATGTAGAGCGACGAAAGAGCCATCGATGTAGATGTCGAGTGGTCCTTTTGTCACTTAACAACTACGTTAGTGTTAATGTAGTTGTTGAGCGTCGTTGGTCGGTATTTGCATTGATGATCCTTTTATCGCTCTGACAATTGCATCAATATCGATGCAAATGTAAAGCGATCCTCATCTCTCATCGTCGTTTTCCTCATCCACAGTAATTACCTGCGACCCCCAACGATGTCGTCGTTCGCCACAATCGACGTTGTCCGTCATCACCAATTGAAACGTTAAATTTATCTTTTATTTATTTATTTTTATTTTTTAGTAAAATTAATATCGTTAGGATAAATGAATCTAGATATTTTATTTTACATCAATATAATTTTTAAAAAATATTAAATATAACTAACTATTATCTCAATATATAATTAGTAATCTAATTTAGAGCAAGAAGTCAAATAAAACTCAATCATTATCTACATAATTTAATTTAAATTATTTCTCTAAACGTGATAACCTTTAGAGTAGGAGGATTTTCTAATGTTATTATTGTTCTTGAAGAAACCAAATTAACAGCGCCGTATCTCATCTCCAAACACACACCAAAAGAACAAAGACAGAGAAACCCCATCGTTTTGCGTATTGCCGAAGGAAAGAAGCTATGGCGTCGGAGACCCCTTTTGCCCTGGCGAGAGCCAGCTTTGCTACCTCTCTCCGCCCCGCCACTCTCAACAATGTGCCCTTCCGCTGCCACTTGCCTCCTCCTCCCTTTCGCCCTCGTCCCTCATCTCTCGTGACCGTGATCCCAAACAAGGGAGCAGCGTTGCGATGCGGCCGATCCTTGGCCGCCCGATCCATGTCCTCTTCCTCCCCCTCTCCCTCTCCCTCTTCGTCATCCTCGTCCTTCGGGTCGCGGCTGGAGGAGTCGGTCAAGAAGACCATCGCCGACCACCCCATCGTCATCTACTCCAAAACCTGGTGTTCGTAAGTGATGGATCCGTCCCTTCTGTCTCTCAATCCGTTTGTTGCCTCGTTGTGTTTGGTCGCGCTTATTAAATTTCCCATCGGTTTGCAAATTGAGGTACTCGATGGAGGTGAAGTCGCTGTTCAAGCGGATTGGAGTGCAGCCACTGGTCATTGAGCTTGATGAGCTGGGTAGAGCTTTTATTCTTTCTTGTTTGCTATTTTCCTCCAAAGTTATTTCAGTTGTAATTGTTAAATCGTTTGCTTGGTTCGTTGATATGAGTTAATTGTCAAAGTAGATATTTTTACATTGGAAATTGCTTTTTCTTGTTTTAGGATTTGATTCATTTGAAAAAAAAAAAAGTGACATTAAGTTGTAATTTAAAGAGATGGAATGTTATACGGAATTTTTTGCTTCTGTGAGAGTTGAAGAGAGTGCTTTGAAAGTTGGAACAAAGAATTTGGTGGCTACAGCTGGGAGATAGTAATACAAGATTCTGTCACAGATGCTGAAAAATAAATCTTGCAATGAAATAAAAATTACCATCCCAAGTAAGATTGAGGAAGAAGATATTAGCTACTCTAGATTTATATCTTTTCTTGGAACTGAGATATCTGGAAGGGGTCAATTGAGCCCTACTGTGTTACTTCGAAGCCCTTTCCTGGTTGATGTTGATAACTTGATCTTAATAATTTGAGAAAAGATTAATAAGGCTTTGTATTCTATAAAATAGTGAAAATTCCCGTGGCTAGGTTGGTTATTACTCTACATTCTTAACTCATGCTGGGACATATTCAAGGATGAAACCATATGGGAAGGTAGGAGTTTCTTTAGTTCAACAGATGCAGCTTTATTTTCTAATTCCATGCTTGTAGACATGATTTTATGGCTGAAGGTGTTTTCTTTCTGCTAACTTCATGGTAATCTTGGAAAAACTGATGATAACATGGTCGATGTCCCTTGATTTCATGCCTTCCAAGATGAACTGTCTATGAAAATGAGTAAGAATGCTTGATGGTAATAATGATGAATTATTGATCTCCAATCTTTACATCATGAGATAGTTAAAGGATAGTGGTGCAAGACATGAATTAAAAAACTCTTGAAGGGAACACACTAAGTGGAAAGTCATGTAAATAAATGAGAAGAGTATAATAGAATGAATGCTCCATACATGGAGTAAAGATAAACTGATAGTTGATAGTTAATTATAGTCACTAAGACTTATCAAGAAGAAACTTTTAATTGATTTCAGTTCACCTTGCTGAAGTTACACCTTTTATATTTTTAGTCCTCTTAATGGTTTGAATAGTCAAGAACACTAAATAAGAGTATGCGCACATCCTATTTTGAAGGGATGAGTTCAATTAAAAGCAAATGCTTTGAATGATGAGTTGATTATGTACTATCATTTTTCTTTATTGTAGGTCTAGGAATATCACCTTTAACATGTTTCACGGTGTTTGAACATCTGGAAATCACATCACTCTAGGTCATATAAAAAAATCGTCACTCCAAGCTTTCTTCACATGGCTACTCATCAGTGACGCTTACTATCATGACATAGCAATGATACTTTTGCAGTTGCCCTTTTTTATGATTCTTTTTTGGTCATAAGTTATTTTTAATTTTTTATATCAAATGAAGAATGATGTAGGTGGTTTGGCAACATTTTTGATCAATTTCAAATAAAGAAAGGGAGATTTTGTTGACTTAAACAGTTATGATATATACCAATAGAATTATGGTGTCCCAGATGGTAAGCATATTACCAGATACAGGAAGTGCTGGTAGTGATACTCTTATAATCAAGCCAGTTAGCAAATTTGTTATTGGCTTACCTAAAATATGGCTAAACTCTACATTATCTGGACTGAATACAAATCATGTCCCACAAAATACTATTCAGCTTCCAAGGAACAAGCATTGTATTAAAAAATGGAATCATCCAAATCAAATTCAATGACTTGACAACCTATTATAACTGCCAATCCAAAGAATCCTAGATGGTAAACCTGTAAAAATGGGGCAAACATTCATAAATCTTGGTAAGCAATGAGCATCGCCCAAAGTTTACATTCATGTTGGCTCTGTGATTGTTGAATGCAGTCATTCAGTGCCTTCTAGATAGTCAAGAAGTATGTGATAATATGATATAAAAGAGAACAATGGGAACTGACAAGGTGCTTTGTCTCAAAAAGCCAGCCACCGTTGATCCAATTACTAGAGGAATAAATATTTAAATTTAATTACAAAATGATATGATCAATATTTTCGGATATAGGAAACTCTAGGAAGAGAATTTATGAGAATATTTCTTCTAATAAGCAAAGAATGAGTAAGTAAACTCTGATTTAAGCTTCCATGGACAACTCAAGTTTGAGAAGCACTTGTAAATTCCATAAGCTATTCCAAGAGACCCTCCATCAATGTCTGGTCATCTATACCCAATCAAATAATAAGCCGTTTTGCCAGTTGTATCACATGTGCATCATGGGACGAAGCTTCCCCAGATTGTCAAATTCAACTAGGAAAAGCACTAGCTGGGTTTTAACGTAGAAAGCATAACAGACTACTTATTCATCATTGAAGTTCAAATGTCTCAAGAAACGTATTCCTTTTTCACTCATCAAATGTTACAGAAGTAGTTGTTAGTTATTTTATCAATGAGACAAATATTGCTAATATCATAGCCCTATAGACTTCGTCTTCTTTAGAGATATAATCAGGCTTCTACTAACCGCAGTCCAGTTGCCTTCAAAATTATTCTCTTTCCTTTTGTTACACGTTACTTGACTCCATATTTTCTTGTTGGTGAAGCAGTATGCCATGTTGATATGAAACTAAATCTAATCTTTTTGTATGTGATTTTTCATTTTCATTATTTAGTGACATGGTTCTAAGATTGTAAGAAGTTACTTACAATCTTTGATCAAATTTTAACAGTAAGTGAAAAAATTCTGACATTCCAATTCAAATATTATATTTCTATAATCTGTGATTGTGTCTTATTTCAGGTCCTCAAGGGCCGCAAGTACAAAAAGCACTGGAAAGACTGACAGGACAACATACTGTTCCTAATGTATTCATTGGTACATAATAAAATACTCAGTTTAGAATCCTTAGTTATTCTTTGAAAGGACCTTATTTAGTTTAAAGTTACTTTTCAATTAGTTATTACAAGTAACAAATGCAAATGATGTCATCGGGCTAAACTTTAGAGCAGTATATTGGAAATTTTAGTCACTGACAATCATGTGAATGGAAGACAAATATGCTTACAGAATCAAGCTTTAGAAGAAATCATTTAATATCTATCATGTTCTGATTATGGTATTTCTGTGATTGTGAATTTACTCTTTGCATCATGATTTTATCCAATTGGTTGAGACTTAGTATGATCCTTAAGTAATTAAACTCTATTTTGGTTTAGATTTAGTAATAACAAATTATATTTTGCTTAATGCATTAATCATTTAATCATTTCTTTTGTGATCATGAGGCTCAAGTATTTAAGGGTTTAAAAATTGGGACATGTCATACTTAGATGACCTAAATCAGATCGGATTTCTCAAATAGGATCATGTGGATCAAAGGATTGTAGGTTCAGGTTAGAGAATCAAATCTACACAAAAAACCAATTATTTAACAAAATACAAAGAAGGGCTGGAAAATGAAAATTCAAATAAGGTTTAGAGCTTACAACAAACTTTTGGTTTTCAACTCAAAGAAATTAATTGTTCTTCTTGTTATTTTATTGTATCATTTCACATCTAAAAAATAAAAATATTTAAAAAATTATAAAACAACTAAATGATCCAAATGCATGTACAAACGATCACTCCTCAAAATTTTCTCAACTCTTGTTAACCTAACCCATGAGGCCCTTGGTAAGGTCATCTCAACATTTATAGATCTCATAGGTCAGAGTTGTGATAGACTCAGATGGGACAAGTATTTCAGAGGGACCTTGTTACATTAACACTATCCTAGTTTAAAAAAGTCCAAATACAAGTTTGAACATACTCCATTTTGTCTCTCAAAGTGCCTTTCTTTTCCTATCTTCTTCTAGCCCTAGCTCTTCCAAAGCAATAATTATTTCTCAATATGTCTTCGATCTTTCTGTGTCTCTTGCTCTCTTGCTGTAGCAATTGTTGAGACAGTGAAAAATAGTGGTAGCGGTAACTCATGGCTCATCGTCTTCCTCATCTTTTCTTCTTCCGTGGCACATTTCACCCGATATAGTAGTACCATATTAGTTTGACTGATTACCAAAATCAGTATTGGACCAAGAATTAATACCTTAATATAATTAAAAATAGAAAATCTTAACTATATATACTTGCAATATATATAGTTAGTAACCACTTCATAGTAGGTAGTTACATATATATAGGGTTTGCAATATCGTACCGTACTATTCGATACGGGTGGTATGTATCGATCCGCCAGCATACCGGCACTTGGATCGCCCGTTACCGCGCAATATCAGGCATTTGGCCCCGTATCAGGCGATAATGGTCGAAATCGACCGTTACTGAATGGTAACAATGCTCTGACCGTTGGAGGCCTCCTCAAGGGTTTTTAAACCCTTTCCTCCCTCTTATTTCAATCTATTTCACTCTCACACTCTCTTAAGTTCTCTCAAACTCATTTTTTCTCACATTCTCTCTCTTATTCTCATATTTTTATTCTCAACAAAACAACGATTTGTGGATTGAATCAAATTTAGGAGGTTGATTTGGGAGGATTAAGCGGAAGAACGATTCGGAATGGATCGAAATTGCGAACCTTGCACTAGGCTATTCCTCAAAGCCCGAAAAAGATATGTGACACTATTCTTACCTAATTTACATTAGTTTTTCTCACGAAGCAAAGATGAAATAACTTTGAGGTGGTGATGATATCTATCTTGGAAGTGGGACGGAGTGGTTAATGATTGGCTGACAATGCATGCCGATCTATGAGTGGGTAACAATGACAGCTTTTAGATGGTAGTGCATGAAATAATCTGTTTTTACTCATAGCTGAGTTTTGTTAACACAGTAGGACTTTGATTAATTTAGCCAATGCAAGCAGATTTGATAGCCTCAGAAAATGGGAGAAATTAGTCTTACATGTTATAGCTGTATGGTTGAATCTTGCATGATTTTTTTACTCTTACACCACACTAAATGCATCATTAAACATGACGAGCTCATTTAGACTGGTATGCAGAAGAGAAGAAAACTGTAGAAAGAAGTATTAGAAACAATGAGAAATGATTTTATGGGTCTCAGTTTGACTAACGTATTGCCCTCGGTATAGCTCAATGGCTGGAAAGATCGACTTAGCTTATCCCATATAATTGAGACCTCACCATATCACAATCCTATGGTCCTAATATTTTTATTTTTCTTGGATGCAGGAGGCAAGCATATTGGTGGTTGTACAGGTAGCACCTTTTCATCTTTGTTTGATTTGCTTTGGATATTCGTCAATGATGATACTCCTCCTGCCATCAATGATGACACTTCTGTTTCATGTGATTCATTGCTAGTGATAAGACTCTTTATCTGTTATTTGATTTCTTTGAGTATGGAGGCATTTCCCTTTCCTTCTCGTTTTTGCAAATTTAAATCCTTACCTTTCCTTGTAAATTTATTTTGTTCTAGTTTAAGATAACAAACCAAGCAATCCAAAAGAGGAAACCATAATGCATGTTGCAGAATTACCATTAAGAAAGAGGAAAGATTTTTTAAGGTAACCATGTAGTTTGGTTATGTGTTTGCAAAGAAGAACATTTATTTTGCTGACAGTAACAAAATGCATGTTTGAATAAATACCTTCAATGTTCTAAAGAGTGGCTTCATATAACTGACATCAAATGAAAAAAATACATAGTCATTTGTTATATATGGTCAAATAAAAGAGGGAATATACATGCTTATATAAGAAAATACTTGACTGATGTCTATAGGAACGGGTAAAGTCTTGTGTAACTAAAACTATATTTTCATGATCCATAGTTTGTAATATTAAAATAATATAAAAGTATAAACAATAGTAATATGAAGGAAACGTAGATCAGATGCATTCATTTCCTTTTCTGCTTTTGATGACCACATCGGTTTTGTGGTTCTGTGTCTGCATATCCTTGTATGCAGCAATAATACAACCTATGCTTGATTGCATATGCATATTGCCGTGCATCGCGCTTTGGAGAAATATTACTTATTACAGAAAGAAGGTAGATCACTGTGCTCTTTTTTGTTCTTCAACCCTTATTTGCCTGCAGATACTGTGAAACTGCACCAGAAAGGAGAGCTAACTACTTTACTATCGAAACTCAACATTGGTACAGAGAATTAGTATCAGCCTCAAGTCCGGTTCTTATATGTATTTGAAGTAGTAACAATACCATTTTTGTTCGATAACATGTACTTTACAGTTCACATGTCATTTTTGACTGAATCGTCGGTATCGTACCCGGTGATGTTCTTTTAAATTACTTCATCGTATCTGGTGTGGTAGACCCCTTCATTCACAGCTGTTCTTGATGCTTCACATAGACTGTTTCATGACCATAGAACACAATGCAATCCTTTTACTGAGGACAGCCTATTTTTTTTGGCAGTTTCATGACCCTACACTTTATTGTCATAAATGTAGAAGAATTTGTGGTCACCAATATGCATAAATGCAGGTAGCATCTCCCAGGAATTAATGTGGTAAGAACACCACATGAGAATGCATCTGCATAAGACATGCCTAAGCAAGAAACTAATCATTGGATTAGCTTTCTTGCACCGCTATGATTTAAATTTGGAGCCCCCAAGCCTTCCTGAATTGTAATTCCTAAGCATTGTCTTCTTGTGTGCATATAGGTTAAGGGTTTTGAGATTGTCTGTGACCTAATAAGTTCAAATCTCATATTGTTCTCTCTATGTTTTACCGACAAATCAGTTCAGTAGACAAGAACTAATATGGCTTTTGATAAATATAATATTATCAACTTAATAGACTAATTAACCTATTAAGCTCTAATCATAGTAAATCAATTCTCATACTATCATCAACTTTAATTTAAATATTTTGATTAGTAATTTGTATTCTTTCTACCTTGTGTTCCACGTAATCGATTAAGCGGTTGTGGGAAGCATCTGTCATGTCATCACAAAGGCACAGTTTTTCTCATATCAGCATATAACATATCGACCACATGCAGCAGAAGATACGTGTCTTTTTCCAGCTTTAGCTCTTTCAAATAAGAAACTACGATGAACCATTTATAGATAGTCTACCAATGGAAATTATCATCTAAGCGTTCGTTACAATCATAAAAAAGTCCTTTTGGCGGCAAGAAAGACGACTTTTCTCCAATGGAAACAAAAACAAGTGTTCCATTTTAAAATCGCAGTAATGCATACCTCGAAGAGCAAAGGAAACAGAGTGCTGCCGATCAATAGACACATATCAACTTGCCTCCTCCAATCAGTACTCAAAATTTCAAATGTTCTCAATGAACCTGCAAAACTTGGAAGAAATTAGTAGTCCATTCCTCCCATTCCTCCCATTCCAGCACCCATAGCAGGAGCATCCTCATTCTTGGGGAGTTCGACGATGACCGACTCGGTCGTGGTCATCAAGGACGAAACACTGCAATGGGCAAATACCAAGTTACAACATTGATCCACCAGAAATTCCATGCTACAATAGCAAAGAGACCTAATTGTGAGGCACTCTATCACAAGACACACTAATTTCATACACTGAATTGGGGGCATTTTAGATTCGAAGTTGACACCACATCAGAATTACTTGCGATTAGCTTTTTACGTATTAGGGATTTAAGGAGATGGCACCTAACTATTTACCTTGCAGCATCCACCAATGCAGTTCTGATGACCTTCAACGGGTCAATAATACCAGCTTTCACCATGTCGACGTACTCGCCTGTACGCCGATTCATCCATGTAATTACAACCTAGAGAAGCATTAAAAAGAAAATAAACTTTAAATTAGGAAAGCTTAACACGAGCGAACCTTTGGCTGCATCATAGCCAAGGTCAAGGTCATCCTGTTCCAAAAGCTTGCCAACAACCACAGCCCCCTCTACTCCAGCATTGGATGCAATGGTGTGAACTGGAGTCTGCAAGTTCATGAGCGATTCATATCAAATGTTAAAGAGCAGATGCATTATTTAAAATTCTCTGAAGCTCAAGAAGACCAGTCAAAAGAACCTTCAGAGCATTCTGAATTATTTGGACACCAATCTTTTGATCAAAGTTTGCAGTCTGTAACTTATCCAGCTCTTTAGAGGCATAAAGAAGTGCAACACCACCACCTGCAAAGAAGAGAAACAATTACAATCATTTCCAGATAAGGAGAGGTTCGAAAGAGATGCAGAAATGTAAAGATCATTAAATATAAGTTACCTGGGACAATTCCCTCTTCAACAGCCGCTTTTGTTGCATTTAAGGCATCTGTGACTCTATCTTTTTTCTCACCAACTTCTGCTTCACTGGCCCCTCCAATCTGCAGAGTTCACAAATATGCCACAGCAAATTATCAACTAACAAATACACATACCGATGTTGCCATTTTCTTGACAAATAATAGCAAAAACCAGCTCTTAGCAAATAATTGAGTTTACGATTCTTAGACACAAGACATGAAATCTTCTGTATAAAATACATATGCCCAGAAACAGGCACCCTGCAATCGGATGCCACCAATTTGTTTCACTGAAAGCAAAAATTGGCACCATAGTATTTTTCCTAAATTAAGTTTCTCAGGACTGGACTTCTGCACGAGTACCCAATTGTCTGTTCCCCAAATCACATCGGACAATCTTTACCTTCCCAGTTCCCATGGATGAGAATCATTTCAAAAGAAATCCACTTTTTCTAAAACCTTCACTTTCACTTTAAATAAAACAAATGGGCCTAAAACTTATCGCCACAGTCGAACTTACGAACGTGAAAACCCATATGAATGTTTTAAAAACCCATCTAGTGTGATTACTTTGCTTCATGTTTTAAAAACCATATAAGCCAGAAAATATAACACAACTTATGAAAGAAAGCCAAGTACCAATTTAAGCAATGACAACATGACATACCTTGAGGACAGCAACTCCACCAGAAAGCTTCGCCAACCTCTCTTGCTGCTTCTCCTTGTCATAGTCTGATGTGCTCAATTCAATTGCAGATCTTATCTGCCAAAAAGATCAGCACGCAACAATTTAGTTATAGTTTAAAGCATGAAGGGTATACCAATTTTTGTCTTGTTTTATCTTATCAAATGAAACAACTGAAAGAAAACTGACCTGGTCGCATCTCTCTTCTATAGCCTTCTTATCACCAGATCCATCAAGAATCACAGTGTTGTCTTTTGAGATTGTCACCTACAATGTTATCACATCATGTACTTGTTTAAAGCTCATGCACAGACTTGTAAGTAAAAAAATTCAGATAGCTTCAGAATCAAGTATATTTCTACTGTGATCACCGTAGACCAAATCCATTGAACAAGGAATGCAGTAACAGAAAAAGACATTGAGATATATTACTAAAGAAAAAAATCAAGCTATCAAGACAGAACTTGTATAATCAGAATGGAAATACATTTAGATACCAATGTTGACCTCAAATCCTTTCGTTTACTTCTTGAAACTGGCACGAGAAATTAAGGGCATAGACTGACACGCACGTGGCAAAAGTAAGAAAGAGTTCAAGAACCTAGCCTCACCTTTTTGCATGTGCCAAGCATGTCAAGTTCCACTTTCTCAAGGTTCAAACCAAGTTCTTCTGTTATGAGCTAAATTGGCAAGAAAAGAGTTGTTTCATCAACAAGTAATGACTAAAACCCTAAGAAACATAATCTTGGTCGCCAATGATACTCACGGATCCCCCAGTGAGAATAGCAAGGTCTTGCAAATTGGCTTTCCTGTTCTCCCCAAAGCCAGGAGCTTTCACAGCACAAACCTGTACTTCATTGTACTTGGTCAGAATACTGTAAATTAACATAATTTTGATAATGGCTAACTAGCAATAGATGGATTTACAAAAAAATCACCTTAATCCCAGCACGAAGCTTATTAAGGATGAGAGTGGCCAGTGCATCACTTTCTATGTCTTCTGCAACAATCAGCAAAGGTCTCTGTCTCTGAAGACATCAAAGAACAATGATGTGAGCAGATACCACCATACGAGCTTACTACATGCAGGGGAAAATCAAAGATTGTGTACCTTCAAAGACAACTCTAACACCTTCACAACTGCATTGATGCTTGAAATTTTCTTCTCATGAATCAAAATCAGAGGATCTTCAAGTTCCTGTGATATTAGAAAATTGAAGTTAGTAGATGATATGGCCATATTGAGTATTAAGTATATAGATAGACATCTTACACATTTTTGGTTCTTTGGATCAGTAATAAAGTAGGGTGATATGTAGCCTCGATCAAATTTCATTCCTTCAACGACTTCTAGTTCATTGTCTAGAGTTTTCCCATCCTGATAGAGAATCATAAAATATCAAGCTTAATTGCCACAATGTAAATGATAATCGATATGCATCAGCAGAATATCAAAATGAAAAAATGAGCACCAATTAGTAAAATTTGTGGACTGATCAGCCAGCAAAAAAAAAAAATACAATTTGTACAGCCAGAGGAAGTAGCACATGCTCGCATACTTCTCAAAGAGCAAATTGCTGACCACCACAGTCACATGTCTTTGGACAAGGTTAAGTGGATTTTGTATTTAATGTTCCCTATAACTCTATCATGAGCAAAGCCACCCACTAAAGCCATCCAGCTTGTGTATAGCGTCACATACCCAAATGCAAATGAACAAAAGACCAATTCATATTTGTTTCCATAGTTCTGACACTTATCAGTTGTTTCAAGATAGAATATAATGCATGCATGACTTGCAATATAAATAATGAGAAGTGCAACAATTTCTGATAACATGTAGCAATAAATGTGCCACAACAGAAAACCTCCACAATAGGACCAGATAAATGATGAGCTTTGCACCCATATAGCTATAATGAGAGCTTAGTTAGTCATTCCTTTCATAGCAGCTCTAACTTTAAAAAAGAGAACATTTTGTAAAGATATAAAGTTATAAACATACTCGATAGTTGATACTATGCAAATTTAACACCAAAACAGATGAAACTTACTGCTACTGTGATGACTCCCTCTTTGCCAACTTTCTCCATAGCTTTTGCAATTAGTTCACCAATTTCTCTTTCTCCATTAGCTGATATTGTGCCAACCTTTCAAAGAAGGAACATTTTTTTGTTCAAATAGTTACTTTAAAAACTAATACCATCCTAAGGCATAAGTAAAACATGACAAGCTCTTGCATGATGTAAATGCATGTATTTTTAGATATTAGTATGACAAGCTCTTTACATGTAAAAATGCTGACACAATATTATCTTCTTAATGCCATAAAACTAAAAACCTGAGCTATCTCTTCCGAGGTACTAATCATTCTTGCTCTGCTCTTCAAATTAGTCACCACAGCATCAACAGCCATTGAAATGCCACGTCTCAGATCCATTGCATTCATCCCAGCAGCCACTGACTTACATCCTTCAGCAAATATTGCTTTTGTAAGGATGGTAGCACATGTTGTTCCTGCATACATATAAATACAAGATTATTAACTAAAAAAGACCCAGCACAAATTCATGTGCTCACAGACAGGACAAAAATCCCAAACTCAATTTAATTAGCACAGTTAGTTAAATGGGGCTAGATCCGCTCATGGTGGGCATCGACTGATTCATGTGATGTTTAATAGATTGAGTAATAACTAAAAAACTACACTGTTTCTCACTAACATTTCACTTTTAGTGTTTTCCAAAAACTGTGTACGTAACTTTCAACCTGCCAGGTATTAATATACAAAACAAACTTTGAGGGTTCTTTGATGCTCTTTGACATTTTGCCTTCCATCACTGTGGCATTTGGGTGGTGGAGAATATGTCTCTATTAGTTGTAATCACTCACGTAATCTGAGCAGTACATAATTTAACCAAAATCTTGTAATCTAAGTTATAAAAGGTAAGATTTACTTTCAATTCAATTTAATTTCATTATACATAATGGCAAGCCAGGGCACCGTCGACCATGCAAGCCTTTCATTTCTGTTCTGTTTGAACAGGAAGTATGACAGCACATTATCAGGGAGGTTACTACAAGGACCTCATCACCATGTTTGAATCGAGATATAACCTTACAAAATAACAAAAACCAATGAACTAAATGTAGGTAAGATGTGACTTTGCCAACTGAATCTTAGCAACATATCTGTTACCCTCCCAAAACAAAGATGAAGACAAGGATTTTATATGCAACCCATTCATGTTAACAAGGACATATAACCATGCTAATAATTATTAAAGAAACTCCAAGGCTTACCATCACCAGCAACATCATTGGTTGCATTGGCAACCTGCTTCACAAGACTAGCACCCATATTCTTTATTCGGTCCTTGAACTCGATGCTCTTTGCAACAGTCACACCATCCTTTGTAACTTTGGGTGCACCAAAGCTTTGCTCTAAGACGACATTGCGACCCTTCCAGCCAAGAACCAAATTTGTAACAATAAGATTTTAGGATAACTAATTGTGTTGCTTCAGAATTAATTATTTTCCCTCAAAATAAATATTCAATGCATACAGCCTATTAACCAATCAAGCATAAATAAGAAAGCACCAAGAGAATCCACTTCCATATCCCAGTTGATCTAACCAGTTATCTTTGTCGGCTTATACAAGTTAAAGGTCGATACCTTTGGGCCCATCGTCACCTTCACCGCATCAGCAAGCT
This sequence comes from Musa itinerans, assembly GCA_001649415.1. Taxonomy (NCBI): domain Eukaryota; kingdom Viridiplantae; phylum Streptophyta; class Magnoliopsida; order Zingiberales; family Musaceae; genus Musa; species Musa itinerans. Next base: position 207,787 of record LVTN01000117.1, on the reverse strand, counting down.
CTTCCACTCCCTTAAGCATCAAAGCACGAGCCTCGACCCCAAACCTGATATCCTTTGCAGCGTAATTTCTACTCCAACCAACCCTACTTCCAATCTGCAGCACCAAACAAAACTCCATTACTCTCAAGATATAAGTTTAATCCAGATCAATATCAACGACCACAACTCAAAATCAAAACTCTATCGACGGAAAACAAACAGATCAGCGAAAACCATCATACTAAAAGATTCAAACTCCCACCTGTTTGGAGCTGCTTCCCGCAACCCTGCAAAACCAAAAGGAAAAGAACAACATTCAGAACCAAAAGCGCACAATGCATACGATTTAGAACGATCTACATTTGCTTGTGATATCTTTGATAGCAGATATCTTACCGGGCTCTGGAGGCGACAGAGGCGATGGCGCGATACATGGTGGGCTTCGGTAGATACCAGATTAGGGGATTCGAAGAACGGAGGCGGCGACAGCTGAGGGTTCTTAAAAAGGGTGCCTGCGTAGTTTCTAGAAACTGTTAGAAACGTCTCCTAGGGTTTGGGGTTTAAGCGGTGACGCGACTAAGATGCGGCACAGGAATAGTATTACCTATAACGTTCCTCTATCGTGGACGAATCTCGCCCGCACATCTCATCGGTGCATGCACAAACAGTTACAATACGCTGGTGGTTCGCGGAACATATACCTGTTGGAGTACCAAACCGAGTGGGTTAACGGCCATCCACGGGTCCAAGTGGCGGCGGCGTCGCCCGCTAAGGTTGACATTGTTCTTCAGTATTTGGCAAGCAACTAAATAGGGATTAGAAATCAAAATCTACGAACATATAAAACTTAAATTATTCGGGCGATCAAAATGTATTATAATCATTAAAATAAAAGTATTTAACGTATCAAAATGCTTTATATATATATATATATATATA
>LVTN01000117.1:132785-203365 GCA_001649415.1 Musa itinerans | reverse complement strand
TATATATATATATATATATATATATCGCCCGCGCCTCCGCCCTGGAGCCGGACGCCCCTCTCGGCCCCGCCGACCTCACCTCTGTCTCTCACCAAGCTCATCGATGAGGTTACGCCCGAAGGTCTTCACGCTTATCTTTGGTCTCCAGGTCTCACCGTCCATTGCGATGAACGATCATCAGAAACAATTTTGATGCATATGGGCGAGGAAGAAGAAAGAAGCATTGCATCGTCATTACCTGTGATCGAGTATCCGTCTTCCTCACCATCACTTGCGGCGCTGTAGTCCAACCCGCCGACGCTGGCGCACTGGAACTCCGTCTTGTTCTCCATGAGAGTCCCCGTCTTGTCGGAGAACACGTACTTCATCTGCCCCAGGTCCTCGATGATGTTGAGCGCCCTGCACTGGAATCTCGTCTTGCTCCCCTCATCGAACATGTTCTTGTCCTGGATCATGAAGAAGTCCTGCTCCAGTCTCACCAGCTCCATCGATATGTAGAGCGCAATCGGAATCATCACCTGGAATATGACCACTGGCTCGAGGAAGCTGAACACCGTCTCCCGTCCCACCCCGCAGTAGCTGTAGGTGTCCGTCTCCGGGCCCGAGAAGTCCTCCTTCTGGTAGTACGGTAGGTCGTTGAGCTCGTCGTGGTGGTTGGTGAGCCACACGCCGACGAGCATTGTGACGATGGAGCATAGAGCGACGAGTGCCACGACCAGCAGGATCACCTCCCGGTTCATGTGCGCCTCGAGGCGGCTCCGCTACAACGGCGCGCCGGAGCTGTTGGGCATCACCTTCGTGTCCTGCCCGGTGTACACGGCGACGCCGACGACCCAGCTCGTGTTCTTCTGCTCGCACCCCCGGAGGATGATGTTGAACGGGCCGAGCGAGACCCGCTTTACGCCCGGCACGTCGGCGCTAGCAAGGATTGCGGTTCAACTTCTCGCAGCGGATCAGACCAGCGGCCGACTCCGACGGCGTTAAGCGCGTCTCTTGCTTTTGGGCTAATTACACATTATCCTTATAGATAAACGTTTTTAGCACCTATCAATTTTATCGACAAAATTAGCGATGAATCCTGAGATCCTCGTCGTCACTTCATAATAAATCCTTCTCTTTCTCTTTAATTTCATGTTGACCAAGCAAATTACAGTCTATCTTGCGTGATGATGAGACATTATCGGAATCTATCAGACGATGCAAAGTCAATGGAGCCTTAGAGCATCAAAACGAATTTAACTGACTCTGGTTGACTTCAGCATTCGTGAATGCACTTCATCAAGCGATTCGATGACCAAATTAGATTCGGATCGAGAACAATGTTGAACATGTCGAATTGGATTCGTATTATTTGATGGGCCCAATTGCACGCGTGGGCTAAAACTGTCCACTGGTTTTGTTGCGCACGTTTTTGTACTCACGTCGTAATCGAAAACCAGTGTGGAAAACCGGAACAGATAAATTTTCTTCACGTCCGCCCGGCTTCTCCAACTCACGCTCATCTCTCTCTCTCTCTCTCGGCCGCTTTCACCTCACTCGGCAGCGGTTTTGTAGAGCGTGCCTTGCCGTGACAGACGACGACCCCGTGTTCGTCTGGAGGTTGCATTTCTCGGCTCGACTCTGGATGTAGGCGGAGCCCGCACCGGGATCGCGATTCCCGGTGGCGAAGAGGGATCGAGATCGGGGCGCCCGCGGGCGTAATGTGGTGGGTTAAGGCGCCCGGTATGGCACTTTGGGTCCGACGCCGAAATATCGCTTTTCTCGAGCTGGATTCCTTGTATCGTTCCTGTTCTGATTCTTTTTTGCCCGCCGATCTAGATTCCGGAGCAGGGCAGCCTTTCCGTGGCCGAAATGTCGCTTCTTGGGGTTGATTTGGGACCGAGCCTCATTTTTTTCTGCTCAAAATGAGGTCTTTTGTGAAATTAGTTGAACTATTTGATTTGGTACTGTTTGGGAATGAACTGCCTTTTCTTCTGGTTTCCACCGCCTTCTCTTCATCTTGCGTTCGCTTTTGAGAGAGAACTGAGTTATTGCATGTGATTTAGCTGTTCGGTTTGTCTCGTGGGTAACTTTATTTTCTTAGTACGATCTGATTCCACCTTTTTCCCTCGGAACTTTCTCAGCGATGGCAGCTTTTCACCTTGAGATCGTAAGCTAGCTTTTGGCTGGCTTCCGTGTCTTCGTATATGCTTGAGAAGATTCCTATGCTAGTTTTGTTACCATCTTCTAGTCTATTTCCTATATCCTGCCTTGTGATTCACATTAATGTCTTCTCTTTTCACCGTCTTCTTTTCCCCTTTTCTTTTGTGTTTGTTTTCCTGCTTCTTGAATTGGTTATTTTTCTTTCTTTCGGAAAAAGCCTCTTTTGATATTTGATGGGCTTTTCTGAAGCTATGACTCGCGGGTGACATTTTCTTCTTATATGCCTTTTGTCTGCTAAAATTGAACCGCCCCTTAAAGGAACAACTTGTCGTGCTATTTCTTTGAGGTTAAAATTATACATTGTATTGTGTTTTGATTTCATGTATTTAATGATAGTATCTTTAATTATTAATGCCAAATCTTGGCATTCTTAGCTTGAATTTGCTTTCTTCTCAGTATCGAGGCAATGCTCAGTCTATTTTATCTCTGTTCTTCATACATGTGATCATGCTTCTATTAAGTAATTGTGATTGATGATTACTTTAGACATTGAGACAATGCAGATGGAATCATCTTTCTTTCCTTGCACAGGAGAGACGTCTGGTGGTTTCTAGAGTAGGAAGAGGTGGGATCTTCAGAACCCATTTCCCAGATGCATGTGAAAGATGATCAACATATTTGACTTAAGTGCCCACATGAATGGAATCAAACAACTTGCTGAGAACCCACACAGGGATGGTATACATACATATTTGTGATGATTTCTTTGATTTGCTTTTGGTTTCAGAGCCTTCATCTTTACCTTAAAAAGATGGTTCTTAAATTTTCTATCATTTTATTTCTTAGAAAGTCGGTTTTGGTACCTGTCGAATTGTTTGTTTGCTGATTTCCCAGTTTACAGTGGTTAGAGGTTATTATAGCTTGGGACTGTAGCAGGTTAGGTGCCGCCAAATTTCCTTACACCTGAGATTGAATCTGACTAGTTATTTAAGTACCCAGACCTGAATTTGACATGGATATCTACCTTCCTAACTGAATTCGTTTCAAATGTTATTGAATGATACTTGAACAAGATTTAAGTGGGTTGGGTAGATATGGGCATCTGTAAAAACCCGATTGCTGCCATCCCTAGCTTGAGGAATGATAATGTAGCAAACTGCTGTCCAAACACCGACTAACTATCTAGTTATTTAAACAGAAACCTGGACCTGACTAGGTGCCTGCTTCCTACCCAAATTTGTGCCAAAACCGATTAAAGGGTGTTCAAACACAGCTTAAGTGGGATGATAAACCTCACATCCTGAAAATGTTAACCCCCTGCAAATTCCTAGTTACAGAAAGCGTACAATTCACAGAGATGATGTTCACAACTTCACGTTGGTGAATGGTGATGCTTGATACAGTGTCTCCGTTAAGATCAAGCAGAAAGACCTTCTATTTGGAAATTTTACTTGTACCACATTTGACTCTGTTGGCCTTTTGACGTAATTTCTTGGTACGCAGACCATATATCTGATCCTTGGCTAATGCATATCTCTTTCTTTGAAAGATTGTTTTTCTTCTCAATAGGCTTGGGATTATATGACATTGTTTTGAACTCATTTATATCTGCTTTATATTATTATCATTTCTGTGCTAGTCTTAAGCTTATATAATATTTACGTAGCCCATCTGTGATTAACGTGGTGTAAAAATATTAGCAGATCTTATGGCTGTTGGGAATCATTCTGATATGCTGAAGAAGCAGGTAGATTCTAATGCAGTTCAGAGAGAGGGCAAACATGTAAGCACTCTCCATAGTTAAAAGTTGACCTTCTATACAGATGTGAATATCTATAGGATTGGCAGATGAACCATACCCTCTTGTCTAATCAAAATTTCTTTACAGGTTACCTGTGAACACAGGAAAAGTCCGTCAGGCAAGAAATCAAGTGGAACACCCATGAAGATGCTTATAGCTGAGGAGATGTGCAAGGAAACAGAATCTTGGCAGAAGCCACCTGGTGTTGTTGCCAGACTAATGGGGCTTGATTCTTTGCCGGTGCAGCAAGCAGTCTTGATTGATAAATGTGACATACAAGAGGGATATGAGTGCAACAGTTTGTCAGGAGCACAGAAAAGATGTCAGTGGAAGGAAGATGAATACTTTGAGAAAATGCCATGGAGCCTCCGGTCATGCACTCATGAAAAGAAAAAAAACAAGGATGTGTATGAGGCATGTCAGCAGCCAGCGAGAAACAGTTTGGTTAATGACCATTTTTCATGGAATGGAAAATTTGATGAGAATCTGTACCAAAGAACAACAGCATTTGTTCGACAGAAATCCACAGAAGCAGAACATCTGGCCACAAATGATAAATTTCTTAAATCTAATGAGTTCCAAGATGCTATAGAGGTTCTGAGTTCAAATAGAGATTTATTCCTTAGGTTTCTCGATGAACCAAAACAAATCTGTCTGTTCCACAATGTACCTCCACCTCAGAAAAAGTGCATAACTGTCTTGAAACCTTCAAATGTTATCAGGACAAAAGGTGACAAAGTCATGGAAAATCAATCTTATGAAGTTTCAGATGAAAATGTAGGAAAAACAAATAAACATTATAGGAGCTCTAGTTTTTCTTGGTCTCAGGAAAAACCTCAGATGTTATCTCAACCAACAAGGATAGTAGTTTTAAAGCCTAGCCCTTTAAGAGCTCATCATATTAAGACAACACTGGCTTCACCAATTTCTTCACCAGAGCTGTCGGATGCAGAAGGTACCTGTGAAGCATTGCAAACAGATGAAGCAGTAGGATCAAGAGAAATAGCCAAGGAGATTACTCGATGTATGAGAGAGAGTCTTAGTAGTGACAGAACAGATGAATCTTTGTTGTCCTCATTGTTATCAAAGAGGTACTTTCAGGATGAGAGATCATTCAATAGGTCAGGAAGTGAGTACACAGTACAGGAGGCTGTCAGTCTTAGTGAGAGAAAGGTAGTTTCACCAACATCACTGCATTCTTGTGATTACCCTAATGTAGTTGGCAGTCCTTACTCAATCTCATCCTTCAGTCCAGCATCTCATTCTCCTGAATCGGCGGTCATGAGAGAAGCTAAGAAACGGCTTTCAGAGAGGTTGTCGCTTGTAACATCAACTGAAAATAGCCATGAACAAGTACAAGAAGGGAGGAACTCAAATTCATTGGGGGAGATGCTTGCCATATCTGAGGTAAAGAATATAAAGGAACTCACTTTTTCAGGTAGGAAGTTGTCCAATGAAAAAATTGACATGGAAGTACCCTCAGTGTCCTTGTCGGTAGATCAAACAAAGGATGAATATTATGATCCAAATTTTCCTAGGAATTTGTTTAGCTCAAACTCCGTCCCAATTTCTTCACCAGTTGATGAAACCATTGAGTTGAACGTAGGGGCTTCTAGTTCTTTGGTTAGTCCACAATGTATTCAGGAGGAGGTTCCAAAATTAAAAGGTGGGAAATCATCTTTCAAGGTTAAACTATCAAGCTTGTTCTTTTCTAGAAACAAGAAACAAAACAGGCAGAAGCTGGATCCACCTCCCTTAGCAGTATTTGATGATAGAACACAACCTGGCATCACCAAGGCTGGTGATAAAGAAGTTCTATCGCAATCTGCCAATGATGTTTTCTCAGCAGAAAGTAATCTAGTTAGTCCTACTAAAATATCTGCCAATCCTTACTCTTCATCATTGGTATATGATGGATCAGATTGGGCAACTCCTTATGTTAAGGTATTTTCTGTAGAGCTTCTCTTTTTGTTATTTATAAATTTTTTGTTTGTTGTGAGCAACTTATTGTTCTAAGATATTTTCTTCAAAGCTTCTCTTTTGTTAGTTACAAATTTTTTTTTTTTGTTATAATGTATACTCTAATTATAGAGGCATTAAATTAATGAGTCACACTATATAACTTCAAGAAAGGATGATTCAAAGTAAAATAGGATACAATATAAGCACTTTGGACTTTGGAGATTGAATTTGGTTTTATGCCCGAAAAATCAAGCATAAATATTTTTTTATTTATATATAAAATTAATGAAAAAATGTATCACAAAGAAGAAAGATTTGTATATGATTTTTAATGGCATAAAAAATTTATGATAGTTTTTTTGAAAATTTGTTATGGTATATTCTAGAAAATAATGAAGAATCTAATAGTCGTAAGCGAGTTCCTTGTAACCCTAGAATCACATCAAGGATCAGCCTAAAACCCTTTATCTTTTCATATCAGCAAATAATTACTAGTCATATACAGAATATAACTCCATGATATTATTATTTGCTGATGATATTGTTTTGCTAATGAAAGTTAAAACAAGATTACTTGTCAACTTGAGTTAGAAAACAAATATTAGTTACCAAAATTTTAGGATAAATAGAAGTAAGACTGGATTCATGAAATGTAGTTTTTAAAAATACTAAGAAAAGAAATAATGATATGATTGAGAGGATAGATAAAAGTTCATCTGTAAGTAAAACTTTTAGGTATCATTGATTTATTATGCAACAAAAAATATATAAGGCATTGTTCATAAAGTAAAAGTTAAATGGTTAAATTGGAAAATAGTGTTGGTGGTTTTGTCATCAACATTTTCCCCTTAGATTAAAAATAATAATAATGAGATTGTTCTATAGGAGAGTCATGCTTTAGAGATTAAAGTTCTGGATGGTTAAGAAACATTATGCACAAAACTCAACATAATAGAAGGTTGAGGTGGATATGTGGTATTATTAGAAAATATATGATAAAAAAAAATTAATTTGAGGGTAATCAGGTATTGCTTAGATAAAGGTAAGATAAGATAAAAATGTATCCAATGTCATGTACCTGTTAAAGAAAAACCTATGATTCTTTGATTAGATAGTGCGAGTTGATTAGGATCAGTGATATGGTACATGGTGATCTAAGAAGCATTTACTGCAAAGAATAAAAAGAGATTTGAATTCTCTTGACTTGAGATATTGTATTAGACATCTCAATGACAGGAAAAGATCTATGTAGTCGGTTCCATATAATTAGGACATTATGCCTGTTTGTTGTTGTTTCATTTTGTGATGAATAAGCAATCTCTGTAATCCAATTTCATAGTGAAATTATATAGTTAATATTCTTCCAATTATTCTGTTGATTCTCTCCTTCATTATTGTAGTGTCAAACCCGAATGCACTTTAACAATCAAATCTGAAGAATATTCTTAATTCCTGTGCCCCAAATATCTTTTTGTTCTGAAAGCTGCCACAAGCATGTGTTCTGTTGTTTAATTATTCATACACAGTATTTAAATTGCTATTTGCAAACTTGCAGAATGGTCAATTCCTTGAGAAATCCAGTGCATTTGGGAACTTCAGTCAACCCTGCCCCCCATCAGTTCTAGAAGCACCATTTATTGGTGATGTCAACAACAGACTGTCACAAACCATTGAAAATGCCATTGTTGGACATCAACGTGAGTTGTCATCGTACATAGTCATACAAATATACTAAGTTCCAAGCAGTTATGTCTTTTCTTTTCTTTTCTTTTCTTTCAGAAGCTCTTTCTAGGTCTTCACCAATCGAGTCGGTTGCTCGTTCTATATCAAAAGAATTTTCATATTTGGACACGGCATCAAATCCCCTAAGATATTCCATAGTTTTGTCGAAGGCTGATGAAGAATATGAGCAATATGTCTTTGTTGAAAAGTTGATTGCATCTGCTGGATTGGACTGCAAAAAGTCCAGTGTGAACTTCACAGGATGGCATTCACTAGAGAGCCCTTTGAATCCCATGTTACTGGAGCTGCACATGAATGGTGAGGAGGCTAAATTCAGAAAAAGGGGATCAAACAAGAGGCTCCTATTTGATTCCATCAATGCAGCGTTGTTAAATATAAGCCAGAAAGAGACACTGGCCTCATATCCATGGTCTCAAGCATGTGACAGAAATAAATATGATTGTCTGAGTGGTCCATTGGCTGAAGAAGTGTGGGGAACCATAAGAAGCTGGTTTTCTGGTCACAGTTATGTGACAGGTGAATTTAACTACAGCAGCAATTCAGTAGACTGGTTGGTTAAGAAAGAGATGACAGGCGGGCAATGGGTTGAATCCATGTGGTTGGAAATGTATGACTTCAGCAAGGAAGTTGGTGTGGTACTATTGGAGGAGTTAGTCGAGGAAGCATTGTCAGAATTATGATGCACTCATTCTTCTTATGTCATTTACCTTGTTACTACACAATTTGTCATTCAGGTGGCCCTAAGAATGCAGATTACTATATACTGTAAAAAATGTTTATACTGTGATCTTCCTGTGATTGATCATCCTCAACACTGAGACCATCCTGCGAGATTCACCGGGTGAGATAACAACTGGATCGGATAACAGTGTGAATCTATTCTGTATGTGGTTTCGACTTCTGGGGAAACAGGTAGACTTCAATTCAGTGATGATCTGTTGTTATGAATATGGCAGCTAATATGTCTTTTTCCCTGTCAGTATTTGACAGCTTTTGTATTGTGCCCCACATGAGGCAATATTAGTATGTAATTTTTACTGACATGGGGAGAGGAATGAGGAAACTATTGCAATATTGAAATCATTGGCATACAATGTCATATATATTCAAGTGAAATTACTGCTCTTGCTTTAGATTTCAAACCCAATGGTGAAGTTTCCATTCCAGAAGCTGTCATAGAACTTATTATGTATCAACTTACAGAGAAAAGAATTCTGAACTGTGGCATTCCAAATTGACATTTATAGTTCATCAAGTTGCAGTTCCAATGGTCAGAGGATTTCAATGCAGCATTGCCAGCATGCAGATCATGATAACAGGACAAACAATTACTAGGTACACCAGTTCTCATTCTCTGTTCATTTTCCATAGAAGAACAATATGAGTTTGAACTATTTCGGAGCACTTGCCATTTTCTTATTTCATTTATAAAAAAAAATGTAGTCTTTATTTGTATTATTGTGTTTTTGGATGATTTCTCGACAAAAACTTCAGATTTTTTATTTGGATAAACTCTCTTTTTCCATTTCCATGTTTCAAATTGAAATAATCTATTTTGTTTTTTTTCAAAAATATTCTTTTAATTTTTTTATTAAACTATTAGAAGGATATATTTATCATTTATAAGGGTATATAGTTTTTTGTTATTTTTTTGATCGATTCGAAATCGAACCAACATTATTAGTTCTTGTTCTAACTCTTAGACATTGGAATCGAAATCGAATCGAATTGATCTCGATTTAAATCGAATTGAAGTTGGAGCTAATCTTAATAACTGTAAAGGGTATTTTTATCATTATCAAAAAATTGAAACTCTAGGCATTTTAAAAATAACGAGCTTGAATTTTTTTTTTTTAAATCACCTATTTTTTTTCTAAGTTCAAAAAAGCCATGGATAATAACTGGTTGCTAATTGAAGTGGCACAAGAGGAGGACGTAAATATTATATTGAAATTTAGTGAACAAATACGTTTGTTTTTATATATTAAAATAATAAATATATAAAAGCTCTTATCATTTAGATTTTATAATTCAGGGAAATAGCCGAACAAATTAGGCCGCTAAACGATGCCTACTTAAACTGTGACCGATCCGAATTCGAACCCGAATCCGAACCCGCTAAACGATGCCTACTTAAACTGTGACGGATCCGAACCCGAACACAAGAAGGACAACTTCGAGTTGAGCCCAATAGCCACTCCCCTCCCCCTCTCCTCCCTCTCTCTCCGATGGCGGCGGTGCGAAGCGCGATTCTGAGACACTTGAGGCTGCGGGTGGTCTCGCCGGCGCCGCAGGTGTCCTCTCCCTTCGCTAGTCTCCTTCGTTGCGGCTTCTCTGACGAGGTGAAGGGTTCCTTCCTCGATAAATCTGAGGTCGCTGATCGGATCATTACCGTCGTCAAGAACTTCCAGAAGGTCGATCCCTCCAAGGTACTTGACTACTTTCAGAACTGCTCAAATCGATCTGACCTTTTTGGTTTCAGTTCCTGCTGGACCCGAATTGCTCAGTGCAAACTAGGTTTTTTTGTGGGTTTGGGTTTTCCTGGGATGAGAGGATGGGGATAATCTTTACACTAGCGGGAGTATGCGTTGCATCTAAGCATGTAGGATAACCAAATGTTGTCGATCAGGTTGCGTTGTCAGGATCAGTGTCTGCTGCAACGATGTGTATATTTACATGCTACATCATAAAATATATGAGCATTATCTACTTAAGAACCAAAATAACTTTTGTGTGTTAGTTCTTACGTGATATTGCAATTCATATATCTGATCGAAGTTCCTGAGGGCCAGTTTTACCTGCAGAAGCTTTATTAGACTATATTCTTAAGCATAGAAAAGTTAGGGCTATCAACCATTTTTGTTTGTTTAATTCCATTTTTATTGACATAGTCGTATTATGATTTCTTTGATTCATTATTGACATAGTCACATTATGAGATATAATGTGCACTCTAACTGGCTTTGTTCCACAGCATATTGTTTCTTAGAACATTTTGTCTTCAACAGCGAGGTTGTAGTGTGGAAGTAGCATCATAATGTTTGTTGTAGTATCAATGAGGTCTTCTTGTTGGATTTTTGACATGCTTAATAGCAAGCCATTCTTCAGAAATTCTACCTTGGTGATACATGTACGTTTTGAACCTGTTTTTGCTACTTTATGTAACACGATAATTGCTAAAAACATCGGAGTTGTCAATTTGAACTTTATGTGTCGAAACCATGTTGCAGGGTTATACTTTTTGGATAATTTACATGCAACCAGCCAACTGTTACTTTATTTTTAGTGAGTCTCTTAGGTTTTGTATCAAATATGCACGATGGCTACACTAAGGGTGTGTTTGACTATAATTGTTAGGGTGTGTAGGCCTTGCTCCACAAAATTTAAGTTCCAAGCATTGTAAGTAGTGAGAGTCCAATTCCTGTTGTTTGATTCAAGGTATAGTTCTCAAGATTAATATTAATATTAGGATCGGCTCGGTTCGATACGTATCTTAGGTGTGTTGGACAATCCAACCCGATCAGTGACGCAGAGGTACATCTATACTTTTTATGTTTGTTAGGCAATACTCAATAATTTGGGAAGTGGCTTTTGAAAAAATAGGGAAATAGGTTTTGAAAGAAGAAGGCATTATTTTTACTTATCAGTTCACGAAATCAATTTCGGATCCCTTTTGTTCGAATTGGAATGTTCACTTCCTTGGTTGCTTCCTTCAACCAAACTAAGTTCACCAGTTCCCTGCCCTTAGTTTCATTTGCTTTAACCATGAGTGAAGTTTGTCAAATGAATCTCATTAGGAAGAGTGAAATGGACTACATGAAATACCAGGATGGACATTTTGCAAACTCTGTTAGGAACTATAATACCGACAAGTATTTTGGCTCTTTTTTTTATAGCTTTTGAATAAGGAAACTTATACTGTTCATATAATGCAATCTTCTGGGCTAGAGAAGGTATGTATTTTCCCGAAATAGTGTTTAAGGATATTTTCTGAAGACACCTCCAAAGTTAGGTTTTAAGATGCATACTTTCCTGTCACTTCATTTGACAACTAATAGTTTGCTCATCTGGCATTGGCTGCAAATGGCGGAAGTAACATGCTGATACTTATTAATGCCCAGTTTTTGTTTCCCAGCTGAGGTCATAAAATTGGATACTATGCAAAAGTCCTACGCTAAAGGGTTCATCATTTATATTATGGTAATCGCAGGTCACATCAAATGCTCATTTCCAGAAGGATCTAGGTCTTGACAGTTTAGACACCGTGGAGGTTGTCATGGCTCTTGAAGAAGAATTTGGGTTTGAAATCCCCGACAGTGATGCAGACAAGATTGACTGCATAAAAGTTGCCGTTGACTTCATCGCCTCGCATCCCCAGGCAAAATGAGCATTCGTATTGTTTCCATTTGGCAGGAGAAAAAAAAAAGCAACCACTCTATTTTGATCAAATAACAAGTTTAAGCTGTTGTATCAGAACCATCGTCTTTCTTTGATGGTTTGGTTCAAGCAATTTGCTTTATGGATATCAAATGCTCTTTCGTCTAACTTGAGTTGCTTTGAAGTTGATAAACATTCTAGGCATTTAGTTGGTTATGTTTTTCGTTGTCTTTTGAGGATGTGAGCTATTTGGTACTCCGATACAAGCTTTGTATGAGCATATTTGCTCGTATTTTTCTTATCGTGCATCCCTATTTTGGCCCTTTGAAAAGATGGATAGTCTGTCAAACATATACTCCGAATACAGGTTGCCTTTCATAAATGCTGTATTCATCTGTTGTAGTTGGGTTTTTCCTTTTCTTTTTTTTGACACTTCACAGGTTACATAAATGCTACATGTCCAGTACAAACTGTATTGGAAATGAGGGAGGCATTGGGAGGGAAAAAAAAATTTAGAGAGAGGAGATAGTTGAAGAAGAAGAAAATATGAATTGATTACAGAGTCTGATTACCAAACAAGCCCGTCTAGCTCAGTCGGTAGAGCGCAAGGCTCTTAACCTTGTGGTCGTGGGTTCGAGCCCCACGGTGGGCGATTAGATGTTTTTTTTTAATACTATCAATATCAACCGTAGTGGCCCGAATGTGTAGGCAAAGATTTTCATTTTAAAAAAAAACTATAATTGGTAAATATTATCACAATGATTAAGAATTTAGAATCGATAGACATTTTGACAAATGATTAAGGATAAATATTATTTAATTAACAGAGACTTTATACCTTGATTGATTTTGGTATAAGACTCGATTAGATGCTTTTTTTTTAATACCATCAATATCAACCGTAGTGCCCTGAATGTGTAGGTAAAGATTTTCATATTAAAAAAAATTATAATTGGTAAATATTATCACAATGATTAAGAATTTAGAATCGATAAATATTTTGACAAATAATTAAGGATAAATATTATTTAATTAAACAGAGACTTTATACCTTGATTGATTTTGGTATAAGACTCGGTTAATATTCAAAAGTAATACAAGGTACCTATTGGCCCGAATTATGAAAATATTATGAAAGTAAGAATAAATATCATTTAATTATAAGAGACTTTAAACCTTGATTGATTTCGATATAAGACTTAGTTGATATTAAAGTAATACAAGGTACCTATTGGCCCGAATTATGAAAATAATACTTTTTTTAATACCATGTCAACTGTAGTGGCCTGAATGTGTAGGCACAGATTTTCATTTTAAAAAAAAACTATAATTGGTAAATATTATCACAATGATTAAGAATTTAGAATCGATAGACATTATGACAATGATTAAGGATAAATATTATTTAATTAACAGAGATTTTATACATTGATTGATTTTGATATATGACTCGGTTAATATTTGAAAGTAATACGAGGTAGCTATTAGCTTGAATTATGAAAATATTATGAAAGTAACGATAAATATCATTTAATTACAAGAGACTTTAAACCTTGATTGATTTCGGTATAAGACTTGGTTGATATTCCAAAGTAATACAAGGTACCCATTGGCCCGAATTATGAAAATAATATTTTTTTTAATACCATCAATTTCAACTGTAGTGGCCCGAATGTGTAGGTAAAGATTTTTATTTTTTTAAAAAAAACTATAATTAGTAAATATTATGACAACGAATAAGAATTTAGAATCGATAGACATTATGACAATGATTAAGGATAAATATCATTTAATTACAAGAGACTTTATACCTTGATTGATTTCGGTATAAGACTTCGTTAATATTCGAAAATAAATTAGGAGATCACTCAGAAGTGGCATAGATGTGATGAAAAGTATGTAAAAATTCTCACTTTCAGAAAAGGGACTATAATTGTTATACATTATGATAATAATTAAGAATAAATATTGATTTCGGTATAAGACTCGGTTGATATTCGAAAGTAATACGAGGTAACTATTGGCCCGAATTATAAAAGCATTATGAAAGTAATACTTTTTTTAATACCACCAATTTCAACCGTAGTGGCCCGAATGTGTAGGCAAAGATTTTTATTTTTTTTATAAAAAAAACTATAATTGGTAAATATTATGACAATGAATAAGAATTTAGAATCGATAGACATTATGACAATAATTAAGGATAAATATCATTTAATTACAAGAGACTTTATATCTTGATTGATTTCGGTATAAGACTTTGTTAATATTTGAAAGTAATACGAGATACCTATTTGCCATGATTTATGAAATGATAAATTAGGAGATCACTCCGAAGTGCCATAGATGTGATGAAAAGTATGTAAAGATTCTCACTTTCAAAAAAGGGACTATAATTGTTATACATTATGATAATAATTAAAAATAAATATTATTTTCTTATAAGAGATTAAGTGAACACCTTTAATCGATTTCGGTATGAGACTTAGGTTGATATTCCAAAGTAATACGAGATACCTAGGAATCACAAAATGCGATCAATAGGTTAGAAGATTGCTCAAAAGTGGTGCGGATGTGATACAAAACAGGGTTCTCACTTTCAGAAAAGTGACTAAAATTGATAGACATTATGGCAATGATTAAATATAAATATTATTTGGAGAAGAATCTAAAAAATATTGATAGTACCATATTTAAAATTTGATATGCCAACAAAATTAAATATAAAAAACTCGCTTTAATAGAGTCCAAATATAGGGGCTAATATTAATTAGCTCATTTTAGAATGTAATTACTACCAAAAGATCATGCTTTAAAGATAGATAAAAAATTAAAATGAGAAAAAATTTAAAGGATACAAAATCTTAAAAAAATACTAAAAGAGTTATCTTATGATAATTTTTATAACAAGTTATATAGTAAGGATGAGAAAATAAAATATTAAATTAGTCGATCGAGAAAAAGAAAGCACAAAAATTTAGATAATTTATATATATATATATTAAAGATGAAAATGAAAGAATACTTACTAATGATAATAAAATTAAGAAAAGATGAATAATTTTTTTTTATGAATTATTTAATAAACATTCCACGAGTAAATTTGCTTTAACTATAAATAATGATGATAGATCTAATAATTATATATTTGTTCATAAGATTAGAGATAGCGAGGTAAAAGAAGCCTTAGAAAAGATGAAAATAGGTAAAAATATGAAATATGATGAAATCGCTTTTAAGATCAGAAAAAATTTAAAAGACCGAGGAACAGCTTAGTTAACTAATTTCTTTAATAATATTTTAAATTTTGAAAACATGTTTAATGAAGAGAAGAAGAGCTATTTTTAATGCTAACTTATACGAATAAAGATAACATCTAAAATTATTTTAATTATAGAGAAATTAAAATTATAGGTCATACCATGAATGAAACTTTAGAAGAGGGTAATCGAACTTAGGATAAGATTTAAAATAAATATATCCCAAAATCAATTTAGTTTTATACATAAAATATAAGATATTTATTTAATAAAATATTAATAAAAATATAAAGAGAATAAATATATAAATATATAATCCTTATTGATTTAAAAAAACATATAATAAAGTTTCTAGAGATTTACTATTGTGAGTTTTAAAAAAGAAAGATGTATCAACTAACTTCATTGATTTATAAAAAATATATACAATAATATACTTATTAGAATTAGAACTGTAATGAGTGAGTTTTCTATTAAAACTAAGTAATCATTCAATGTTTGTTATTTGATGATAATATTATGTTGTTGATGAGAGTTTAAATAAAAATAATTATAAATCAGAGTTATTGCGACAAATCTTAAAAACTAGAGGTTTAAGATTAAGTAGAATTAAAATTAATTTTATGACATCAATTTTAGCAAAACTATAAATAAATAAAAGTATCTAATTAGATTAGATGAACAAGAAGTTCTATTAAGTAAAAGTTTTAAGTTTCTTGAATCAATTATTCAATAAGATAGAGATTAATGAAAATATTATTTATAGAGTAAAAACAGGATGATTAAAATGATGAATAGCATAAAAAATTGTGTGATCATCTGGTTAAACCAACAATGATTTATGAATCTTTTGATAACTAAGAAACAATATATACAAAAAAAATCTATATTTTTGAGATGAAAATATTGAAACAAATATAAGAAGTTAGTATAAAGATAAAAACAAATATTTTATTTATTCATGCACATGTAGATGTTGCCTTTAATAAAGGAGTGTCATTTAAAATGATATGAATATATATATTTAAAAGACCTAAAAAGACTTTAATAAAAACTACAAATAAATACAACAATTAAAAGAGGTAACATAATAACCATTAGTAGTATGATGAGAGACAAAGAATTTTTTTATTAAATCTTAATAAAAAATTATAAATAAATATTTAAATATCCTTAATTAAGGATATAACTCTTTATAGATCTCAATAATGACAAAAGATTTATGTAACATACTTGCTATAAAGTGACTAGAAAGAATATGAGTAAGTCAAATCTTGAAGCCAAAAAATTTGTTATGGTACATAATTTCACATCAAATGCATACACCGATTGGATGATTTTACTATATCATTTCTACCAATATCAATGTTGCACAGTAAATAATTGTAACTTGCTACATTTGTTATAACAATTTGTCAAACTCGTGATCAAATGTGCAAAGCTAATTTAAAAGCCAAAAGATACCAATGAGGCGTGAAACTATTATCCTTGGCTTTTACTTTTATGTATGTGCAATATACTTTGATCGACGAGCCTGAGATCTCGTCTTTCTACGTAACACCCTCCAACCATGTGGTAGGGGAGCATTTAGGGCTAGCAAAATTTGAAGTCCATGACAATTGACAAATGCACAAATAATGCGAGAAGAAGTAACACATATCATGCCACCGACGTTACCTATTCTCCAATATACTCTGCAGCAAAGTTTAATGTAAAGATTTCTGGGTGAAACTTAAATCACTACTAAGATAGTCACTATTTTATCACTAAAAATTAATAATGTAATAATTGACACCAGCTAGGAGTATTTATGTCCACGATATCATCAAAATGAAAAGAAAAAGTATGTTTATAATGATAAGATAGTAAATAGTACAATTAGTAATCATGCAAATTTTCATAAAAAAAAGTACCTAAACTTGACTGGAACTCCCTCCCTCTTGCAGAGACAACAGAAGATTTTACACTAGATCAACAAAATAAGATCTTAATTTGATGGTATTGAATCCAGTCTACAGTCTTTGTTGAATAGCAGTTCCATTATATTATTCGACTAAGCAGCATCAAAATGAAGTTGGAAAGGGAACAAACCTCTAACCTTATGAAGATCAGATTGGACTAGAGGGGTGTGGTATCAACTAGTGCCTCCAGTATTCTTCTCTCAAAGTTTTCATCCTTAATCCACTCGGAACTCTGGCGACGTAAAAGCTCTTTTTTCTCGGCTTCCTTTTCTTCCCTCAGATTCTCTTTTGCCCTCCAACTTTCCAATTTCTGAGTTCTTTCTTTCAACTGCAAACAGTTTAGCATGGTCATCAAAAAGCAACAACAAAGGGTGCCATGTCAATTGCTAAAAATAAAGAGAAAAAGTTTCATGTACAATGATTAATATAAAAATATACCCATGCATATTAGGTGGCTAGCTGTCAAAAGCACAAAGGTGATTCTATGTGCTAGGCCAGAGTTATTGTATGTGCAAAAGTATTCTCCTTGAAATGTTTCCAGCCTCATAATGAACATAATACCAGGTTTAGTGAACGAAGCTCCAACAACTATGCCAACATTAAGAAAAGAGAATAAAAATAACTTCAACAAACATTTGTGAGATAACCATTCAACGAAAGCTCCCTGGAAACTCGAGGTGCAGTGCGGCATCAAGGTCTATTGAAATCTAGGACAAAGGTGCACATATCATTGAAATAAGGCACATACATGAAAACTTATGGTCTTTCACTCCCACATTGGCTACAACATGGTCCGGTCGATGCCTGTGTTCAATATAAAGTTTAATGTGTGCCATGACTCGAACTAACAGGTGGACTAGCCTAGTAACTTGTAAGGTGTTATAAACCATGTGATCTAAAATGCTCTTGATCGAATTACTAGTAGTAAGCATAATTCTAAAAACAATGCAAATTTACCATTCCGACTGGTATCTATGGTCTAGTACCTATAGGTTTCTTTTCTATTGAAACCAAGAGGTACAACTTGGTATGCAGCTTGTTACACCGTCTATTGTCCCAGGAGAATTACCGAAGCCAGTATAAGACCGAGATTTAAACCTTAGTATTAAGCCCATCGAGCCTCTCGTATCAAGAAAATCCACCATTTACTCCCAAAATGGGGCATCACTATTTGCTTCTAAAGCCTCTTAATTCTTAATAGTGACAATCTTATACTTCTTAAAGGATATCCATTATTTCTTGTGTCCTGGCAATATTTGTGCAATGGCCAATGTAAATAAAAACAAAGAGACGAAAATTAACAATTACTTATAATTGATGAAGAAAATCTGAAAAATGACTTGTTCAAGAAAGTAACAGTAATATTATAATATCACTCAAACTAACAAATGTAGAGAAATGATACTTTATGGGAAAAATAGGTAACAAATATGAAAAGAAGGATGTATCTCCTAGAAGGCTTTCTTGCTCAGTGAAAATGGCCTTCCCTACTGCTCTTTGCTGGTGAAGCAAGCAGCCTTGTTCCAAGTGACATCCTTCCACTGCTGCTCAATCCTTAACAGCTCCATCACATACATGGACTAGATGAAATATCTACTTCATTTGCTTCTTGGAGCTGTTTGAGCCTCATATTCACCTTCCAAGGTTGATGATCAAACCGTAGCTCCTGATGAACCCACATGATCTGGAGAACTCATATGATTGAGACAAAAAAAGTGGCAATAGGCTGCAGAAGTTGGCCTATCAGCATTGGGCAAAATGGTAGAACTGGAATTGTAGGTTTTGGTTGAGAAACGATAATTGTGGTGAGGGTGAGGATGACAAAAGTTGGTTGCATAAAAAGAGGAGGCAAATGGTGGAAATAGAGTTTGAGCTTATCATTTGCTCAGTGTCGTTTCAAATCAAAAGTAGACAGTGTTTTGTTATGTGGATGGGCTTGATCAAATAAAAACAGGTCTAACTGGAAAACCCAAACCAAGATGTGTGGGGGGTGCAACTCGAACAAGTTGCAACCGGACTTAGTGAAGTAATTATCTATTAGATTTTGAGATGAAAATATTCTATTCTAGTTTTGTTTTCATTATCATATGTGCATTGTAAGCATGCATTTTAATGGCCATAAAAAGGCTTCTAAATAGTCATTGCTATAACAATAGCAACATTTCCCAAAAATTAACCATTAAAATGATCTGACTATTGTCATCCATTCTATTTTAGTTGGTTTGAGTCACCTAGTTTATACAAAGACATCATTTCAAGTTGCATAAAAATATAAATCCCCATTTATTAGATCCTTCAATGTGAAGATCAAGTTTTGATAGTCAATGTACTAGATCCTGATGTTCATACCTAATGTTTCATCATGCCTAATGTCAAAAATTCCTCCAAAGTTTTCATATAATTGGCCAACTTCAAGCTCTTGATGAACATATCTTCTATATAATGCAGCATGTTATAGTTGTTGAAAGATCTTATTCATTTCTCTTCTTCACAAAATGTGCTCATCTACTAATTTTATGTTTTTTACTTTTTCTCAACAACCAAAACTTTTAACCCTTTAAAATTAAATATAAATGGAAATTTTGCATTCTCGAATTTCAAAATAATAATGAAAAATAATAAAAAATGTAACATTATGGAGGTAAACCAGTTAGGAGTAGTGCCTTATGAGAAAGACCATCAAACACACATACACACATTAGCTGCACCTCAATTGAATCAATATATACAACGCAGGGCTCCAAAATTGAGCCTGAAACAACCTACTACTTCAGTGCAACTAAGTAGACCAACAAAACTTAAATCAATAATATATAAGTTTGACATCCATCCAGTAGTGAACCCACTCAACAATAGTTTGGATGATCCCCAACAATGCCATGAGTCTCTGTTATGAGGCAGTTTGATATTTGATATTTAGCTTTAGGTGAATCTATCAAGACTGTATGTATCTTTTCATGGTTAGTTATTGCATTGGTGAGAGTCAAAAGGTGAATCAATTGAGTTACATCTCTGGCTATAAGAAATAAAAAGTAACGTTAACTATGGGTTATTTTGAAACTAAAAAGATGGCTACATTGACTGTTACTTCTATTATTTTCATGCGACACTCCCACTAACTTCCAAAGAGTCTTTAACGAAGACAAAATAAAATTATAAAACAGGGCAACGAGATGACTTCAGATAGAGTAAAAAGTCAGCTATTTTCCATAAAAAATAATCCCTAGATGGCGCATAACTCAGTTCCAATGGGCTAACGGCTTTGATTTCTGAATATGGCTTTCATTATTGGCTATAACAAATTTATCTGAATATTTGCTTTGATGTCTCCCAGAAATTGTACGTCCGAGAAAAAAAAAAGTTCAATCTTAAGGAAACATCCAAAGGTAGCAACGATCGTGTATCATATATTCTTAAAATGACAGTAATCACATATCAGTGCCAATGCCCGCACTCCAGTCTTTGTAACGAGTATTATATAAGCAACTCAAATTCATGAAGAAACTCTCGATCTGGATGAGCACACGACTTGTTCGACATGATAACACATACTATAAGATCATCCAATCCAAGACTCGGATAATAAAAAGAATCAGAAATATCAACAGAAGAAGGCTACGTACTAGGGTCAGGCGAAGCTCCTCCTTGAAGGCTTTCCGTTCCGCAGCGCGGGTCTCGGCTGCAGCAGCCTTCGCCTTCTTCAGCTCCTCGTTGGCAAGGCGAGCAGCCTCACGCCGGGCGTCAACCTTGCGCTGGTTCTCGATCCTCAGCAGCTCCATCTCGTACGCGTACTCGGCTCGGACCTGCTTCATCTGCTTCCTGTAGTCCCGACGCAGCCGATCAAGCCTCGCCGCCGCCTCCCGAGGGTTGGCGACCGGAGCCCAGCTCCCGAGGAGCTCGCACGGCGTAGAGAACTCGTGCGGCCGAGGGGGCGGGTAGCGGCGATGGGGCACGGGAGGCGGCGAGGCAGCGTCGGGAGCGGCGTCGGTGGTGGTGGAATGCGATCGCGAGAATCGAGCGAGGAGCGGAGGCAGCGGGGGGGACGAGGAAGGGACGCGGGCGGCGCGGATGCGGAGGAGGCGAACGGTGGCCATGGAGATCGAGGTTTTCGCCGCTCGCTCTGGTTTCGAACAAGAATGTAGTGGAATGATTTAGGGTTATATAAATTGCTTTCAGGATTTGGGGTTTTAATGGAATAGCGTCCATAAATGAAAATTAAAGAGCCCGTCGTGGATGCTTTCACCTTTACATCCTTTATATTGGTTAGTTTATGAAGTGAGCTCATGTTCTTGGACTCATTTAGGATCTAAAGAGGAGATTTCAAATGGGAACATTTTACATTACTAGAAAACTCAAAGATTTTCGTAAAATGTGGTAATCAATTAGTACTCTATTTTTTTCTCCTTTAAAATATGACCAAAGTTATAATGCTTTTAAATAACCAGTCAAGCTATTAGTAGCATTACAAAAATGAGTTCCTCGTCATTAATATGCTTGCTGGCGATAATTTGTGGGCAAACCTAATTTTAACAGCTGGTACAGTAATAATAAAAATATATCATTTTTTAGTAAGATTATATGAGCAAATGCCTAAATCAAAATATGTCATTGCTATAGTAGCTTGTAAGAGGGATGTTCAGTGTTAATGAACTGATGCGTCGTGGCTGATGAGTCAGCACGGTTTAGTTCACGAGTCGATGTCAGGAGTCTTCGGTCAAGTGGGCTGGTTGTCAAAGTCGATCGTGCCTTCTGAACGGGGTGCTAGTATCAAAATGTTGAAAACGCCTCTCTCGATTATGATGGTTTCGCCTTGGGAGAGATCCGTTTTCCTACGCAGAAGGCCCTTGTCGGGTGTCTACCAATTGTGGTCTCTTCGACGAGTAAGTCAGTGGTGGGTCGATCTCTTTTTTTCTTTTTTCCCCTGGGCCGGATGCCAGTCACAAGCTTTATACTACTATACGAGGGTCGGTCGTACGTGGGTTTGGTGTGGCGATCGATCCTCAAGAGATGAGTGGGTTGGTTGCCGAGGTTGGTCGTGCCCTTCGGACGGGTGCTAGCATCGGAATGTTGAAAACGCCTCTCTCGATCAGGATTGTCTCGCCTTGGGGGAGATCTGCTTTCCTGCATAGAAGGCCCCCGTCAGGTGTCTATTGATCATGGCCCCTTCGATGAGTAAGTCAGTGGTGGGTCGATCTCTTTTTTTCTTTTTTCCCCTGAGTTGGATACTGGTCATGGGCTTTATACTACTGTATGAGGGTCGGTTGTACACGGTTTTGACGTGACGATCGATCCTCGAGAGGTGAGATGGTACCTTTATGCGGCCACCGTCCCGAACTTACTGGGATGGAACGTACCGAGCAACGTCTTGGTACGGTCTCCAGCTCAACGCATGGGGGTGCTCCTCTTGCTGACTTGGCTATAATGTGATGTGATATGAATTATGACATCAGTGAGACGCAAAATATACCTTATCATTCAATACTCCTAAGCAATACTTTCCTATAAAGAGTAAGCTGATATTCACTGATTAAAGAAATGACTATCCAACGAATTAATTTCTTACTTTTTTTATTCAAAATATCCTCTTCAGAAGAACATAGAAAAACAGGAACAAAAGAAATGAAATGTGCTATGAAATATTGGATGAAAATTTCCACCTGAGAGCAAGTATTATGGTTTTTATTATTGTCGCCCAAAGCAAGAGTATTTATTATAATTAAAACTTCGAATATTTACCATTTGGTTTATCTAGAGTTCAATATTACAAACTTATGTTGTTAGATTAGATGTCCAATTATTATTTTTGTTTAATTAGTAAAGGCTCATCACTGTAAGAATTAAATATTTTAACATTAGCCCTTCTAAACTTCAATTTTACACACTATATATAACATAATACATATACAAAATATTGTAGGATGACAAAATAACTTGACATATTATAGATCATTAATTATTTATAAAATTAATAAAATCAAACAATTCTCCTCTATCAACTACACACATAACTTATGTCTCTGTTAATATATTGCTACATATTATATAGGTCTCATGTTTCAATCCACTTTCAACCTCATATACATTATTGAATGTAACAAAAATATCTTTTAACTAAGAAAACATACACAATTATAATATGATTACAAACTTCTTGCAATGCCTTCCAAAGTTATTACTTTCCTCCTTATATAGTATCAAAGCATATTAATAAAATATAAAATGATAAAAATCTTAGGATGAATTCTTAACAAAGCTTCTATCTTTGTGAAATTTCAATATAGTATCTTAATCTTTAAAAATTCTTCCAGATTATCCCTCGTTGCATAAAAAAATAATTTTATCTTTTATCGTTGTCATCATATAATATTTTAGATGAATATATTATTTTAAATAATTTGTTTTAGAGGAACTCATAATGTATCCAAAAATCTCGAGTTTCTATTTTTCTAGAGCATTTATTATTTTCTAAAAGATGATATTACATCTAGTTTTCCTCCTATCGATTGTCGCTTTCATCTTATCATCGTCACATCGACCTCTCTTATCGTCGTCTTACTTTTTAAAAAACTTAACTAATTATGCTGGAAAAAAGTGAAATTTTAATATTTTTATTTTTATTTTTAAATTTACCCTGACTTATTTGGATTAATAAATATGTAAATCACGTGCTGTGTAGGGATATATATGTAATTTAGCTTTCCTCTTTTACATCGCAGGCTGCCATTCGCCGCTTGCATCTTTGTTTCCCCGTCTTCGGTCTTCCATCACCCCGTTTGTATCCCTAATCCTAACCCTAATTGGTTCGCTCCAATTAGATCGAATTTGATCGAGGGGCTCCCTACATCTTGCCCTTCCTTTCCCTAATGCGCGGCCTCCCGCGCGTCCTCGCCGAACAGATCGGATATGGCACTTGTCGTGGCGGAGTCGGCGGGTGCTCTCGTGGAATTGGACGTCGGCGACTCGACGCAGTCTTTGGCGCGGCTCGTCGACTCCCAGAGGGAGCTCTTCCATTCCCAGATCGATCAGCTTCAGCAGCTTGTTGTCGCCCAATGCAAGCTCACCGGGGTGAACCCCCTCGCCCAAGAAATGGTACGGTTTCTTCTTTCGTTTAGGGCATTGCTGGGTCAGTAAGTTGTGAATAGTTAAAATCAACGGAAAATAATTATTGTTTGAAGTAACATGGTTTGATTTGATAATTAGGGCTTCACCTATTGCCACAGTAATAGCTATTTGTATATGTTATGGATTAATTTGTGGAATAAGGTCTCTTTTATTTTATGAAATTTCTCATGTTGTCTGCATGTAATATGTGGTATTCCTGTGAAGTCTTGATTAGCCCTCTCTGATCAAGTATTTGAATGGCCCTGCACATTTTGGCAATAGAGGTGTTATATTTTTCTGTAGGTATGATGATTAGCCATGTTTGTACGATTTTAGGTCTCAAGTTGTTTTATATGCATTTTTGAGGGCACTCGTATCCCGTGGGACCTTAGTTCAGGCTCATGGAAAAATTTAAATGTAGGATTAATTAATTTTAATATTTGAAATGTTTTTGAGATATGTTGGAACACATTTTCTTATTTTTTCTAAAGAGTTTTTAAGAGAACATTATTAACTGTGCGACCTTATGTTTGTAATATGTAAGATGAATTCCAATTTTGTCATGAAAACATACAACTTTTGAACTAAAATAGTTTTTGGAAGCTTTAGAAGAGGTTGGTTGAGCAACAAAGTCTTGAAGCAGCTTGATGGATGTTATGAATGAGAGATAGCCTAGTATATTTTTTATAATAATAAATCAATATCTAAAGTAATTTTTGCTTAGATAGAAAATGATTTTAAAGCCTCCTAGCTGTTATTAGAGTTCTTTTACGATTTCCTTTTTTCTTTCCCTCTTATGAATGCAAGAAATTTAATTGTAACTACCTTCAGCTGAATGTTCTTTTTTGGCTTTTTAGTTTGTGAACATAATGTGATTATACAAATTGATTGATCCTTGAAGAGAAAAGATTGTATAACTGACGATAATCTAGGAAGCTAGCTCAGTAGAAACTCAAAATGCCAAGTTTGTTTCTTTTTTAAAACAATAAATTTTTATAGCTTGTAGCTATTGGTACTATGATCTAATGTAGTGAACTGGAAGCAGCAACTCTTTTTTGCCCTTTTAATTTGCTTCTAAATGAAAAAAAGAATGTAAAAGTCAAGACAAACTTGAAGATGGAGCTTCTGTGTGGCTTGTTGGATGGCTTACCTTTCTTAATAGTTTAATTTTAATATCATTAATTAAGGTGTTACTCAACCGAAGTAGTTTAAATAAGTACAACATAAAATTTTACTATAGAGAATGATTGCCGCAAATGCATGACAAACTGATTAAAATATATCCAAACATGAGATAGCAATTGAGGAGATTTTTCTAGTAAAAGTTAAACTTATCTTGTTTAGTAGAATAGCAACTCATCTAGTCTAGGATGGATGATGAATGGAATATAAAAAGGTCAACCGTGAGGGACATTTCGGAGAAAGCTGGACAAGGAGAGGAGCAGGAGAAGAGGAGGAGGAGGAGCAAGAAAGGAAGGAGTACTGGCGGGCAGGTTGGTGAGGGCAGGCAGCAGGTGTCATGCAGGAGGTGAGGTGAGGGAGGGAGGCGCTGATCCAGGTTTTCTGGTTTGCCATCAAATTTGTAAATATTGTTCCATATGGACCAGGCCGGATGGTATTTAGAACTGTGATTAAAACTATATTTTTTTATAATTTTATTTATTTTAATTGGATCAAAACTTCAGTTGATATGTGTTTACAAACTCCACAAGATGTTCCAAGCCTGTAAACTATTGATAAGTACTGCAATTGTAAAATTGGATTCAATTGTTGATCTAGTTCAATTCTTTCTGCAACAAAGTTTCTTTCTAATTGACTTGATATGAGCATGTAGATGAAAAGGAAAAGGCTATTTGTGACTTGACCAATAAGAAGATGGATCAAAACAAAAATCCTATACTATTCCTAAAATGACATGAAAACATGTATCTGTTACTATTGACAGACTTCTAATTTTTTGTATCTGAACATTCTAATTGTTGGTTCTACTACATACATCTTTTTTATCTTAATTTTTTTGTTGGAGCTTTATGATTCAAGTTTCAGGAACCAAAAATGCCTAATGTGTATTTTGCACTATATTTACTTTACAATGTAAACATTCTGATTGCTGTTTCTTCTATTTATTTGTACATTTGATCACAGTATTTCTTGGTGGATCTCCTTGTCATTCAAATTGTAGGAAGCAGCAATGTGTTGTCTTGCACTTATTGCTGTTGTGACATGATCTTACTTTTCATTGGATTATCTTTTGCGCTCTTTGTTAGTTCATTCTAATTTAGATCCATTAGACTGTCTTTTTTTATATATCTTCTGTTTTAGACGGCAGATATTAAAAGTGCATTTTGATTTGCTTGCAGGCTGCTGGTGCATTATCAATACGAATTGGTGAGTTGTTGACTTGCGTTTTGCAACTATGTTTATTGCAAGTTCAAATTAATTTCAATTAATTTAGAGACTTTTCTATTTTTTAATACTTTTGATCCATAAATTGACCACAAGTGCTAACTTTCAGCCATAATTTGAGGTTTGGCTTTGTCAGGATTTCTTGATATCTGATTGTAAACTAGTCAATAAACTTTTTGAATGAGTTTTTTTCTCTTTGTTTAAGTTGTTTTATCTGATTGAACTTCTAGTTCTACCTACCAATGTAATGAAATTTGTTATATAGTTACAATGTCACATCTGAAACCAAATTCAAGTAGCAAGTTTTAATCATATAGAATTAGTAGTTAGTTGACGATGTGTTGGATACCTACATTAAAATCTTTTCAGAATTGTCTAATGTTACTAACAAGGTTAATGTGCACCTCTGTGTTGGTCTATCATTAGCTGGAAAGATGATGGAAGGGGTTGAAATTTAAAAGCATATCCACCACTGTTCAGCTTTGCTGGAAATTGGTTGGCATCCTAGCCACACGACAGTATCATCAATTAGAAAACTTGGCCAGCAGCTCTCTTATTGATTGCATCATTTCTCTTATTAAGTGGTGCCGCTTCTATGAAATCACATGTTCATGATAGGAGATGCTTCAAGCTGTTTTTGATGCTGAATTAATGTGAACTTTCTACTGCAAAGTTTGATATCGTGCAATCTTTTACAGGGAAACGGCCAAGGGATTTGTTGAACCCTAAAGCAGTAAAGTACCTGCAGTCAGTTTTCTCTATCAAGGATACAATTGGGAAAAAAGAAACTCGTGAACTCAGTGCCCTTTGTGGGGTTACAGTGTCGCAGGTCTTTTGCTTTATGTGATATCATATGACCTGATCTTTCAGTTTTATTGCTTCACTTATGTATCTATCATTAACTCATTACAATGACTCAATTGATGAGATCACCTGTATGAAAGGCCACCTTATTATTCGAGATGGGAAAGAGTTGCATTGGGATAGGAGACAAAGTAGAGTGAAAAAGAATGATTTAGAGGAAGGATTCTTGATGGGTGGATCAAAATAATACGTTGCAAAAATCAAAATTTATTTTTTGATTCAAGTTAATTCTACATCTTTGCCCCTTTATCATCCTCTACCTAGCAGAAAATTTTGAGAAATCGTAGATGAAGTTTATGCTGCAAATGTATCATAATACATCGCATGAAGAAATTCACACTCGGCTCTTTCTTTTGGGAGTGCCTTTTTAACATTAGAATTACTTGGTTTGGATCTTTTGACATAGAAAATACTCCCTTTCAACTGGGAGATTTTTTCTATTTCCATTTCTAATTCCCTTAATCTAGATAGTGTGGCTAGCTTGACGAGGATAGCAGGTAGATTTGTGGTATGCGATTTATGATGTAGAGATTGGAAATGCTTTCATGGCATTATAAGTAACATATCAGTTTGTAGCCTGTTTAGAATTGCTAAGTCAGCTAGGCTGATTCTATACAATCTATATTCAGAATATACCATATAGTTCCTTCTCATTTTTCAGAGACATCCTTTGTTAATTTCATTTCTTATAAACTCTTTCCTTTGATGTTTACCATCTAAAAGAAAATTGAAAAGCTGTTAGCAATTAAATGAGCAAATTTTCATGAAGTGCATAATTAGTCTTCATACTAGGTGTAGGCTCGATGGAAAAAGAATGGTTTAAGCACTGAACCATTCTGGTAAAATTGTGTGCTTGCTCTTATCCATGCAAGTCAGTGCATATGTTGTGGTGGCAAGTTGTAATACTAATCCACATCCTCGGATGAGCATTGCTTGAAAGAATATATGACAGATATATGCTGGTATCTGAACAGTATATGTGTCACGTGCACTTGAAGCCTTTGAAAGATGCTGGGTAAAAATTTCAAGACACATCTATTAAGAATCTTTTGCCACTAGTTATTTCAAACATAGTACAATAAATTCTTGGGTTTTCTTATTTCCCTTTCAATTTCGTCCCTTCTTTTCTGCATTGTTTATACATTCTGCTTAGCAACCAAATAAACCTCACATCATTGACCTCCATTTCTGGTATGACGTGCATCATAGTATGCATGTCTAAGACAAGTTTTTTGTTTGGTTTCCATTTTCGTCTGTTAGTTGTGAATGAAAAATAAATTGATTTGGAATAAAAGACTGATTATTTACTCTATCAAAACCTATAGGTCAGAGAATTTTTTGCTGGTCAGCGCTCAAGAGTGAGAAAGCTTGTTTGCTTGTCACGTGAGAAAGCAACTAGATTGGAAGCATCCAAAACATCCAATGAAGAACATTCATCAAGTTCAGACCAGCTGAAGCCTATCAGCAAAGAGCCATCAGGAATTGCTGCTGATGCTCTTGTTATTAGGGAGATTAAACCGTTTCCTGATAACACTGGAACTCTTGGTACTGTTAAAATTGACCAGCAGGACATTCCGAACTCAACCGGCCTCGTGAAAGTTGAAGAAGGCTGCCGATCCTTGTCGCAGGAAAACACTGTTCCTGGTGTTGACTCTGATGATAAGGAGTTTTTAGACAACATATTCAATTTGATGAGAAAGGAAGATACATTTTCTGGGCAGGTCAAGTTGCTGGAATGGGTTCTCTGCATTCAAAACACTGCAGTTTTGATTTGGTAATTTCGAGTTGTTTGTTTTTAACCTGAGCTGATATCATAAATTTTATATTTTAATGGGTCAACTCTTTTGCATGTTCTTAGGTTTTCAAATAACGGTGGCATCAGCATTTTGGCGACATGGTTGAGCCAAGCGGCTACTGAAGAGCAAACTACCGTGCTTCTTGTCATTTTTAAGGTCCTAATTTATCTATTTGATGAAAACTGCTATCCTATGAGTTATTGAAATAAAGTGATATTTTTTGTTCAGGTTCTATATCACCTGCCACTACACAAAGCTTTGCCAGTGCACATGTCTGCTATAGTGCCAGCTGTTAACAGGTTGCGATTTTATAGGACATCAGGTGTGTACATGTTGAGTAGCAGTAGGACAGTCAAACTTTGAGCAATATTAAGTGTTGTGTCTTGGCTTTAGGATATTTTTCCCAGTCTTTCTTTAGTTTGAATTGGTAAATATTTGGGCAATATGGACATTGAAATTACTCTAAAAGCTTAAGAATAAACAAGATATTATTTTCACTGGTTGGATATCTATGCTTCCTCTTCTTAAAGGGTAAACTAGGCGGTTATCATGAATTCTCTAACACTTGAACATGGTATCATCCATTTTGAACATATCTTTGTTTAGTGTCTCAATCTTTTTATCATGGTATCATCCTTTTTGAATATATCTTTGTTTTGTGTCTCAATTTTTTATCACCTGCAGCAGCATTAAGGTATTAGTTGAGCCTTTAAAGGATAGTTTTTGTCTTTTGATGCTTCTTTCCTTTTCTAAATTTGGCCACCTTTCCACCTTCAAGCTTGGTATTATTGTCTAAAGAATGATTTTTAAATCTTGTGCTCTTGCAGCTGTCATATAGTAGGCCTGTCTAGACTCCCTTGCAAATCTCCATATACAAGTATTTCCCCCAAGGTTTGTTATTTTGTGGCACAGGATAATGCCAAAAAAATGTCCTAGCCACATCTAAATGCCATAAATTGGCCTAACCACATGTTGGCACATCTTGCATGGATTGGCATGGTGTGTACTGATACTTTCTGGGAGAGTATGTTTTGACTATGAAAAAATGTGTGCCTATCAGCATTGCAATCCTTCCTTTCTATCTTGTGCTTTTCTGCTGTTGGCAGAATTGGTTCAAAAGAAATTGTGCCATCTACTACTTTTTCTTAGATATATATAAGTGCAGTGATCAATTAGGTGCTGCCTCTTTTCTGTAATATTAAGTATATTTGAAACTGAAAAGGACTTTAAGATTTTTGTTTCATCTCTCTTCCATCAAATCAGTTTTTATGCCTCTACACAGTCCAAAGTATTTGATTCGTCATCTCATACATATGCAATTGCAATTGCAGGACTGAAGCAGGTACTTCGACTGATAATTTCACTGTGTAATTAACATACTTTTTAACAATAAATAGGACCTTGCTTGACTTGCCAAAACTTAAGTAAACCTTGCGTACACATTTCGAATGCAAATGTTCTGTTTCTGACCGTCCAATGTTTTTGCTATTTATTCTTTATAGAAGTTGAACATATCTGCTCTTTGCTTCTATTATGGTTCTCATAATTGCTCACTGGAACTCACTTATCTGATTTGGAGATCAGACATATCAAACAGGGCAAGGATCCTTCTTTCTCGATGGAGCAAAGTATTCAAGAAAAGCCAGGCTTTAAAGAGACCTCTTGTTAGTTCCTCCAATACAGCAGAGATGGAGGCGCTTCATAAAAAGAGGCATGTATTCCTTTCTACTATGAGATGTGCCATTCCAGTTTTTTCTCTTGCCATCTTAGATTTCACTGTTTCTTGTCCCACAGGTTGGGTGGCTTTCTTGGTGACGAGTTATGCCAGTCCAAAGTTGACATTCCTGTGAGTATTTCTATATAAAAAAGATCATGACAAATTTGTTTAGAATAATAAGACTTGATTTTTGTTCTAAATGCTAGGAGTTTATTCTTTCCCTAACTGGAGGTACAGAAATAACCAGGTATTCTCTTGCTGCAGTTAATCAGATTATCATGCTTTGAGGTCTTTTTTTCTATGTATTAAGGATTTTAGTGAGTTTACCTTTGCAGAAACTACTTAACAAATTTCTCTCTCTAATGCAGAACAACAGAGCCTAAACAGACACTAAAGCTGCTTCCAGCATCTTCTGACTCAAGTAAAAAGCATGACCGGAGTGTCTCATTGACCAGTATCCATCAACTAAATTTAATACTCATTTTTCTTATTCCACTTCCTCATTACTGATACTTCATTTTCCTTTATATTTCTACTCCTATAACAAATCTGAATTTATTTCACTATGAACCTCACCACATAAGGCTTTTATTGGCTATTAATTTTAAAATGCGACTGCATCTTGGATGACAAAAGAATGTGGAAGGGGGCACCAAAGATTATCTACCTTTTTTCTTGCTGTTAACTAGATAAAGCATAATCAAGTCAGTTTGAATTCTAGAATATTCTTCATGTTATGCAAATAGGGTTGAATTTGTAGTATGTAGTGAATATTCTTACATACTAGCTCCAGAATACCCTTCCAGAATAACCTTTTTTACTCCAGAATATTCTTTTTGTATTGAATTTGTAGTATCCTATCTAGAGATGAACGCATTTAAGATTTATTCAATGCTAGCATGTAGTGGTTATTGGTAAATGTGGCTTGTGTGCAAGTGCCACTCTTTGCTAAGTAGGTAGAATATGGATGTGCATCAAGTGTTGGGATGCGACTTCTTTTATGATCTTTTTCCCTTTACAATTAAGAAAATGGACTAAGAATTGGCCAGAAAATAACTAATAATGTAATCTGCTTCTCTCCCTGCATCTTTCTTGTTAAGAAATTGTTGGGAGCTTGAATATGTAATTTCCTTATCAATTGACAGAATTCAAAGAACGTAGAAAAGTTCTACTGGTTGAACAGCCTGATCATAAGGCTGGAGGTAGAAGTGCACAGGTCGTAAGAATGGTATCTTCAAACCATAGCCGCCCGATGTCTGCTGATGATATACAGAAAGCAAAGTTGCGTGCAATGTTTATGCAACATAAGTATGGAAAAGCAGATCCATCCAGTAGTGGAAGTAAGTCACAGAAAAATGAAGATCTCAAGTCATCTTCTGCTTCTCAGACCAACAATATTATGTCTGAGTGTAAATCACCTCAAGATCCTCCACTGATAAAAGAGGAAAATAGCATAACAGTTTCCACAACAGACAATCTTCTCAATGAGTCTGAGACTTTGATCGATTCAAATCCAGATTCAACTCCAAAGCAAGTATCTTCAGGGATGCTAAATTGCAAGCTGATTCAATGGAAGATACCACCAGGTACCTATGTAATAAATCTCCTTTTCTGTGCTGCTATGATTAGGAACATTTACATTGGAAGGAACGATAAGGTTGTGAAACTTAGACTTTGCAGTTTTGTTTCTTTTGATAGGATTTGCAATCGCTTTGTCATTCTCATTGCATTTACTTGGTTTTTGATAATAAACATAAAGAATGCAAAAAAAAAAAAAAAAGCAAAAAAAAAAAAAAAGAAAAAAAAAAAAAAAGAAAAAAAAAAAAAAAGAAAAAAAAAAAAAAAGAAAAAAAAAAAAAAAGAAAAAAAAAAAAAAAGAAAAAAAAAAAAAAAGAAAAAAAAAAAAAAAAGCTGTGTTTTTTTTTTCTTGTGGTAGAGTTTCAAGTGCTTGTTTGTGTAGTGTATTATTTTAATTTTTTTTTTAAATTACCAAAAACACATTGAGAATTGAATTTTCCCAAACAATGTTTATGGTATCACTGTGGTAGACGGAGCGTACCTTTTGGTGCTTGCCATACTTGAGGTCAAACAACTTGATTGGAATCTGCAGTACTAGTTAATGGCACAATGTAATGCTGCTCAATGTTTACACAAATTCGGGTTCCTGAACCACCATGTAGAGGTACCAGAGGGGATTCAATCAAAACTGGCTATTGAGGCCGAGTTATATATTGGTACAGAAGCAATCGGAGAGATGATGGGGTCTTTATGCAACCATTATTCATGGTGGTTACTTGTTGCATTGCTAATTGTCCATATTTATTGGGTCTTGAAATAAATATGTTGAACATGGGATTATTAAGAATGAATTAGAAGGGCAATGTACAAGGATCCTACTAACACAGAGATCAATGTTTGTGGTCATACCTTTGCAAGCAAATAGGTTGTTCGGATGACATTGGAAACCTGGATCACAAAAGGCCTA
Organism: Musa itinerans; assembly: GCA_001649415.1. NCBI lineage: Eukaryota > Viridiplantae > Streptophyta > Magnoliopsida > Zingiberales > Musaceae > Musa > Musa itinerans. The sequence goes on along the minus strand of LVTN01000117.1, from coordinate 169,750 downwards.
CGTTATTGTGGCACAAAGGATTGTCCCTTATCATTGAAAACTGACTTACATTTGATACTTGCATCAACCGGTATTTGTATCAGCTGCCAAATCTTCTGCTCCTAATAAACCAAAATTTTACCTATTAAAATGCTATTGATCTCACGATAAATTGGCAGAGAAGTCCATACTAATTATCTGCAGTTGTGTTTATCTTATACCAGTAAATGTTCAGGTTAGCAAGAATCATGTTAATCGGTGAATGTTCTATTCTGATTCCAATTGGCCATACTGAACACAGGACAAAATTTGAGACCATTGACATCCCAGAGAATGATGACCAAAGATGTAACATTTTTGTTCCAGATTAAGTTCTCTGTGGACAAAAGAAAAATAACCAACTGTGCACATGTTTTGTTGAGACTCTTGCAACAGCTGTGTTTTTGTTCTCTGTGACTCTGCTCTTGTTGCCAGATGCTTCAAAGCAGAGCACTGCTATTTATGCCATTGTGATGAAGCCACACTGGAGAACTACTGCTTGGTTCCAGATAATCTGTGTCAAATATTATGGAGAGAACTATGACATATAGTAGTCTGGGTGAAGGGTTTGGAACTGGATGATGCCCTTCTAATCATCAAGCTGCATGCCAATATCATTTTGATTCCGAGGAAATGCTTCTTTTTTTTGTACATATTGTGTGCTCCTAAAGCTTCTGGCAGCTCAGTAGATGATGTCTGTGATGCTCTTTGATAGCAACATACCCTGCTGCAGTGCATGCGCCATGGGAAAATCCATTCATTATCCTTTTGTGTGGCTGGTTTTAGATAATTATTCTGAATGCCCTTCAATTTAGTTTATCCCTGATCTTGATATGGATTTAAGTTGAGGAGAACTATAACCTTAAAGCTTGAATGTTGGCACAAAGTTCTGCACAATATGGCTACAGTGTCCAACTGCAAATTTCGTATCTAAAAGTTTCTTGCTTGCCATATCTTGTTCTTGCAGAGATGCAGATGAATGTAGAGTGGAGTGTGGGCGCTGGGGAGAACAGCAAGGAAGTTGATGCCCAAACACAGAGAACACGTCGAGAGAAGGAAACCTTGTCTTCTCGCCTCCAAGACATCCCGCCCGACCCAAAGGAGCCATGGGACCTGGAAATGGACTTCGATGACAGCTTGACGCCAGAAATCCCCACAGAGCAGCCGCCGGATGCTGATGTTGAAGAAGGCCCTTCCTCCTCTCCTGTTAAACAGGTTGACGAAGCCCCTGCGACCGTGTCAGCCCCTGTCACCACCACCGCCTCTGCTCCATCAACCAGTGACGGGGCTCCAGAGCCGGACCTCGAGCTGCTCGCCGTGCTGCTGAAGAACCCAGACCTCGTCTTTGCTTTGACTTCTAACCAGGGGAAGAACCTCAGCAGCGAGGAGATGGTGGCGCTGCTCGATATGCTCAAGAGAAACGGCGTCGCCTTGACTGGTATGTTGAACGAGGTAGCACAGCCGGAGGGGAAGAGTCATCCTGAAACAACTCCCCAGGTGCAGGAACCACCGGCTTCTCTTCCGTCCCCAACTCCTCCATCGGAAGCTGCGAGAGTGAGGCCCCCGCTGCAAACTGCTGATGCCAGTCCATCGTGTTATCTCATTCTATTGTCTTTTCGTTTGTTTTCAGGGCAGCTGGAGATCAGAGTTCCCGGTGTTTTCGAGGACTCCGGTGTTGCAGCCTCATCATCTTCCCGGCAACAGGGCTGCAGCAGCTCCTCCGGTTGCGGCTCCTGGTTTGGCATCATCGATCTTAACGATGCCACAAGTGACAGCGGCAGTTGATTCAGCAAGGCAAATCTTTCCATCCTCGAGTCTTCTTCCAACCATCGCTCCGGCCCCCGCTTTACCTCCCCAGACACCATCCGCCATGTATCCGATGCAACAGTCTACGTTTCCTGACTTCGGTTTGCCCAACACAGCAGTCGTCTCCTCGATGCCTCGACATGGCTCGTTCGATCACGGCCCCTCTGCCATTTCGGGTATTCCCTCCTTACCTACTTTGCCTCACACGCTTCAAGCATCCCATCCCCCACCCAAGTTTGAGGCCTCAAGAGCTCCGGCATGGCCTCCTGCTCCCGGTGCCGCCGCCGCTGCGGTCGTGAGGCGGGACACAACACCAGATAGATGTTTTCCGATCCAAAACAGCTACGGTTCGCACCCCAGCGGGCCTCCGCCATCGTCCCATCTGCTTCCTGGCCGTAGAAGAGGGGAGGACAGGAACGGGATCGAGTTGGAGGCTCGGAGCCCCACCGGCGGTCCGGCGACAACGTTCCCCGAGTTGCAGGGTGGCTGGAGCTACAACGACGGGTCGAGAAGGGACAGTGGGTGGGATAAGAGGCCGGAATGGTCAAGGCAGCAGGCTCCTGGGAGTCGGGACCGCCACTGGTCCGGTGGTGGTGATAAAAGGTGGCGGGATCATGATCACGGCCGGCGGAGATGATGATTAGTATTGTTCTGTTCGCTTGTTATGGAATAGAACTGTCCACAGGCCGCCGAGTTCTGATTCACGGACGCCATGGAGATACGAAAACTTAACATTCCCTCCTTCGATTGCTAATTAATGAAAGAGAATCACAAGTCATGCTGCATGCATGAAGTGAGATTATTCCCTCCTCCACATGATATGATTTTTTAGGCTGGTGGTAACATTAACTTATCTAATACTTATGATATGGAGTGAATCACAAATATCTTCTTTCTTCCTCATCATTTGCCATTTGTCAAAAAAAAAAAAAAAAAAAAAAAAAAAACTTATTCTAATTGGTGCAGATGTCAAGGGTGTGGATCCCCCGATTAAGAGGCAGTGATTTTAGCGTGGAAGAACAATTATTCTTTAATTATTTTAGTAGTAGTAATAATTAATGCAACGTTCATGTAAACAGAAATTTGTTTAGCTTGGATATTAAATATGCAACTGATGATATATATCGCCGCAGGATGGCTATAGGTTTATTAGTCTAATAAAAATGGATAAACTGAGGGCCAAGGATTTGTTTAGCTATGTAAGATATTATAATTTTGGGTGTGGGTTTTTATGGGATAGTTATGCCTTCTTAGTAGTCGTTAGACTTAAAAAATTTATATTAAAATTATTATAATTATAAAAGTAAAATATTTAGATTCATTTGTCTTAACCTCGTTGGTTTTACCGGAAACACGAAAATAATAAATAAAAAATAATTTTAATGTTTCAATTAGTGGTGATGGACGATAGCTCCGTTGAGGGTCACGGGTGACTGTTGTGGATGAGGAGAGCGATAATAAGAGATGAGGATTGTTTTGCATCTACGTCGATACCGATGCAGTTGCCGAGCAGCCCTTTTGCTGCTCTGCATTTATGTCGGCGTCGACATAGTTGTCAAGCGATGAAGGGGTCGCTCAATAATTGTATTAGCACCGATGTAGATGTCGAGCGACTCTTTCGCCATTCTGCATTTGTATCAACGTCAACGTAGTTGTCGAGCAACAAGAGGATCGCTGATGTAGATGCCGAGCAACTCTTTTACTGCTCGACAGCTATGTCGACACAAATGTAGATATAGAGCAACATCGCTCGACAACTATGTTGGCATCGACATAGTGAACGACCTTTTCATTGCTTTATATTTGTGTTGGCATCGACATAGTTGTCGAGCGATGAAAGGGTCGCTCAACATCTATATTGACGACCCTTTCGTCGCTCAACAACTACGTCAATACTGACATAGATGTAGAGTGACGAAAGGGTCACTCGACAATTGCATCACAAAACTATAGAATAGTTCTCATATTTTGTCATCGCTCTCCTTATCTACAATAACCACTCACGGCCCCTAGTGGCACTATAGTCTGTCACCACCAATGTCGTCTCACACAACCAAATGAAATGTTAAAATTATCTTTTTACTTATTATTTTTATATTTTTGTTAGTATAATCGACGGCGTTAGAATAAATGAACTTAGATGTTTCAATTTCATAATTCTAGAGATTCTAATGTAAATTTTTTAAGTTTAAAGATCGATATACTAACGACATCTAACTATATTAGACTAATACATAATTAGCCCGTGGTTTTACCTACGAGCATCTAACCTTTTAAAATTTATTTCTTAAGATGGTAAAATGACCAATATGTCCTTGTCATCTATGGATTTACATAATTCTACAATATTCAATTTAACAAGCGGTCCATCAAATCTGGGAATATTCAAGAAAAACAAGTAATAAAGAACAGGAGTTCAAGACTCAAAAATGAATCGGAGTTTCAAATTATTTTTTTCACACATTAGTATGGAGAAATAAAATAATTTCATCATCGACGCGCAAGACGAATAAATGTATTGCACGTACAAAGGTACAACAACTTCGATTGGGAGTTCCATCCGAGTGCAAGAGACTGATAATAAAGAAAATTATGGGTTCCATATATTTAAGAGAGACAGATGTAAAGGTGGTTAGACCTATTGATGTAAAGATGGTTAGACCTATGAAATCCATATATTTAAGAGAGACAGATAAGACAGCTATGACAATGGATGCTGGAAGCAGACTTCATACACCAAATTACCACTTAATGAAATACTATGCCCATCCAGATCTACAATTCTGCAGTTTCAATAAAGACCACCAGAAAAGGAATTGTCATGAAAGGAAAAAAGAAAATGAGTGATGAAAAGATCCATCATGATCTAATACCCACCAAAAGAACTATTATGCCCATAAAAGATATGTAACTCTATAGTTTTAATACAGACAGCAACATGTAAACAACTCTGTGATTGGTGGAAGGCCAGTAATGATGGAAAAAAGACATCACCTCTACTGACAATAACTGGAAGAAATATCATACTTATCAAAGATATACAACCCTTAGTCTCAGTACACCATCAGGAAGTCGAATTTGACAACTTCCGGTTGCCGCATATATATCTGGTTGTTGCTGCTCCACATTTTTGTATACTAAGCCACTGATGACATAAAACAATATGATTCGAATTGTTACATGTCCAATAGGATGAATCGAAGTCGACATACATGTGACACCTTGGGGATCCCCTTACTCTCGTCCAATGAATCTTTCTTGAGTAATCGATTGCCCTAAATTGGTACAAATAATCTCCTAGAAAAAGCTACATGACCAGAAACCTCATCAATGTACATGTATAAAATGGCTCCCTTTGACACGAATCGATTTATGATCTGAGTTCCGACATCAGATGCTCACATTGTAAGAGCATGTGAAGAACAAATTGCCGAGTCGCCAACTCTTGGGACTCGCAATATATCTTAGTTCTGCCAATCGTGATTCTTATTCGAGACAGGGAAGTAATCATGCACAGGAACCCCAAGCAAGTCATGTGTCCCTTTACTATCAGGCTGAAGACAGGACTCACTTGACATACTTATATTGTGAGTATTGCCTGTGTACCAGTCATCACTAGTGGCACTCGAAAGTCCAAATTCAGAACTATTAGTATTAGCTGGGGGAGCTGGGGCTGGGGCTTCAGCAGTCTTATGCACACGACGAGAAGACCTGTTTGCAATATTACCTTTCAGTAGGGCCCTTGTATCCCTTCCCTTCCGCTTCGTCCCAAGAAACCCACATGCAAGAGCTTCTAAAGCTTTGGTGGTTGGAGGACGGTTCCTGGTGCTTTGCCTCCTGGAGTTGACAGAAGGCTTTTGATCACCAAGCGTTCCAGTAAAGTTCTCCATTGCCTCAGAACCATCATGCTGCTGCTTCGTTTCTGACAACTTTACAGCTTCCTCCAAATTCAAATCATGCTGACTGTCGGCCACCTCCGAATCAGATTGCTCACCAGTCTCATAATCCAGGGGAACATTTGGTACTAAATTGAGATTGATCAAAGTTCGTGATTGAGGCATTCCATCAGAGGAAGTTGCCTTAGATGTAGTAGCTGTACTACTACAACATCGTTCCTTGGATATGCACTTGTCTACCTTATCTGGACTAATATAAATTGGAAAGTCGGGATAGAATTTCCCACAAAAAGGGTCAGGCCCTGCAACAGTTTTACCACTTGCTTCCTGTGCACCCAACTTGAGCTGAGCTTCTTCCTCCATTAGTTGATGGCCTTTTGAAAAGGAGTAAGCATTGCGACCAGTTCGTTGATACTCACAGGCAGTTAATCTTCTTCGTTTTGCCATAGGTGCTAAATAAGACCGCTGACCAGATTTTGCCCTGCGGTTGAATTTACACTTCATATTCTTTAATGGCAGCTTTTCATTTAGCTGATCGGCACATTGATCTTTTAAAATATGTCCATTTGTTGGTAATGTAGTACTCGAAAAAGCAATCACATTCTCAGATGGAGCAGACTGCATTGCCTTGCCGACGATGCACTTTCTGCTTACCTTAAGCTTCTTGTTGTTAGATGAATCTGGATCAGAATCTCCTTGATCATCTGATGAGCTATCTTCTGAATCTTCTGAACCATCACTTGTTATTTCTCCTGTATGAGTTGAAGGGCCATAATTACTAATAGCATCAATGGGTAGAGTCCTAAGTTCTCTCACCTTGAAAGGTTCTTCACCATGGACCAAACTGGTATCCACAATAGTGAACTTCATAAATTCAGAATTACAAATTGGAACCCTAGGGCGAAGAAAGCAGTGTTGTTGATGATCAAGCAGACCGTTTTGGTCTGATTTAGCATCCATGGCACACTCATCCTCATCTTTAGTGGTGCTGCTTCCTGTGGCTCCTTCAGCCTCTAATTCAAGGAGTGTGGGGTCTGATGCTACTTTATTTAGGACATCACTAACAGAATCAAAGTAGTGATTTCCTTTCACAAGCTTTTTTCTTGAGAATTTCTTTATACCAGGGATAAGAAACACTAGTGAATGTTTGGATGCAACAAAACTAATATCTCTCGGTTGCTCCGAATGCCACCCCCTGGCTAGCAGACGAGGCCAAACAGCTTCCCAAAAGAGATCATTTGACTTTGCCTTGCTTAACCTAAAATCACCTGTTAAAAACTTGATGATATCTCCAGAAGTAAGAGACGAACATGCTGTGCCAACGGGTATCTCAGGGCGAATGGAGGATGACTGATTTGATCTAACTGGATCCAAAATATTGCCAGTGAGGTCATGCTTTTCTTTACCAATTCCAATGGCTTCAACCAACACTGGCATACCAACTGTTCTCTTTAAAATACAAACAAATTCCTCCAAAGAAGCTCTGCCTTCATTAAATATATTTGCAGCCTGAAAAAGAAGTTGCAACTTATATCAGAGGATATCTTGTAGTAAACACAAAAATAACATATATGCAATCTAAAGTTTTGTTCTTTTTCAGGGGCATGAGTTCAACAAGAACTGCAGAAAGCTAACTCCAGAATGAAACCACAGAAACAAAACTACAGTAAATAAAAACTGGACATAGCACTGTTGCAATGTTTAAAGATCCAGTGTGCAAATTGAACAAGCTAAAAACAACAAAAGACACTCTGAATAGTTTAACTATGAGCCTCATATCATTAATCCGAAAGAAAGTCAAAATTGACAACCGTTAATTCAGTTAAAAGAGGGTCCTGATTGCTACTTTTTAAAAATCACACTCCTTAACTTGCTACTGTTTTCCACTGTGCCGTGGCTTTATTCCATGCTACTAAGAAGGCTGCTATGCCTGAGGACAATGATAGGGTTCATCATGTCCTTGTAACCTGGGATCCTCCTTTGGACAGATGGTGCAAACCTAATTGTGATGGCTCATGGGATAAGTGAGAAACTGGGGGAATTGGCTTTATTCTCCATAATGCTTCCTGTTTGATGTGTCGCTGTAGGAAGCTTTTAAGAAGGCATATCCTTTACTGCAAAACTGCTGCGGTGCGAGGACTGCTTTTGGCAAGACAACTACGAATTCATCGAATCCAAGTGGAGATGGGCTCTAAAGTTCTGGTAGAACTTTACAAAGATGATACGCCTATTCCCTGGAAGATTCAAAGCCTATTACGGTACATTTGCTACATTCTCACCCACTCTTTTTTAGAATTTTGAGTGAATCATGTACTAAGGGAAGGTAACAAGCCAGCTAACTGGCTTGTTAATTTTGCCAGGACTTCTAGGTTTGATTGTTTTTGGGAGCCAGAACTCCCTTCCGATCTCACGTTTTTGGTTCACTGTAACGCGAACAAGATTGGCTGTAATCGTTTGGTTTAGTTTTTTAATATAATTTTCCTCTTTTACTATGTAGTGCTTTCAAACTCAGGCAGTAAAAACCTTGGATATCTAAGATGCATAGTCTTTAAATGCTACATCTATTACCTAGATTGTTAAAGTAAGTGACATTTAAATAATCAACTTGGATCATGTTCTAATATAGTGAGTACTCTTATAAAGTTCTTACAACGTTACAACCCTCCAAAATCTAGCTACACCTTGGAAGTGTCTAGAAGTGGAAAAACAAATTATAATAGAGGAAGTTCATGTCAAAGATATAAATAAGCAACGAAATACTGTAATTGCACATCATATATGCACTTTTCCATCCATTTAAAGTATAATTAAAATCAAGAAGGTAAGAGAAATAGTTTACAAAGTATAGCAGCTAATGACTTGATGGTGACCTTTGAAATTAATGCAAATGCCCAACCAAAATAAACTTGCCAACATTTCTAAAACATGGCTCAGAGGTTAGAAACTTCACCTTGTTGGTGCCAATTTAAGCTCATTCAATGATGAAGCATCCTTAATTGAACTTTAATGAAATTAAGAAGAAATTATAAGTTTGGATATAAGGAGGTGTTTTTATCTATTAGCAGACATACAAACCAATGGAACAAAATGCCACAATGCTAAACTCATCTATCAAACTAGAAAGTGAATCCAACATAGCAGTTGAATATGAAAAACAATGAGTTTTAAGGGGTCAAAGACTTAATTTGCAGCTAGATTCGGAGGAATCTGATAAAGATTTTAATTGAGTGGTAGAGCTTAACCTATTAGTAAATGACCCAATATATATTAACTCAATGATCCCCCTCACTTCGCACATGCGAAACTAAATCCATGCGGATAGTGCAAGCCAATTTGAGAGAAGAGTACTGCACATACATTAATTAAACACTGGGTGAAACCGAGAGGGACATGCATAGGATTCAATTCATGATAAAGATTTAATTAGGTGACCATTAATCCCAAAAGCTTAAGCTATTAAGAAATGTTCAATATGTATTTAATTAACATTATCATAGAAAAAAATCTTTCTCAAACATAATACTACGTATGGTGCAATGGGCTCATGACTTGAAAACACTCAAAAATTATACACTACAAGATTTGGGCTGGCGTTTTAACCTCCCAAATGACAGAAAGACCAGCCAAAATATCATTTAGAGTTGTCTAGAACTAAAATAAGATTTATAAGATGCATAACAAGCTTCAAGTCAGTCTCAAATGGCCTTCAACCTGTCATGTCAGGATAGGTCCAATTCCATAAGTTTGTTGCTGGTTTAAAATCATAAAAAATATGGCTAATGACAGACATGTTTCAGCCACCACTAATCTCTCTCTCTCTCGTCCGAATCTACCGGCCATATCATGTGTCCATATGTCAACCCATACTAGAACCATGTTGGTCCACTGTCCATCGGTGTTGGCACTGGATCAAAATTTTTGGATCCATGGCTAGAATGATTTAGAAATTGCATTCAAGAAAACATTAGAGCTGCCGTATAAAGTATTTTCTAAATGAGATACAAAGAGAAAAACCATTTGCCAGAGCTGCCTTAAAAACCATTTTCATCAATGGAAGAGAAAGTTTTTGAATTTCACCGAAATAGATCTGGCAATTGAAGAAAAGAGTCTTCTGGACGTAGTTCATAAGATCGATATCATCATTAACATCAAGCTGTAGGGCACAAAGTTTTGAGCATTTTATATGACATACATAATAGTTATTTACTATATGAATATTTTATATAATAAGATAAATAATTATTTATTTAATAAATTAATCTTTATTCTGTTATTATTATTATCTTTTACGTAATGTTTCATCCATCACACAAAGTCGACTCCTAAAAAAATTGATCCAAATGAAAAGTTGAACCAATACTACTGTTTGACAAAGATATGAATGAAAATTTTTATGCAGTGGATTTATCGACGAGTCGAAAAGAAAAATGGAAAAAACACTACAGATATGATCTTTTATCACATGAATATATAAATTATGGGGATAGTAAGGACTCATACACACTGAAACCCGAATCGTTTTATGTATTGCTAAATATGACTATTGATGGTTACCTAAAAAAAGGATATTTTATTGATACCCATAAAAATCTGTATAGAAAATATTTGGATTATAGAATTCTTCATTTTTGCCTTAGAAACAATAGTGATATTGAGAACAATAGTGATATTGAGAACAATAGGACTGGACCAGCAATAACCTTGACACTAATCCAAGCTGATTCCCATAACCCTTGGGATCAGTTTTCAAGTTCATGCTCTGCACCAAACTAGAAGATGCTCAATATTTTTTACTATCACTATCAAATATGATTCAATAGAATTTACATCAGATTGTACGGTCGGTCTTGAAAACTAAGTGCCTTTCCAATGCATCACTATCTATTGTAGCAGCTTGTGGATCCAATTGTTGGGAAGACGAAGTACACAGCAACTCATGATCGTCCTGAGCGACGAAATCGTGCAAAAGGATGTGCTTTAAGTCGACTCAGCTGCAATGTAGAACAACAGGTCAAAGTTACACAGCACTTCATGATTGTTCTGAGCAACCAAGTTGTGCAAAAGGATGTCTGTTAAGTCGACTCAGCTTCGATGTAGAACAACAGGTCAAAGTCACACAGCACCTCATGACTGTCCTGAGCAACCAAATCGTGCAAAAGGATGTGCATTAAGTTGCCTCAGCTTCGATGTAGAACAACAGGTCAAAATCAATGCTGATTAGCTCAACCATTATTTCTCAGTACCAGTCTATCTTGATGGCATCAGCATTGCATTGCACACCATCTGTGATTGAAGAGACCCTGGACAACAACTAACCTTCACTCAATCTTTCACTAGAAATTGATTGGTTGATCCTTTAAATCCTATGCCATATTGTTTATCTTCTAATAACCTCTCTCGGTATATTACACATGGTCATGCTGTTCATATCGCCATATTCATTGGAAGAATATGGGGCCTAGGCTCTAGCATCACTTTTGGTGAAGGTGCAGGGCCCAAGATGCACCTCCAGTTGGATTTGGTAGAGGACTGAGATTTTAAACCTTTGGTTTTGACATTCGTATATATTTCTTTTTTTTTTCCCGATGACATTAGTATACATTTCATTAAGATTCTGCACAACAAGACATGACGATCATCACCAAAAGAGTAGGACTCATGAGTAGACGGGTATAGTAGTTTGAATGAGGAAAAATGATCCTGTGAATAGTGTCTTAACTAGATTTGACGGACCCAACCGGTTCATTTTTGGTTTACAATCTATAATGAAATACTGATATATTTAACATGTAGAATCCATGCTAGCTCATATTCTGATAGATAATCTTGCAAAAAACCAATTGCGGTACTGTAAGATTTTCAGTCTTTTGGTTTTTCTGATTCTCTAGTCTCCCAATGGGGTACAAAACTTCCACATCAGCACAGACTACACTAAAGACATAGATGTTAACAGGCAAAAAACATTTATAAAGCTTATCTTGTACTCTAAACAAACAAATGTGCAACACCAATTTCTTTATACTCTGGGAAAAAATTGTCCACAAGGACTTCTTTTGCATTCTAGAGTCTAGACACTACAAGATCTCCCTGAAAATTGCAGAAATTGCTGTAAAAAATAAGAACTAAAGATGTATAGTTTAAGCTAATGAACTTTCTCAACTATGAACCTTAAAACCTAAAAGCAACAGTCACATGATTAAAAAGTACCTCCAACAAAGTGCCTTGGATTTCTTTTGCTATTTTAGATAGCACACGTGCCAAGAGTTCCTGTTGTCTCCATCCGGTAAATATACGGTGTCCAAGAATGCACCTCCTGCTCTTTACTTTTCTGCATCTTGACCATCTATTATACGCATCAGATCTGTAGAACTTTCCATAATAGTAGGAAAGTATATCCCCCATCTTCTTACACTCAATAAACTTTTCCACTTGAACAAGATTCTTTCCAAAAATGTAAAGACCTAGAAGAAAACATTGTGTCTCATTGTGACTCCATGAGGAAGATGGTGTACCAGGCAACGCTCTGTAACCTTTAGCTTTGCTAAGTTGCAGCAGAGGAACACCACCATCCATCTTACTCTCTAAGATAATGCTTTTCTTGCTTGTAGATCCATCAGGTTTGTTGCGACAATTTGCTAGGTCAGCGCATTCATCTTTACATGCGAGGTTTAGAAGCTTTATATGATACAAAGAACTTTCTTCTTGAAATTCAGTCATTTTACTGTATATAGCATCAGCATGGCCTTTTTCAGTGTTTGTATACTCCACTGACCCACCTCCAATAGAACTAATGTTGGAACAAGAAATTTCTTTCTGTTGGTCTTTGGTAGCATTGCCCACATGGTGAACCCAGGTAATTGGAATGTGTAATTCTAGTTCGACATGATTGCCAACAGAAAGCATGCAGCTGGTACTAGTCAGGCGAGATTCTACCAGGATGCATTGTGAGTCTGTTGTTGCTAGTTCTGGAATCTCCACTTGGTACTCATAGCCTATGCGAGGCAATATCAGTGGTTCATCATAAATGCCATATCTGCCAGGGGAATCCGGTGAAGCGAACTGATCATAAACTGTCTCGGCAGCATGTTCATTGATATATTGCATTTCAGCAGCATCCATCTGTCATCACATCGAAAAGGAAAGATTAGCAACTGCACATTCCATCCCATATTTAAAGAAGAAAGGCCCAAATCAACTGATTTATGCACAGTCAGGAAAGAACAGTTCAGACTGTTCTTTATTTTAAAGTGCTCTTCCAGATACCTACAAGAATCACATATCTATGCACAAACATCTACTATAGGTAGATGCGCGTTCCAGGCAGCAAGACCAAGAACCTAAAACGAGAGCTAGACACAAAGATGTTTGAACTTGCAGAAAAAAATTGTCATCTTTGTTATTCTTTTTCACTTGAAACCTTACAGAAGCAATGGTTTAACTCAAATTGCCAGTCGGAAGCAGGAAAACCTTAAAGACTAATCGAATCAAGAAATTTGGGCATAAACAGCCAACCCTAAATAGACAGCGTCTGCCACATCCCCTCAACCCAAGCGCTGGAAACCCTTCCTCGCCAGATACAAAGATTTTCCAACCATCAATCAACAACAAGATCCCGCAACCATCAAACGAATCATGCTAGTTACACGGAGCAACGGACAGAATCACCAACCCTCTTCATAAGAAAGTACACTTACGCACGACGATTACCATGCTGAGTTACCAGATTGTGGCCATCGCCACGTCAACAACAAGCAGAGCACGCACCAGAAGAATACCTCGAGCGCGGTCGAGAAAAAGGCCGGCTCTCGAGAAAGCTCACGAACAGAAGAGCACAAGCAACAAGCAAACGAGTAGGAGATCGGAGAGGGGGTGGTTGTGGGGAATCGGGCGTACCGATCGCTACGCAGAGATTGGTATCGACGACTGTGTATGTCATCCACGAGGCGACGAACACATCAAACCATACGACGACGAGAGGGAGAGAGGCGAGGAGGAAAGGGGGAATAAGAGGGGCGTCGTTCTCTGTGTCTCCTTAAAATGTGTCCGGAAACAAATGGGGTATTTGTTTTCGCTTGCTTTATTCGATAGGGAGGAATCTTCGTTACTACAAAGACCTACTTATCGATTACCCGAACAGGGTGGTCCCACAGGCCTGCTTCCGATCTCCGGGAAGAAGCCTTTTCGCTGCTTTCAGTCACACAGGAATCAGGAAGCGGATAATAGCAACCGCATATTGGAAACCTCGTTTTAAATAATATTGATGGAGAAATTTTGATTATTCTCAAAAATATGTTGGGCAATTTTTAAAAAAAATCTTAAATTTTTTTTCCTTTTTTTTATAGTATCTTTTATTTTTTTTCTTAAAGATGTGATTACATTTGGCTATCTTTGTCGTTTGTCCTTTTTATTATTTTTGTGTTTTTTCTCGTTCATTAACGTTGCCATAAGAGGGCGTTAAAGTTCTCTTCGATGTTTTCTCTTCAGTTGTCAATATCATTGCTAAGGGATAAGAAACCTTGAGGTGGTTGACTCTAACATTAGAGTTGAAGAGGTAATTGATGATCACATTATTTAAGTCGTCGATCATACACATGACACCGTAGAAGTTTTGACATATGTCAAAAGAGATCCAATGGTTAACATCATTTGATCGACACCCTATGATGCAAAAGATCAATCAAATCATATCAATCATAGCCTATGCCCTTAAGAGCCTCATGTTTATTACCAAGGTCATTGATTGTCGCTTTAACAAACTCGTCATTGACAATAACCTTCGTCTATCTCATTTTGCTCAATGCATTGCTCTGTTCCATATGATTTCCTTCTTCGGTTCTCTCCATAAGAGAGTGTTGAAAGATGATTACCACAAGAAAGTTAGGGATAAAACAATAAAAATGGTCAGAACTAGATGCACTATAGGAATAAATCAAAAATAAAAAAGGTGAAAACTTAATTTTTTTTTGGTGAATTTGCCCGGTGTCTAATATTAAAGGTTTAATTCCTAAAATATGATGGTACACTTGATTCCTAAGAATTCAAAACACCATTAGATAAATTTGCATTAGTCTCATCATGGGGTACTCAATTCATCTTATCAATTGAGTATTATATAATTCTAAAACTCATTTGTCAAATTTACATTAAACTAATAACTTATCATCATCAGTCAAATTTGTTGATGAGTTGAAACCCCTGAAACATGTCTATCACATAAATATCGATAGTAAAGTCTTTGGATACATATTTTTTATTTTACTAAAAGTGTTACTTCAAAACAATTTAATTTTTTATGAAAAAATATTTATTTTGCCTTGAAAATATGATATTTTGGGATTTGAATTGGGCTACTTGAAACCTAATTGATAAAAAAATCAAAAAATTAACATAAGCCGAGAGTAATGATTATAGTTTAACATATCTTAGCTGTACAGTACGCTAATTACTGGCATGAGACACGTATTGCTGTCGAGCAACTGTTTGCTGTCTGGTTACGAACAGCGAGGAACAGTTGATCAAGCAGTGAGCCGGATCGGCTGCAAAGGCTTGGGCGCCCTTCAACGGCAACGGCCGAGTAAATTCCAAGATCAGCAATTTCTAGTGTACGTGGCAGGTTATCGTTCGGGTAGTTTCGCGTTCGCTGTTATGCTATTGTATCTTGACGCAACAGATGGAAACTATGGTTTGAATGGATGGAGAGCGAAAAGTTCCGGGACCGTCCGATGAACAGAGGTTTTGTCATCAATAGATGGTCCCAGTTGTTGATGCAGTAGCTCATTTAATGATCGAAGTCCTTTTCTCAGTTATCTTGATCCCATTTTGCATACCTTATTTCTGGCAACAAAGGACCAATTTTTTAAACAATGTCTCAACATCAATTATATATATATATATATATAGTTAATAATATTTTTTTAAAGATAAATGGTTGATAGGGAGTTTATCGTCGACTAATCATCATCCGACATGTAACTGTTATATAATGCCTAGGATAAAAGGAGAAGACAATAGTCATCCTCTATCCATTTGCTCATGTAGACAAGGGCCTATGACAAGTGATTATGAGTTGTCTCTATTATCGCTCACATAATTAAAAAATTAAGAAGAGATGGTTAGAGACTATTTTCTCGTAGAATATTTCATGAAATATTTTATTCTTTTATAACTATTTATAAAAGCTTATATTCGATACAATGAAAGGAGACTTACTTGATCACTCACATCCATACTCATACACCTCGAGTCACTAACTTGAGCATTAGAGAGATCGGATTGAAAAACCTCTTTCAATCTCGAGCTTCATGCGAGTGACACTTTGGGAGTTTGATATTTCCATCTCGGAAACACCTCAAATAGGTCTCCACATATGGATCCAAACTATGTCGGGCTAATGAGGATGTCAACGACTTCTTCCCTTAATAGCAGTGAACATAAGATTTAATTCAACATCTATTAACAATGACAGTATCCACTAACTAGGTTAGCTGGCCATCGTCAAAAAATAATATATTAGATCGGTAAGATTTAGAGTTCTCTGATAATTATTATCTTGTAAAAATATAAGGTGGGAAACAAAAAAAATTCTCTGTGACATGTTTCAATTCATTATGAAACTGACAGCCATCCATGTTGTTTGATTATAATTGGTTGGGTGAGATTACCGCAAATTTGAGATGAAGTCTAATTTGATGAATGATTTCAAGCCATATCTTTGTACATTTTTTTAAATTTTCTCCCTATTTTGTTAGATAAGTTAGTTTTGACATGGATGGATTCTAAAAGCTTTAAGATTTTAATATATTTTTATGTTGGAAAAAATAATTATTTTTTAAGCCTAAAGTTAATCCAAAAGCTAACAAACAATTGATGGCCCAACTTGCTTTTTTGGGCCAAACAACATATAGAGAGTCCTATCATTAATAGTCTTTCATCATGATTTTGGCTAATTATGATTATATATATCCAATTTAATGTTATAATGAACCAAATATTAATTAGAGAAAGAGATTATGCAATGGCCTGTCTTTATCAATAATTTTGATCCACACTTAAATCAAGTTAGATGGAGCTCAAGTCAGATCAGATTCTAGTCAAAACCCAACTAAGGATGTTTCCACCTTAGAGAGTGTTATCCTTTAGCAAAGTTGTGAATTTTGATTTATTATGCTAGAATAATAATAATTTTTTTGCTTGACATATTCTTACACTTACATAGTAGAGAGAGATTTTAAAGGGTAATGAGATTAGGTCTTATTCTCAGCTCCTCCAAGTGTTTGATGTGTAAGTCCTAAAACATATATGGTTTCAACCCCTTAAATTATTCCTAAAGTTAATCAATAGCAAGTAATGGGTAGTCAGAGATTGGCATCAGAACATATGGGTGTAACTTGGGATGTTTTGGAGCACCAAAATGATTGCTTGTTAACAACAGTCAATGATTCATGGAGGAAGAGGAGATTTGATGTGTATAGATTACCAAAATAAGGATTTGGAGAACAATTGATCTTCTGAATTTACTGCTTATTTGAATGAATTTCTTCAACAAAAGAGAGATATATATATATTTTATAAAAAAAAAATCTTCATATTCAACAATTAAAATGTTTTATTGAGTCTGAACCTAAGTATTCCTTATCTGAGCATTATGCTGCAATGGATATTCTGCAAGTTTTCTCATGCCATGCTCAAACTGCTATTCCCAACTCCAATCATGAGTTGCAAGCATCATCATCATCCTTTGTCCTTTCCCTTTCCACCTGCCAATCAAAATAGTTCAGTAAGTATATGGAGTGAGAGAAACAGACACCCCAGCAAAATAACCTACAAAGAATTAGAAATTTCAAGCACATGTATGCAGATTATTTTCAGCTCTGCCAACACCTCAGCCCATTGGTTGTACTTGCTAGAACACTCTTCCCCCATCAATTTGCTCCATGCTAAGTTTTGATCCAGTTCTGGGGAACATCTATGGTTCCTTAATCAAAATAATAGTGTTATCATTCATGTTTTTAATGCTTTGTTCCATAACTTTTTGCTCTAAAGTAGAACCAGCTATACTAAGCTTTCTTTCCAGTTCATGTTCATAGTTTCATGATCATATGCTTGGAACTATCAAATGTCAGTTTAAAGTATAAGCTGATTCAGCTGGCCAACTAAAATAAATGTTGAAGATGCTGATTAATCAGCTTTAGGGAGCAGTCAGAACAACTTCCAGAAATCAAGATCATGGTCATGTGTCAGTGGTTGAAGATACCAAGACAGCAGAAAAGTGCTTCAGAGTAAGGTAGTAGTTTGAGGGCAGTATTGACTGTCATCCTGAAAGACTATGCAGTCCCAAAATAACTGATGAATGCACTGAGCAATTTTTGCAGTTTCGGTTTCGGCTATCGAACTTATTCCGATCCATGGTTGGACCCATATGGATCGGACTGTTCTGACGTATCATGTATTAGTATGGAGAGGAAGAAGAAAAAGAAAAAGAAAGAGACGAGGATCGTACAAAAAATGATGGTGTCGTAGTACGATTCATGAGCAATAGCCGTGCAGGCCTCCTAACAAGTGCGAGAAGTCATGCCTTTATCCCGAACACTGTATATATATATATATATATATATATATCAATAGTCGAATCGATAAATATCAATCAAAATTATCCTGAACTGATCAATTTAGTAGACCTTAGTGCAAAGTTTTATCCCTGCATGTATAGAAATTGCAGCTGATATAGCCAAATCTTGGGAAAGAGTATACTGATTTGCCATGGATCATTGCAGGAACCTCCTTTTGCTGGAGTTGCAAGTTTCTCAAATGAAGAACAATCACAGCAAATGATGTCTATATCCAATTGGGAAGTGTTCACTACAAGAAATCCTCTCATTATACATGACTTGTGCCAAACCCAATTGTAATGTGTAGTCCTGCAGACAGGACCATCTGCTTTTGTTGAAATGATGCACAATCATATGGATTAAATCAAGTCATAAATAAAGATTAGGTCATATGGGCCCAAACATGTCATGGGTGGTTCTCTTTTTGTCTGCCATAATGAGGGCCACTAGCTTGACATATGCTAATGATTCTTAGCTCCTCTTTATCACCATGTCTTGGAGAAGAATTGCACATCCCTCCCTCCCTCTCAATCTTGTCGCCTCCTTCCCCATCCAACCCCCACTTCCTTCCATCCACAATGGATCAGCAATTGAGAGAGGTTCTTGTCCCTGTCTCTCCAATCATAGACCAACAGACCAGCTCCCATCAACCCCTCCTAGCCCTTGGACCCCAATCAGATGGCTCAGATCCAAGTTCACTGGGTGTGATCAGAGGTACCTGTGCCACAAATACACTTGAAACCCAAGTTTCAGAATGAGAATTCTTACTCACCTTCATCATGACCTGCCAAGCTATCCAGGAAATATGCTTGGAAGTGAACTTAACTCTATTTTGTGCCTGCCTCTTTCTCTTCCTTCTAGTAGGCCTAGTCATGAACTTGATAATAGCATTTGTTGAAGATGCATGCTGCAAACTACACAAACACATGGCAATCAGTAAAATATTGGAGTTCATGAAAAGCCACACAGACACCCCACTCACCTCACACCTCATATTCATTCTAAAAGATAGAAGAACAAGCACTGTTGGCCATCCTTTTATTAAGCTTGTGCATTTATCATTAACAGTACCTGCAAACAACATTTCTTTTACTCATGAAACTAAGAACTCATGCTGAACCTATTTTCCTCTCCATCTGACAGAGGGCATGGCGTTCAAACTATTGAGACTTCATGAGAAGATGAAGGAGACTACCATAAATACTCTTAATCTTAGCAAAAGGTGTTTATACTATTCACAGTCATGGAGGCTTCTTTTGCTGCACTGTTCTTGGAACATATCAATAGAACAAAAAGTAAGAGTTTGAGATATCAATCTCAGGACTTGACTAGAATTATTTAGCAAGCAATGGTGGTAGCTATAAACAAATGAGAAGATGTATCCAACAACTATGAACTTTATGTCGAGTTGGTCCTCTTTGCCAAAAGGTGATACTATAAATTCTACCTTTTGCGCAGAGTGATCGGGAAGAGTCATCCAAAAGTTCTCATCAGATCATCAACTACTATCTCACTGTTCTCAAGACTTGGCTCCTCATCAAGTTTGCAGAGCTTTACTCCCTGTCCCCACTCCACCCTCATAAACTTACAACACTGGAAGAAGCACACTCCGTCGTTCTCATTCCCTCCTCCGCGCATCAGACTAAGAGCAGCCTCCTTCTTGTCATAGAGAGGAAAAGATGGGGGTGGCCACTGTCAGTGAGCTGAAGCAGCAAAGTGTTCCCGGGAAGCGAATTTTTCGGTCCAGTTTGAGCACACGACAGGCCGCCGAATGGTAATTCCGATCTCCAGAACACGCATGAAGTTGTCGAAATCGATTTCCTCTTCATGATATTTTGTTTGGTGTTCCAAATTATTCATTCGATTCATAGGCTTCTTTTACGTAGGAAAGAAACTCTTCTGCTACAGATCCCTTATGTGGTAGTAGTTTTCTGTCATATTGGAATGGAACGAAGAAGAAAGAAGAAAGAAGAAAGAAGAAAGAAATCATTTCAATTAAAAGCAATTAATACGAAAGAAGATTTAAATGGCATGATATATATCTCATCATCAGTCCTGTTCTTGCTGATAAAACTTCAGAAAGTAGAAGAGAAGGCAAAAGCAGAAAGAGAACGAATCATAGGCACTTATGTCAAACTGGGCTATTTAGTCAAAGGTTGCATCATGGGGAGCAAACCATGCTCCAAAATGTTTTCTTGCTGCCAAGATATCAGGCAGCAATTTCATGTCATGTTAATGTCAGCAATAACAAGTAGATTCCAATCTTTGGATTCCCTCTTCTACACAGTAATCTTTCATCAGAACTCCTGATTTGTCGACTGAAGAACCTCTTCACAATGTTCATCTGTGCTGTGCTGACTCCTGCACTCTTGTTGATTTGTCTTACAGGCCTCTCTCTGATGTTTCCAGTGATCTCACGGTTGAAGTTGGCACATCAAGCTTTGCACTCCACAAGGTGAGACCAAGTCGAATCCAAATGATCAATTCCTTTTGGAAGACAGAAAGAACTTTTGAGTTTTGTTCCCTGCATTTAGTTCTAACTCTAGGTGAAGAACAATGTTGTAGTCCATGTGATACCAAATGTTTTGTTCCATTTTTCCTGAGCCCAATCCATTTCGCTATTGAGCATTGAACACTCACGAACGACATGGCCATCAATCTCTGCAGTTCCCTCTGGTTTCAAGGAGCGGAAAGATCAGAAAGCTTGTGTCCGAGGCCAAAGATTCGAAGGTGACACGCATCAATCTGCAAGGCACACCGGGTGGTGCAGAAGCCTTCGAGCTCGCCGCCAAGGTCTGCTACGGCGTCCACATAGAGCTCGATCTTTCCAACGCCGCCATGCTGAGCTGCGCAGCGCATTACTTGGAGATGACGGAGGAATTCGCAGAGAAGAACTTGGAGCTCCGAGCTGAGATCTTCCTCAAGGAAGCGGTCTTCTCAAACATCCTGAACTCGATCACCGTGCTCCATCGTTGTGAAAGCCTCCTCCCGGTAGCAGAGGACATCAACCTGATCAGCAGAATCATCATGGCGATCGCAACCAACGCCTGCAAAGTGGAACACACGACAGGTTTCGCAACACCTGAGCATGGCCTCATTGAGGTGGAAGCAACAGCAGACTGGTGGGGGAAGGCTCTGGTGATGCTGAACTTGGATTTCTTCCAACGGGTTCTCACTGCCATGAAATCCAAAGGCTTGAAGCAGGAGACCGTAAGCAGGGTCTTGATCTACTACGCCCAGAACTCGATCCAAGGCCTCGCGGCTCCTGATATCCGGCCATCAAAGTGCAGCTTGTCCGATGCAGAGACTGTGAAGAAGCAAAAGATCAAGGTAGAGACGATCGTCAGCTTACTCCCCACGCAGTCGAGAAAGAGCCCGGTGCCACTGGCATTCCTTTCAGGTCTCCTCAAGACCGCCACAATGGTCTCGGCATCCACGCTTTGTAGAGCAGACCTGGAAAGGAGAATCGGAATCCAGCTTGACCAAGCAATTCTGGAAGACATACTGATTCCTGCAAGCACCCATACCGGGAGTCACTCGCTGTATGACACGGATTCGATCGCCAGGATCTTTTCCGTCTTCCTGAACTCGGATGAGGAGGAAGACGACGACGGAGCTCATTTGAGAGAGGCTAGAGACAGCCGTTATGTGTTCGATAGCCCGCGATCTCCAAAGCAGAGCTTGATGGTTAAAGCTTCCAAGCTTTTGGATAGCTACCTTGCAGAGAGCGCACTGGATTCTAACCTGACGCCCTCCAAGTTCATCGCTCTTGCTGAGCTACTCCCGGATCATGCTCGAGTCGTGAACGATGGCCTGTACCGGGCTGTTGATATCTTCCTGAAGGTAATTTCCAATCTTATGCAGAACAAGCTCCAATCTTGACGATCGTGTAATAGAACTCAGATCATTCCAGGTCCATCCCAACATCAAGGATTCAGAACGCTACCGCCTCTGCAAGACCATCGACTCCCAGAAGCTGTCTCAGGAAGCCTGCAGCCACGCTGCCCAGAACGAGAGGCTGCCCGTGCAGATGGCGGTGCAGGTCCTCTACTTCGAGCAGATCAGGCTCCGAAACGCCATCAACGGAAACCATGATCAGCTCTTCTTCGGCTTAGCAAACGGTCAGTACTCTCAAAGATCGGGCAGCGGGGTGGGGAGTGGCGCCATCTCGCCCAGAGATTGCTACGCATCAGTGAGGAGAGAGAACAGGGAGCTCAAGCTGGAGGTCGCACGAATGCGGATACGGCTGACTGATCTCGAGAAGGATCACGTTTCCATGAAGAAGGAGCTCGTTCGTCCAAATCCTGCCAATAAATTGCTCAGATCTTTTACGAAGAAGCTAAGCAAGCTCAGCTCCTTGTTCCGGAGGAGGGATGCCAAGCCCTTGAGCTCCAAGACTGCTTCCGACTCTCGCCTCATCTTTCAGAAGCGGCGGCGCC
The DNA here is from genome assembly GCA_001649415.1 of Musa itinerans. Taxonomy (NCBI): domain Eukaryota; kingdom Viridiplantae; phylum Streptophyta; class Magnoliopsida; order Zingiberales; family Musaceae; genus Musa; species Musa itinerans. Next base: position 146,983 of record LVTN01000117.1, on the reverse strand, counting down.
ACTCCATCTCGTGAAGCATTGTCCTGTTTGGTGTGTGTTAGCCTCACGTTTGCCATGATGTCGGAAAGTGTTTGATGATAAGTTTTGTACTTCGATAGATCTCCTTCTGCTCTGTACGTTCTTCTGAGAGCTGAAGAGTCGATATACTTGTCTTTTCCTGAACACATGCTTGAGAAGGATCAAAATGACCAGCAACGAAATCTTGCTAATCTCGATCATGTCAAAGACTTATATATAGGCAATAAATTCTGAGTTAACTCATCTAACCCAATTGGGTAAAGTCGAAACATGTGATTCTGAGACTTGAGTTCTTGAGAAACATTAAATGGTCATTTCAGCATATACATTCGTTCCCTTCCTCCCCGTGCAAAGACAGCAGTCAAGATAGAGATCATAAACCCTTTCGGGTCATTGAAGCCAAACTAGTAGCCTTTGAAGATGGGCGGAGGTGGAGATGCATACTCGAACCCACCAACTGGTGGGAGACTCGACGGTGATGGCACCGCCGCCGTGGCTGGTGGTGGTGGTGGCGGTGGCGGTGGCGGGGACGGTGTCGTGAGTGGCGCCGGCGGTGGCGAGAAGATGGGAGCTGGAGACGGTGGCGACTTCACATTCCCACCGCCGCAATTCACCGGATGATTCACCACGGCAGCGCAGTCCTCTGCTGCCCTCTGTCCTTGCTGCCCTGCAACGCAATTGACTTGGCCATCGAACACCACATCCGAACTCCACGTCGTGGGGCAACTCAATGCGTCTCCCTTGAAGTAGTTGGAGGAGTACGTGAAGTTGATGAGGTGCTTCAACTCGCAGATGCTCTCCGGCACCACGCCGGTCAGCATATTGCCGGCGATGTTGAGCAGCTCCACGTTCTGCAACCCTTTGATCATGCTCTTGGGCAAGACCCCAGCGAATGAGTTGGAGCTCAGATCCAACACCGTGACGTTGCCCAACGACGCGAACTCGAGCGGTAAGCAGCCGCTAAAATGGTTGCTGCTGATGACGATCTCGTTCAGGGTTGCATTCATCTGTGCGACGCTCCTCGGGATGCGGCCTTGGAAGTTGTTGTTGGTCAGAACCATGACGGAGACCTTGGAGTTGCCCAGGTTTTCCGGCAAGGTGGTGTTGAACCGGTTGTCGTTCAAGAACAGGGCGTCAAGATCCTTGTCGAAGAGCTCGGACGGTAATGGCCCCTCGAACTTGTTGAAGCGGAGGTCGAGGTAGCGGAGCTTGGGCAGCTGGAGCACCTCCATGGGGAACGGCCCGACGAAACCGTTGTTACTCAGGTCGAGCTCCTCGAGCAGCTGCAGGTTGGAGAGGTTCCCCGGAATCTGCCCCTGGAATCGGTTCGAGTTGACGTGGATGAGGGAGATCTCGTGCAAGAGGGCGAGCTCGACGGGGAAGTGGCCGGCGAGGTCGGCGCCATTGAAGTCGAGGCCTGCCACCGCGTCCTGGGAGGGGTCGCCGAGCGAGGGAGCGCAGACGATGCCGTTGTAGGAGCACACGTCATGGCCGACCCAGTTGCCGGTGAAGTTGTTGGGATCCGAGACGATGGCTCGCTTCCAGGCGTGGATGGCGGTGTGGGCGCGTTTGAGCAAAGGGTTGCTGATCTCGCCATTGTCCGCGATGGTGGACGGGACTGGTGACATGGTCGATATCGGCTTCGGGTTTGTGGCGGCATTCGTCGACAGCAGCTTCGCACTGGTCGACGGCTTGAGTTCGCCGCTTTTGTCGATGTTCGACAGCGGCTTCGTATTGGCGGTGGCCGCATCCATCGACGGCTTGGGGTTGCTGATTGTGCCGATGTTCGCCAGAGGCTTCGCATTGGTGGCCTTATTCGCTGACGGCTTGGAGTCGCTACTGATTGTGCCGATGTTCGACAGAGGCTTCGCACTTGGGGTGGCCGCATCCGTCGACAGCTTGGAGTCGCTACTGATTGTGCCGATGTTCGACAGAGGCTTCTCATCGGTGGTGGCCGCATTTGCCGACGGCTGGGAGTTGCTGTTGGTTGTGTTGATGTCCGACAGAGGCTTCGCAATGGTGGTGCCCGCATCCGTCGCCGGCTGGGGGTTGCTGGTTGTGCCGACGTCCGACAGAGGCTTCGCATTGGTGGTGGCCGCATTCGTCGCCGGCTGGGGGTTGCTAGTTGTGCCAGCGTTCGACAGAGGCTTCGCATTGGTGGTGGCCGCATTCGTCGCCGGCTGGGGGTTGCTAGTTGTGCCAGCGTTCGACTGAGGCTTCACATCGGTGGTGGCCGTATTAATCGACGGCTGGGGGTTGCTGATTGTGCCGATGTTCGACAGCGGCTTCGCATTGGTGGCGGCATCACTCATCGACGGCTGCCGGACGGTGGCTTTACTGAAGCTAGCAGGGGTGGAGGCATCCTCTGGCTCGGGGATGTCACCAACGCCGAAGGAGGGAAAGGAGTCATTCACAATGGGTGGGATAAACGCCTCCGCCGGTGGTATGGTGTCGTTGACGAAGGGGACAAAGGGAAAGGATAGTGTGTGGATGATGGTTCTATTGGGCACCAAGATCGAGGGATTACCGAGGAAGTGGATCAAGTCCCCGACGCCATCGGCCGCGGAAGAGAGGAGGAGGAGGAGGAGGAGGAGGTGAACGAAGGGGAAAGGGGATGGTGGGCCGAAAGTTCTCATGTCAGGCCTCACCAACCGCCCGGGGAGAGGCTTCGAGGACGGCAAGGTGAAGGATGAAGGAAGGAGGAGGAAGGAGTGTTATTTGGGTGATTGGCGTCGGGGGTGGAGAGAGTGTGCGGCTCTCCTGGTTTCATGGTAGTTAATATGGTTGGCTTCTTCTCCTTTGGCTCTGTTTGTTTCTTTTGTACAGTTAAGCATCTATTTGTCTAAAATTAGCAAAAAGAAATGGGTGAATAACGGAAAAAGCTCCTGTTTTTACTATATTTGGAAAAGAAATAAATACCATAATTTAATTCAAAAAATAGAATGCTTGTTTAGGGAAGAGTAGTAGGAAGAAAACAAAGGGCTTGATTTTATTTTATTGTTTTCTCTTCTATTTTTATGCTACTTTTACACTATTTTTTAGGGTTCTCTCGATCTTTCATCTCTATCCAAAGAGAAGTAGATCAAAAGGTTGACCATGGCATGATAAGATGAAATAATTTGATAGGAAAAAAGGAACATGCTTGTTTAGGCAAAAGTGGGAAGAGAATAAGGGCTTGATATTTAATTCTTTTCTTCTACTTTGTACCCTATTTTTAAGGTTTTAGTTGTCCTCTCAATTTTTCATCTCTACCCAAACAGATGGTCTTCTTCATTCCTCAACTGTTTCCCTTCATTTTTGCCAATTGTTTTTTCATATTATATTTTAGTTTTATGTTTATTCTTATATTTTTCACCAAGGCAACACCATTTTTTTACTGAGTAAAGGTCTTTGGGCTATTTTATGTATTCATAAAAAAAAATTAAAACTTGAGATTTACTCGTATTTTCCAAGACTCAAGGGTTTTATCATGAACTATGACAGAATTTAATTTGGCTTCTAGATGAAAATTAACACACAATACCGATTTTTGCTTATTGACATTAAACCCTATTGTTGCTAATATTAATATTACTTGGAATCAACCTCTGCCAAAGGAAATTTGATGTATATACGAGCTAATTACATATTAGCTCATGTGTAGTATCATAGTCTTTATATCTTAAAAAGTTACATTAACATCCATATAGTTACGAAAATAGTTACAAAAGTGAAATATCTAGGTCTTTTTATTCTAACATCATTAATTTTATCAATGAAAATATGAAAACAAAGAAAAAAAAAGATAATTTTAATATTTCGATTGGTAGTGATAAATGACGACGTTGCTGGAGGTTACAAGTGATTATTGTAGATGAGGTAAGCAACGACGAGAGATGAGGACCACTTTACATCTGCATTGACGCTGATGCAGATACCGAGCGATGAAAGAACCACCGATGTAGATATCAAGCGTTGTCACTCGACATCTGCATTAACGACCCTTTCGTCGTTTTACAATTGCGTTGATGCCAATATAGATGTAGAACGACGAAAGAACTGTTCGACAATTACGTTGACGTCAACATAGATGCAAAGCAACAATCACCTATCTCCGTTGCTCTCCTCATCAACAACCATTTACGACCCTCGACAATATTATTGTCCGTCATTATCAACTAAAATATTAAAATTATTTTTTTACCCTTCATAAAATCGACGATATTAGGATGAATAAACTTAAGTGTTTCACTTTCATAGTTGGAGTCAATGTAACTTTTTATATTATAAGAACTAGAATATTAAAGGTAACTAACTACAAGCGGATCAAGTAAGCAAGCATTATATGGAGGAATCATGGAACCGTTTGGATTCATTAGTTCCAACCAAGGTTCACAATACCGTACCATACCGATGTTTCAATCTAGGCTCGGTACGATACGTTACGAGTGTACCGAGCGATACACCCAGGTGTACCGAACACTGTAGCACTGCTACAGTCGAAACCGGTACGTACTGCCCGATAGCGAGCGATCTGCGTACCGATAGCTTATCGGACCGGTACGTACCACTCGTACCGGACGGTACAGTTCGGTACTGCAAACCCTGGTTTCAACTGTGTCTTGTCAATACAGACGGACAACCAGACTTCCTCCCATGAAATTATGCACCTGATTACAACAATAAAATGTTAAATCTACAGGAAATTCAGAAAGACACATTAGGCAATTTGTGCACGTTTGATAGATTACTAGCACTTTTCATATACTCAAGTGAAGAAATGAGTTTATTTTGCAATACCTTAGAATTGGTAAACATATTAAAGATGCTAGGATTTATTCCTCGTGAATGTATAGATACAGCTTTGGCAATGCTGGCTAATCTTGTAAACCATAAGAACTATGTACATGTAGTTCCCCATTCTTCCTTCTGTTTTCCTTATTTTGGTGGTGGTGGCTGGGGATGCTAAGAAGCACTCCTACCTTTATCTGCTTCTATAATTTGTTGTGGAGTTGATGAAACAGTTGGCCACTTCGATAAGACAATGTTTCCTGCAAGATCTACTTGATACTGCACCATATTTTCATTGAACACGATTCCACAGGAGCCCCAAGTATCCGCCTGCATATCAATCCCGAAGTACTCCAGGTGATCTGCTACACTGTTCCCACTTACAGACCTTTTGACAGCCCATAACAGATAATTAAGAGCTTTTAACATAATGAAGAAGTCAAACTAAATCAAAATAGTGGCACTGTTGAAACCTGACCTGCTACACGAAGGGTCTTCACCAGAACCATCACATATCTTCTCGGTAATATACACAAGACTATCTAATCCAAAGTTATGGATCCATACCTGTAAACATTCATAAAAGGGGCAACAAAAGTATAGATATTGCAAAGATGAAATGTCAGTTTCAAAGCAATTGGTAGAAGAAGCACCCAGGTAGTAACAATTGGAAGATGAAATGAACAGTAAATGGAAGTATGAAGTTGTATGCTCTAAAATGAAGAGTCTATCATGATGGATTCAGGAAGACAGATATCCAATTATGGGGTGCAAAATAATATCCTTGGTTTAATAATTAGTGCAGCTGATCAGATAAGTCTCAGCCTCAATTTAGTTCAAAACTGAACATCAATTGAAATGCATAACAAATATTGTCTACATCAACATCTATGGCAAAAAAAGGTAATTTTAACTCGAATCATTTACCTCTGTTGGAAAGTGATGGTATGTCTTCTTGGGAAAGTAAGAGTAATATGGTGGTAAATGTGGCACAATATCATGCTCATTGGTAACTCGAACTGCATGTGGCAAATGTTTGCTGAAATATGAAGCAAAAACAGCATTGCCAACCCTAGGTTGTCCAAATGTCATAAGTTGAACATTCTGTATTCTGTGATTGACCTAAAAAGAACACACACCTTTAAAGAAACTCATTTACAAGATTATGAAAAAAATGAAACATAGTTGCGCTGCCAAAAATGCAATCCTCGCAAAACCTAAAATATGCTTGTTTACGAATGACACCAATCCTTGGAAATTATAAAGAATAAATTTTAAGAGAATAATGGAATAAAAAATGCTCTAGCAAAACAAGTATAGATCCGGCCATCCGGGAACATAAGGACAATACATCCATGAAGAGAAAAATAAGGAAGGAAGACCAAATAATATGCTTCAGTAAAATGGCAAGATTCAGAAATAGATTATTTTTAAATTCATCTATATAACTAGAATTAAGAAAATGACATGATGGGTCCAGTTACTTCTGAGTGTAAAACAATTAACTCTGTGTGCTCTTTCTGAACTAGAAGCTCAAATTCCATAACATGAAAAGACAATATCATGGATGCCTTGCTATGGTTACAGGGAAAAGAGGAAAAAAGTGCATCCTCCACAATAGTCTGGAAAATGCCTTCCGCAACAGAGCTGGTGAAGAGTGTAACAACTTCAACAACACTTGCAGTTGAACAAGCCCAGTTTGGTAAATGTTTATAGGATCATAAGTTTGTCCCTCTGCAAGACTTATGATGCGCATGTGTTTATTTATGTATGACCCATGCAAATTTACTCTGTTGAATACTTGAATGTGATTTGTTATATATAGATTGAAGACTTTATACCTCCAATGTACATCAACATAAATATTTGGTATCATAAGAAAATGGTTGCTTCTTCTTTGAAATGTTCAGAATTAGTGCCAACCATGTATGCAAATATCAAGGGGTTGTGTCAACTTTGACTTCATCCTTTAGTGCATTCTTTCACTTGAATCATCTTGGAACTTCTACAAATGGGATATTTGAATTCAAGCTTGGGAGATAGTCAAAAGTGAAAAATTTTGAATTAATGGAAGATTTTCAAGAATGGAGAATTTGGCCCCATACTTGAGAGAATTTCAAGTACCAAAAATTTAACTTCAGACTTGAGATATTTTCGAGAATGATTAGTTTAACAACTCACATGGGAGATTTTTAAGAATGAGGAATTTGACCACAAACTTGAAAGAATTTTAAGAATAATAATTTGATCTCAAACTTAAATATTTTCAATAATAGGGAAATTAACCTCACATTTAACAGATTTTGCAATTAGGGAATTTAACCCCAAACTTTGAAGATTTAAAAAAAAAAAGGGTTAGTCAGCTCCAACAATGAGATATTTTCAAAATTGGATAATCTAACAAAAAGTATGAGAGTTTTCCAAGAATGACGAATTTAACCCTAGAATAAAGAGATTTACAAGAATAAGAATTTTGGCCGCAAACTTGGGAATATGGGGAATTTAGCTCCAAACTTGGAAGATTTTCAAATTTGAAGAAATTGATCCCACACTTAATGGATTTTTCTAAAATAAAATTTTGATCCCAGATGCACACTTGGGATATGTCTGAAAATGAAGAATTGAGCCCCACACTTAGGAGATTTTTCATTTTAGGAAGATGACCACAATCCAGATTCTCAATGGTATTGAACCAAAGACAATTCCAGTTAGACGATGTTCTAGTAGTAGAAATATTGTTTAGAGCAAGGTTCTACATACATACCGAATGAGATGATTTTAAGCTGACTATATATGGAACGAATGATACGTATCAGTTTGTCAGTGAACTGTGATGTGGACTGCCCCAATGGGCAATCTGCTCGCAGAACAGGCCTATCCTCGGCATGTTCCCCTTCTTGTCCCCTTTAAAGTTCTATACAGCTAAAAAGAGACTCTTTTAAGCTCTTGTTCCCCTTTAAGGCTCATAACAACACACAATAGGCCCATGCATCCAGTTATTGTGACAAGGAAAAGGAGCCTACATGATACTTAGTCAAACAGTAGTTCCTTGCATTCCTAGCATTCCTATTATCTTGAATCTTATGGCGAACTGATGCATGATGATAGTTAATCATAATTTTCGAAGTTCTATACATCTTACAGAAAATAACAACAATATACTGTTGAGAACCACAGCTCCAGTGTACTATGTCTTCTACAGTTATATTTATCACAGTCCTTGCATGAGGAGCCTCCCACCATGGCTGATTCATGATGATGAAAACGACTGCTACATCAGTAGCACAGTATATGCTAGTAAAAGATGTCATGGAAGCCGTTTCATATTTGGATTACAGAGTTGTACCGCATTGATCTTCAATATTATTACATCGAGGACCCTGATCCCCCACCATGGGACGATGACATTCATTTTGGTGGTAGGACTAAGTTTATGTACAATCATTTATTATGCACAATTGATTCTATGACTCTTTAACTTATTTCCATATTACAATGTATTCTTAGATTCCATTATTGATTCCTATATGTTACTTGTTTCAATGTATATGTTATTTTGTAGATTTGAATCAGTTAAATTATATGAATGTTGACTTTATTAGGTATGAATCTATGAGATATCCATAAAATAGAGTTCTTATGGTTTTCAGACATCTGAAACCCTTAAAAAGGGGGGTATCAGACCCCTGCTGAGATAAACCGTGTAACGGTGTGGTCGGTGCGTACTGGACCCATATCAGTCCAGCCAAGAACTGGTATGGGTCCAGTACCAAAAACCTAAAACCATGGTTTATGCGTTCTTTTTCTTTATTTTTTGTCTTTCTTTATTTTCCTTTGTTTTGTTTCATTTTTCACTTCTTTCTTTTCTCTCTTTTTTTGTCGTTTCTTTCCCAATAGCCATGCATGAGTGGGACTAAGAAGCCGGAGGCAGTGAGCAATGGAATTTTCATCATGGGATGTTAACCACTTGCCTTTCTACTCAGATACGATAGCACTTGATGAGGACCATATGATTGAAAAGAGAGCCTTTCTGATTCTACACTTGACATGGAAAAAATAATGATCAAGCATCAACCCAAATTTGTTTGGATTGATGATGAACTCGCATTCAACTATAACTGACATATTTCAAACTCGATCTGAAATTTTTTTTCTTTAAAATAGATTTAGTATTTCAGATGGAGCTCTTGAAAAAATTATAAGTCGTCACACGGCAACATCTCCTGTGTTTCTATTTTTCTTTCCTAGATTACTCGAGTAGAAGAAAAAGAAAAACAAAGGTAATGAAGAAAAAGATGGATGAAATCGAAATTTGATTTGATTGAAGATCACATCTCTACAATCAAGTTTCATCATTCTACAAAGATGAAAAACCATGTAAAATGAAATCCTAAGAAACAATGGAAGACCATGTATGCTTATGAAATCTAAAAGCAATTCACATAGGAGCAAATCTAGTACTGAATATAGAACAACCTATATCCACATTAGAATTGAATATAAGAATAGCCTAAATCCAAAAGAAGTATGCCATAAAAGAACTTGCATGTAAAATCATAAAAGAAAAGTAATGATGTGATACTTACAGTAAGATCAAGTGCACAAAAGGAAGCAATAGCCCCTCCCATTGAATGCCCTGTAACCATGACGGGAATGTCTCCATATAACTCCCTAGCCTTTTGAACAGCACTAATGATCTCAGGGCGTAGTGTTGTATTATGATAAGCAGAATAAAAACCATGGTGCACCTTTAGTCACATAAGGAAGAGTATAAAGAAAAATCAGTGTGCATTTCCAAGTAGACACTTCCAAATTCTTAACTAGTGTTACCTACCATGGCACCAGGCATGTCTGGGTAGTTCAGATCTAGCTGCTTCCAGAAGAGGTCTTGAATCCAATTACGAAGACTATCAAAAAAGAGCAATTCTATTAAAACTCAAGGAACAGAGAAGGAAAATAACACAAACTCAATTACCTTTCAACAATGCTCAGATAGTCTCTAAAAGTTTCAATAGATAACTATAAAAAACTAATGGATCCCAACCTAGGTGAACTCAAGTGTTTAGTTTGTGTGTTTGGATTAGTGGATGTTGGATTTGTTAGGATAAGTTCTATATTATCAATAGATAGTCTCAAAAAGTTACAATAGGTAACTATCAATAACTAATGCATCCCAACCTAGGGGAAGTTATGTTTTTAGTTTGTTTGTGTTTACATTTTTTTTAAGTTTTTATTTATTACTGAATGTTGAGTTTGTTAGGATGAATTCTATATTATCAAATGCTTTATATTTAATAATAAAATAATATATTAGCTTTAGAAATTTGGATGAATTTAAACTGTTAGAAGATCAAATAAAGTCCTTATCCTACCCAATTTAAGTAGTAGTTGAATACTTTACCTCATGGTTTGCAATACCGTACCATACCGCTCGGTACGAGCGGTATGTACCGGACACATAGAGGACCGGTATAGGCAGTACATCAATACACCTTACAGTATCATGTGTCGATATGCTTGGTATAGCTTAGTATGTACCGTACCAACAAATGATCGGCATACTGGTATGGTACGGTATTCATAACCTTACTTTACTAGTATAAGCAAAGATTTACAAGGCTTATACATGTATTAAATTAACATCATGAATTATAAAATGAAGAAATAATGTTTCTATAGGTCTTATGGTCTTGTAATTTTACTCACTGTGACAGGTGTTTCCTCCAAATGCTAGTCATCTTCTTCCAATCCATGTTTCTACCCCCTTGCTTTTTCACTTTAGTTTTCATTTAATTAGTTATCTCTTTGCATTAGCATGTTGTCCTAGACTGATGATAGAGGACATATAAAATTAAAGTGTGCTTTTGCACTACCACACTACTCTATTCTCATCAATAACCATAAAAAAAAATCTCTGAAACATGATACACATTACTAGTATATGAAAAACCAAATATCAGGAATTTGGACAAGAAAACCAAAAAGATTCTACATCTAAGCTTTGTCCATATTACAGTTTAATGATTTAATTAAGATATTCAAAAACATAGCGCATCTCACGATTATAGGCCTTTATCAATTTTGGCACTTGCCTCATGATGTATCTTAGAGCAAGATCATTTCCGTATTCAAGAGTAGCAGTATAATTTTTCTACAATCAGATAAAGAAAACAGAAATAACAGTGGAGATCCTTAACTAGGTATACATAACTAGAAAGTCACTCTACATATGTCTTACCAGAGTTTGTATCAATTCTATAACAAGCATGCCAACTTACAGAGGTACCTAACAAATTCATCCATTTTTGGTCTAAACCATCTTGCAATTATGATAGCAACATTAGTACCTGTTCTCTTGAGTTCCTCTGAATGCGATTACAATAGCATTAAGATCATGAGCAACACCAACAAATGACTGTGTACATAATTCAGTTATATGTATAATTAGACACATGAAACAAAGAGATTATCTATGCACTGGAGTAACAGAAACAAAAATTAGAACGCACCTGTAAACAGTTCTTAACATCAACAATCAGCTCTACGACCTCAAAACCCTGTTTGAATACACCTTAGTTTCTACAACTACCCATGTAAAAATCATATAAAAACTTCAAATGCTGCCTTTTCGTGCTATCAATACATACCTAATCCAATTAAACAAATAAAACAAGGTAAAGAAAAAAATGAATTACAAACCTCTGTCAAATCGGTACATCTAGAACAAGTCCAGCTAAATAATGCAGTTAGATCTGACATAGACACCTGCAGGAATCATTTACATCTGAAGGTCAAAAAGGGGCATGAGAAAAATGTGATTAAACATAACATCAACAAAATTGGAAATAAAAAAGTTCACCGAACAAGGTAATGAACAACTCAAGTTAAACAAGAAAAGCCACATCAACAGCATGACCCAAAACTTTAGTTCTTTATGGCCAAGCCATCGGACCACGATGATCTTCTAAGCTAACAAGTATTATTTATCACAAATAGCAATATTCCTCATTAAAGAAGTATTGTTGAACAAACTTACAGCAGAAGCATATTCAACAAGTATCATGGCAAGAGTATGGTTATACACATGACTATTGTCCTCGCTACCGATCCTAAGTTCTGCAATCACAAAAATACAACAGTCAAAAAGATGTCTCAGCTGCAGTAACTGACATGCAAAATGTTACATCACTCAAAAAGAAGGACAAACAGTATACAAAAGCATAATATTCAGTAATTTGTGTTACAACAAGTAAATGCATCTCAAGTGTAACAGCACCAGGTTAATAGTGAACTTCTAATTTTAAAGATTTAGCTTGACAGAAAAACGGCCATTGGTGATTTCAGCTGTAAATCTAAAGCAGATTGGACGAAGAGAATCTGAATGTCAAAGAATAAGTACCCCATCTAACCTTGTTCTCATGTATAATATTGGATATAAGAGAAGAAGCAGCTATTAAGCAGTGAATTTAACCACTTATGGAAGCCTAAGTAGGTAAAATGCAGTTCTAGAAAAAAAGATTGCTTGCACTAAGGAGCCAAGCACGTATGAAAATTGAAGAATCAAGGTAATTAGAAAAACGATAACATGGAAGTAAATAAGAAAGTAATCACAAAGCAAAGACAGAAAGCAGAAAATCCAACGAAGTTTACAAACCATCACTGGAACACTCCAGTTTCATAATAATAAGAATAGTAAATTCATGACTTATTAAAAAAAATCCATAGGTTATCTTTATATTTGCCACCATCACCAAAATATCTTGATGTCAACAATTTGCCTTCTCAAATGACAAACATCGAGACTCATCAGCTTAGATTCATGAGACAAGCAGAAAGCAAACAAGAAATAGTGTGACAAAAAAAAGAAAAAGGAAGCAAGTTTATCCAGCAAACTAAACCAGAGTAGGGTCTACCCAAGGCCATACACATCTAACATGGTCTTGGCCCACTCCAATTCCTTCCATGGTATATGCAATTATCTATATGTAAATTTAAATCTACAATCATAATTAATTAACTGAGAAATAAACTAAGCACTGACTTATAAGCTTGCCATTTATGTCATTCTCTTGAAACACTATACAGTGCATGTCTCTAGCACATAACTGAATCTAAGTAGACATGCAATATCTTTTTACTAGTTGTCTTATATCTATTTAGGGCCTTAACAACCTAAACCTAGATATTTAATATTTTCTAGGTGCTCTCACAATCTAAACTTTTTAAACCTGCGTTATTTTGTATCAACAAATGCACCCAAAATCCCTAGAGACAACTTTAAGCAAAACATTTCACAGTAAGGTATCAAAAACTCTAAAATACAGTATCAAATCTAGCTAAAAAAGCCAAATAAGTAGCCTCAGAAATTTCATACTTGTTTGCAAGGTTTCCAATTTCAGGCATTGGACCTGTGCCAGTCCATAGCTAGACTGGTACAGGTCCGGTCCATTCCAGCATATACTTGGAACATATGATGGTAATGATTTGGAGGGGAGAAAGAAGTAAAAGAAGAATGAAGAAGAGGAAGGAGGAGGAGATGAAGCAGACATGAGGCCGCTGATGGGAAGCAGGTGTGCCCGCATGATGGGCGATTAATAGGAGATGCTCGCAAGGAGTTGTGAGCCCTAGCACATTGGCAATGGGGCTTTCAAAAGAGAGAAAAAAAAGCAAACAGTGTTAAATAACAAAATGGACTGTGTGATTTTAAGCGGTCTGCGTCCAGGTTGACGATCAGACTGATAAATACTGGCTGAACCATGCTGAGCCAATCAAAACTAAAAACTTTGCTTGTTTGTAACTTTAATTTGACAAACATACAACACTACTCTATTTCATTTTGGGAAAATCATCCAACCACTTTGGGCCTCAATTAATAAAGAATTTTATGAAGGTTTGTAATTTCAGATAATGATGGTACACCATGCAGTCTTGCATGGTCCTACACCATTTGGTATTGCAAACTTTGAATTGTACACCTACAAACTAGACCATCTGCAAAATCTGATTCACATGCCTAGAATAAAAAATTAGACATAAATGAAAGTTTTACTTAAAAACTATTCAAATATGTAATCCTTTAACTGTAGATCAATGAGTCCAGAAAACCCATCGCTGTTGAATCTCATCATTAATATGCAACAGTATGAGTATTGAGTGACAGGTTAAGTTACAAAAGAGATATGACCTGGTGTCGATAGCATTAATAATAAATTTGGTGACAACTAGTGCTTATGTTTTGTAGAAAAATTAACATCATAAAGAGGTGCCAAATGAACTAATCAAATAAAAGCATGCAACCATGATATCTTCAAATAGATGATCATTGATCTTCAATTATCTAAGAATAGATAGACATAAAATTATTATTATTATTATTATTATTATTATTATTATTATTATTATATATATAT